>WTXF01000105.1:0-108213 GCA_022496215.1 Russula brevipes | reverse complement strand
CGAACCCCAACCGGCTCTCGTGGTCCCCTCGCCATACCGGCGCCGTCGAGCCGACCGTTCCGCGACAAGCAGAGGACGCGATCATCCTGTTCAACGTGGTGATCGAAGACGGCCAGTTTCACTTCCCCGATACGCGCCCGTTCACGTTCATTGTGCATCGCCGCGCGTTGCTGGGGCACATCCCCGCCGCGTACCGCGAATGCGCGCCCTTCTGCTCCATCCCGGAGCCCGCGCCTGCGCCCGCCCATGTGCCCTGGGCGGAGTGGGGCGTCACGGCGACGCGCTGGTTCGAGGGCGATCCGGCGTCGATGCGCTGGATCACGACGACCGCCGGCCAGCGCGCCGTCACGATGGAGGATGTCGGTGCTCCGACGCCGATCATAGTGCGGGACTTCAATCCGTACATGGTGCGCTCTGCGCGCGGGGGGGTATCTGCGAATGGCCGGCCGCGGGGGTACAACTGGAGCGCACAGCTGCCGAATGGGAATCGGATGGCAGTGAAGGTGGAGGAGAGTGTGCTGAGTGCGAGTTCTGTGTTCAAGGAGGACGTGCGGTCGTCGTTGCCGTACGTCGAGATTGTGACTCGGGCTGAGTATCGATACGAAGGTGTTCTGATCGACGAGGAGAGGATATTGGGATTGAAGGTACTAGTATGATGTCGCTCCCCCTCGAAATGTGTTGTTTGCGTTAGACGTATTGATGATTTTTTTCTCTTCACAGACTAGTCAAGAAGACGAGCTGGGGATTTCGTCCTTCGATGTTCACATCTTGGGATAGATCGCCAATTCGCGGCAAATCGAGTTCTGCAGACGATACAGTAGACGTGTCCGGACTCTGACATGTTCAATTTATGAATGCGCGCCCATGTCAAACTTACTCCCATTTATTCTCCCATATCCCCTCATGCGACATGTCATACTATACATCGTGGCAGGCAACGGAGTGGCAACAGGGACTGAAGCGGCCAAGGAAACGGCAGGGGTGATCGAGATGTAAGATATTCTCGGTTTTTGT
The DNA here is from genome assembly GCA_022496215.1 of Russula brevipes. Classification (NCBI taxonomy): domain Eukaryota; kingdom Fungi; phylum Basidiomycota; class Agaricomycetes; order Russulales; family Russulaceae; genus Russula; species Russula brevipes. Next base: position 107,199 of record WTXF01000105.1, on the reverse strand, counting down.
AGGTGATGATCTACGTGGTCGCAGACAAATCCGTGGACGTGGATAAGAGAATGCACAGCCTGCCTGGGTATAGCTGTCCGATATTTATGAGTACCTGCGATAAAGTAATAGGATGATGAAATGACGGAGTGTCTCCCGCCCGACGGAGCTCGAGCCTGAGATCTGAGATCTGAGACGCGAACGTCCAAATAAGATACCGCAGTCGTCTTGGCCGTCGTGTCGTGTTCGTGTCAGCGCCTTCCCGCGCACCAGGACCGTCCAGGCCTGTGCGCCCCCACGCGGCTGAGCGACGGTGCCTCGTGGGGCGCTGAGCGCTGAGCGCCCAGCTGTTCGACCAACGCCGACAACTACAACAACGCCTTTCAGTTCCCATCCGAACACACCGCCAACTACGATGAGTGTTCCCCCAAATACACTCACCAAACAGGACAACAATAACTCTTACACTCCACCGGGTCCATCAAGTCTCACTTCAGCGAGGGGAGCACTGCATCACAAATCATCCAAGGGGCCCATCCAGTCGCACCGGACATCTCTCTCAAACTTCAGTACTCACTCCGCTCCGTCCGCCGTATACAAGGATCGGGAGCATCTTTCAGGCCGTCCGCACACCTCACGCCACCACGCTTCAGACCCGTCCTGGGGCCAAAATTTCTCTGTGTCTGATGACAACTATTCTGATACTGGAACTCTCCAGAAATCGACATTTTCTCTCCAAAATGAATCGCAGTCTTTGATTGAACGACAAAGTCCTCGAAATATGCAATCCAACTCATCAAAGTTCAACTTGAAGAAAGCCTTTCGCACCGTCTTTCCTGCATCATCCTCCACCGCGGTCACTCAGACCCTCTGTGAGTGCTAATATATCTCCCACTTGACGTTTCCTCTCATGCTCATCGATCGGCCCTTATTCAGCTACTCGCATCGATCCCGCCTTATCTGAACAGATCGGTGAGGTGCTCGACACTGGCGTTAGTGCGGTCGAGATCTCCCTCATGGCTATGAAGGAGGCCAGCGCCCTGATGGAAAAGATACCCTGGTTCTCACCCGTGGCGGGGCTCATCCTCCAAGCGCTCACCATGCGAGAGGCAAGCGTCCCACTGCTTTCACAACGATCCGTTTTCATGACTGTCCATCAACAGGAGGTGAAGCAATACAAAGAATGGGACGTGGTGATGGAAAAACTCGAGAGAATCGCTCGCCTGGTGAATGACATCGGCGTGGCGTGCAAGAGATATAATCTGGAAGAGAAAGACCTCCCAGATGGTTTGTGTGAAACATTTCAGTCACTTGAGACGTATGTTATACATTCCGACATCGTTATCGCCAGCTGATGGCGCTTCAGCGAACTGGGCGGAATCAAGGGTGCTCTCAATCAAAACAAGGTAATCGGAGGGATCAAGAAGGTGCGCTTGCGCAAGGACTTGCTCCAGAGGGTCAAGCAGTATGATTCCAAGCTGTCGAATGTGCTTCAAATCTTTCATGTGTGTCATTGTTTCACAATTCGCATTGCCCGCTTGCTTATCGCCTGCAGGCCATGCTAACTATGGACATGCGCTTTGCGCAACCTGCTGAAGGACCTACAGTGCGCATCTTCCCAATATTGAGCGATCACATTAATTCATATATTCCTAAGGTCGCTCGGGTGGTCCTCTATTTGGACCCGCTAGCTCATCCAATATCGTCATGTTGGTATTTTGGACTTCTAATTTTAGTCTGTGTATTGATGTCGCCCAGATCAATCCTCGAGAGCCGCCTGCACCTCAGATATTCTTTGGACGCGATTCCGAGCTCGCCGAGATCATTCACATGATTTTTGCCAATTTTGGCTCTCATCCTGCCCGTATCGCGATCCTCGGACCCCGTGGTTATGGCAAGACCACCCTCGCAAATGCAGTGCTCACCCATCATCGTGTCCAAGAACACTTCGGTGATGCTAGATATTTTGTTTCCTGCAAATCTGTCTTCTCATCTGATGGTCTATTGATTGAGCTTGCGAAAAACACTGAATCTTCTTGATGGGACCGCAAATGTCTCCTGGTCTCATATACTTCTATGTTGGACACAAAGGACTGCATCCTTTGTCTTGATAACTTTGAATCACCATGGGATCAGGATCGGGACACAGAAACTCTGTTGAGGAGCTGTTATCCAGGGTTACTAGGTTTCGGCATGCCACAGTGCTGATCACGATGCGAGGCACAGCGTTGCCAGGCCAGACGCAGTGGACAATGCCCCTCCTTCCCCCATTGATTGATGACACTGGATCATGACTCTGCAAAGAGCCTCTGGGTGCATACTGCAGACAATTATGATGCATTTGCAGAGGAACTTATAAAATCTGTGGATTATGTTCCTCTTGCTGTTACACTGTTGGCCCATCTTTCTCAGGTCACATCACCAAAATATTGTTAAAACATGGCATAAAAAACATGCAGAGTTAATTCATATTTGTCGGGAAACTAAGCTATCAAATCTAGAGTACTCTGAGTTGATATGCTGCAACCTGATATACCTCTCTCCCCATGACATCATATCGTGTCGGCGCACCTGTCGCACCTTCTTGTGCAACGACTCCCCCTTCCGCTATCTTTGTCCAGATGGAGCGGCCGCAGTGACCGATGACATGCGTCCGGGGTTGTCCTATCCGGAACGCCTTCGCATCCTCGAGCAGCGGGAGAGAACGTGGGCGATGCTCGATTTTCGCAAGTCCACACAGTCTGGCGTGCCGTTCGAGTCGACCGGCATCTACGACTTCACCGGTGGAGCATTCTTGCTCGGCACCAGACTCTACAGCGCGCCGCCGACCCACGTCGGGTACTCCTACATTTTCCTTCCGTCGCTCTCCGACTCGGACGACGCACAGCATCAAGCGTTGGAGTGGAGAGGTCTCAACCTTGGGATACAGATTTTGGACGTTGGCCTGGCGGTCCACGAGCACGATCTGATCGCCGCTCTGACGCGTGCGTGTTTGCTCTTGTTCCTTTGTCATGCCGAGTTTTTTTTTGACTTTAGAAAAGGACATGGATAGCAGATCATCAGAAAGGCACATGACCTTGGAAATGCGATTGTTGAGCTTTTCTACCGGTCAACCGCACCCTCACGCCGAGAAACCCATCATCTTCATCACACAAGAGAGCGTCTGTCGGCCTTGCAATGTCCTGATCGAGATCGTCGGTGACTTCCTTGCCTCCTAATCACTTTTCCCTGGGCACAAAACGAACATGAGGATGTGTTCTTCATCGTGCGCTGGAGAAAGGGCGACACCTACTGTGTGAGTATCGCGGGATTATGGCACATCCCAACGCATCGCTTATACTCTATGCCTAGCTTCGGCCTTCCGAACGGGGAGCATACGCGTATTTCAGTTTCCTCTCGGAGGATACTCTCGTGATTCCGAACCTCATCCAAAATACCCTCGAAATAGTCAAAATTGCCATCGAGAGCGATGACACGCCACGCCTCGTCTTTCTATGCATACTCAACCTCCCTGCCCTCACCCAGCGCGCCTCGATTGTCCGTCTCGGCTGCCGTGCCGAACCAAACCCCACCGGCTCTCGTGGTCCCCTCGCCATGCCGGCGCCGTCCAGCCGACCGTTCCGCGACAATGCAGAGGACGCGATCATCCTGTTCAACGTGCTGATCGAAGACGTGCGACTCCACGCCGGCCAGTTCCACTCCCCCGATACGCGCCTGTTCACGTTCATCGTGCACCGCCGCGCGCTGCTCGGGCACATCCCCGCCGCGTACCGCGAATGCGCGCCCTTCTGCTCCATCCCGGAGCCCCCGCCTGCGCCCGCTCATGTGCCCTGGGCCGAGTGGGGAGTCACTGCGACGCGCTGGTTTGAGTGCGATCCGGCGTCGATGCGCTGGATCACGACAACCGCCGGACAGCGCGCCGTCACGATGGAGGACGTCGGTGCTCCGACGCCGATCATAGTACGAGATTTCAATCCGTACATGGTGCGCTCTGCGCGCGGGGGGGTATCTGCGAATGGCCGGCCGCGGGGATACAACTGGAGCGCACAACTCCCGAATGGGAACCGGATGGCGGTGAAGGTGGAGGAGAGCGTGCTGAGTGCGGGCTCTGTGTTCAAGGAGGACGTGCGGTCGTCGTTGCCGTACGTCGAGATTGTGACTCGGGCTGAGTATCGATACGAAGGTGTTCTGATGGACGAGGAGAGGATATTGGGAATGAAGGTATGTCGCTCCCCCGAAAAGTGTGTTTGTGTTAGTCGTATTGATTTTTTTTTCTCTTTACAGACTAGTCAAGAAGATAAGCTGATTTCTTCCTTCGATGTTCACATCTTGGGATAGCTCGCCAGTTCGCGGCAAATCGAGTTCTGCAGACGATACAGTAGACTTGTCCGGACTCTGCCATGTTCAATTGATGAATGCGCGCCCATGCCAACTCCCATTTATTCTCTCCCATCTCCCCCCCGTGCAACTCGGCTTACCTTACAGTGCGGCGAATGGGTCTAGAAGCGGCAGGGGTCACGGTGGTCGAGATGTGAAATATTCTCGTTTTGTAGGTGACCTACGTGGTCACAAACAAGTCTGTGGACAAGAGAATGCACGTTTGAAAAAGCAGTGGGCAGTTTTGATTTTAATAGGATGATGAAATGAGTGTCCCAGAGACGCGAGAGTGCGGAACAGGTTCAAATGCACGATTAGATAAGGATAAAGTACTGCCGTTTGATTCAACTTCGCCGGGTCCGGCCGCCTTCCCAGGCGCCACCGCCACCGAGGACGGCCCATGCCTCTGCGCCCCACGAGGAACCTCGCTCAGCCGTTCAACCAACGACTACAACTACAACAACAAAGTCCTCGAAATATGCAATCCAACTCATCAAAGTTCAAGAAAGCCTTTCGCAGCGTCTTTCCTGCATCCTCGACCGCAGTCACTCCGACCCTCTGTGAGTGCTAATATGTCTCCCACTCGACGTTTCCTCTCAAGCTCATCGATTGGCCCTTATTCAGCTACTCGCCTCGATCCCGCCTCATCTGAACAGATCGGTGGGTGCCCGACATTGGCGTTAGTGGCAGTTGAGACTTCTCTCGCAGCTATGAAGGAGGCCAGTGCCCTCGTTGCAAAGATACCCTGGTTCTCCCCCGTGGCGGGGCTCATCCTCCAAGCGCTCACCATGCGAGAGGCAAGTCTTCGACTACTCTCACCGTGATATTTTAATCTTACTTGTCAATCGACAGGAGGTGAAGCAATACAAGAAGAATGGGACGTGGTGATGGGAAGACTCGAGAGCATCGCTCGCCTGGTGAACAACGTCGGCGTGGCGTGCAAGAGATATAATGTGGAAGAGGAAGACCTTCCAGATGGTTTGCGTGAAATATTTCAGTCACTTGAGACGTATGTATACATTCCCGACATCGTTATCGCGGCTGATGGCACTTCAGGGAACTGGGCGGAATCAAGGGTGCTCTCGATCAAAACAAGAATTGGAGGGATCAAGAAGATGTTCCTGCGCAAGGACTTGCTCCGGAAGGTCCAGCAGTATGATGCCAAGCTTTTGAATGTGCTTCAATCTTTCACGTGTGTCATCTTTCGCTATCCGCATCTCCACTTGTACTTATGCCCGCAGGCCGCACTATGGATGGGCGCTTTGCCAACTTGCTGAAGGGCCTGTGGTATGCACCTTCCAGTATCGAGCGATCGCACTAATTCGGTCTTGTAAGGTCACTCGTGGTGTCCAATTCACCCGCTAGGTTCATCCAATATCGTCATGTTGGTGTTTTGAATTTCTGCTTTAGTCTGTCTGTTGATGTGCCCAGATCGATGCCTCAAGAGCCACCGTACCTCAGATATTCTTCGGACGTGATTCCGAGCTTGCCGAGATCGTTCACATGATTTTCGCAATATTGGCTCTCGTCCCGCCCGTATTGCGATCCTTGGACCCGGTGGTTATGGCAAGACCACCCTTGTGAATGCAGTTCTCACCCATCATCGTGTCCGAGAACACTTCGGCAATGCTAGATATTTTGTTTCTTGTGAATCTGTCTTCTCATCTGATGGCTTATTGATCGAGCTTGCAAAAACACTCAATCTTCTTGATGGGACTACGGATGTCTCCTGGTCGCATATTTGTACTGTGTTGAACACAAAGGACTGCATCCTTTGTCTTGATAACTTGAATCACTATGGGATCAGGATGGGGATACCAGAAACTCTGTTGAAGAGCTGTTATCCAGAGTTACTGGGCTTTGGTGTCTCACAGTGCTGATCACAATGCGAGGCACAGTGCGGCCAGGCCAGACACAATGGACAATACCCCTTCTGCCCCCATTAATGACACTGGATCATGACTCTGCAAAGAGCCTCTGGGTGCATACTGCAGACAATTATGATGCATTTGCAGAGGAACTTATAAAATCTGTGGATTATGTTCCACTTGCTGTTACTCTATTGGCCCACCTTGCTGAGGCCACATCACCAGAAATATTGTTAAAACAGTGGCATAAAAAGAATACACAGTTTATTCATACCAGCCAGGCTAATAAGCTATCAAATCTGGAACACTCCATCCAGATTTCCATGGATAGTGGCAGGATGAGGGCTGTTCCATCTGCCAAGGAAATGCTTGGAGTTCTCAGTATGCTGCCAGATGGAATGCATATTGAGCAGGTGGACAGTTTTCAAACCATCCTTGATATAGACATTCTATCAGGACTGCAGACCCTTCAGGGGTGTAGTCTAATTAGTGTGATTGGAGAGAGATATCAGCCTCATCCAATTATAAGAAACTTTTTGCAACAATTACATCTCAATATCTCAAAAACATAAGGATGTACTCAGAGATTTTATATCACCCTGGCATCTACTGTGGCATATGATGCAGAGGCTAGCAGATATGCTGAGATGGTGTTAGAAGTAAACAACACAAAGGCCTTTTATTCAACTTTCTAAATTCAGACCTAAAAGATCATGCAAGGCTTGTTGATGCCATTTGCACATTCACAGAGTTTCAAGGCACTATTGGAGACCATTCAGACAAATTGATAAATAAAGCTGTTGAATTTTACAACAGAGAAATGCATCCCATCACTATTGATTGGATGCCTTAAAGAATGGGGCACATTACATTCCAAAGCTGGGAACTTTGAAAGTGCCAAGTATAAACTGAAAGAAGCAGAAGATTTATGTGAGCATAGTGAAGAAAATGAAAGCTCTCTTCATGCTAATATACTTTTGGTGCTTGGTGAGATATATTTACTGCAAGACACATTGCATGAGGCTGAGGTGCTATATAGAAAGGCACTAGACATTCATAAGCACATTAATGATGCTATAGGACAAGGAAATGATTATCTTGGACTTGGAGGCATATATCTTAGATTAAACAAGATAACTGAGGCTAAAGCCTCATATCAGAAGGCTTTGGATTTTTTCAGCCTTACTGAAGATCCCTTGAGCCAAGGAAATGCATATTTTGGACTTGGAAAGACATATTTTAGTTTAAGAAAGCTGACTGAGGCAGAAGTTATACTTCAGAAGGCCCTAGAATTTCATAAAGCTGCCAATTCTATTGATAGCCAAGGAAATGATTATATTAGACTTGGAGACATATATAATCAATTAAATAAGCCCAGTGAGGCTGAAGCCTCATTTCAGAAGGCTTTAAAATGTCACAAGCTGGCCAATAATGTCTTGGGCCAAGGGAATGGTCATGAAGGACTTGGAACTACATATCTACAGTCAAAAATGCTAGATATGGCTGAAGCATCATATAAAAAAGCCTTAGAATGTTATAGCCTTATCAAGGATGTTCTGGGCCAAGGAAATGCTCTTCAAAAATTAGGGAGAGTACAAATGGAAAAGTCACAGATACAAGAGGCAAAATCACTGTTTGAAAATGCTCTTGATATGCATAAACAAGCACAGGATCCAGTAGGGCAAGAAACTGATAAAAGATGGCTGAATAAAGTCTTGTCAAAGATGGGCCATCCTTTAACTTCTTTGGGCTGAATATATCATCTACAATATATTGCAGTAAGTAATCCAGCATTAACATTTATAAGCATAAAAAGCTAAAGCATAATATTACCCAACAGCATCAAACTTGTAACCTTTACAAGGCCCTATGTTCTTCAACTGTCCATTGTGATCTGTTCATGTACATACTTTGTTAAGAATCTACATATGCACCTTCTTTGTTGTCAGTTCCTGTCTGCTCATTTTTTGGATTATCAATTGTTTTGGCTCCTATAGTTTACCTGGTCACCTTCCCAGCCTGCCTCTAAGTCTGAATGTCAATAACCTTGCAATGTTGCACTATGCTCATGACCATGGTCATAATCAGAGCACAGATCCCAGACTCACAAAGAGTGCCATCTGACAGTACCTCTAGCATCACTATGTCAAAAAGTATGCTGAGGTCTAGTACCACAGACTTACATGTGTTTCTGTAACAGTGTAGTGGCAAGCCTCAAGAGTGACACATGTATGCACTAGATGTGCAGGCACCTCTTGGGTTTAGAATCACCAAGATCACCATGGAATCCAAGATGAGGCAATCTTCATAGCCTTCATCATTCCTGGCTATCAGTCTGGTCAGAAGGGAAGACCAAAGTGCAACTTGTCCTCGCATCTTCACCACATTTATGTTTCTCTTAAGTTCACTGTTGCATATGGGAAGAAACAAAAGGTTAGCATTCACTGGTTGGGTAAGGCAGTTACACCTGGACTCACGCTGGTGGAACAAGATGCTCTAGTACACTATGCGCCTCTGAACATGAATCGTTGGTTTACTGGTACTGGAACCAATCAATAAGGACACTAGTCGCGATCACCTTCCCGTTCACCGCCCCAGAAATCCATGGTAACTCATTGAGTCCAGTGCCTCCAACTGACAGAACACCATCGGTCGTTGAGAACATAGTCCAAACTTCAGCCCGAAGAAAGATACTAGACGGAAAAGCAGGCGAATAAGCGCCCACACACCAGTCTCGGGAACCCCGGCTCTCGTACGACGATGCTAACCAAGTTCTCTAGTTCTGCGCAAGTCAGGTTGTACAACTCTGGTGTGTCCCGTAGTGATTCTAGAAATCCATCCCGCGTCTTTTCCTCTAACGCATGTGAGGGCTGCGTGAGCGTGACTCCGGAAGATAGTGTTGACTGAGACGATGCAGGTGGGGAAGACGTGCTGCTACAGGCCCGACTCTGGGCAGTGAATTTTAATTGGCTGAGCACCATGGACGATGGTCGAAACGACCTGCCAAATCTCCACCCTGAAGCCGAAGTCGGCTGCAGTGGTGGGGGTCGGATGACGGCACAAGAGAAAATTCTGAGCTCGAAGGTGGAGGGTAATCGGCTTCTCCTGCGAGGGCTCTTGGCTGCTCTGATGATGGAGCGGGAGCGCAGGTCCCATCGCATGAGTGCCGTCTGCGGACGGAAGGGGCATCGAAGCCTGGTGCGGGAACTGTTATGAGAACGGACTAGCGGAGCGCGTGAAGATGGCGACGCGGACATCGGTGTAGAGGTTCTGATGGTGATCATTGGTGGAGATCTGCGGAGGAGGTGGACCGGCGTGCCCCTTACATCGCATACCGGCCAGATGGGCCCCAATGAATGGAACAGCACCCGACGTGCAAGCAAGATTGACCCGAAAGCGGCGGTATGACTGGCCGAACATTAGTTCATCAAGACGGGAAATCAAATCGATTGCAGTCATGCTTACTGTCGGTCACGGTGAAGTGGCTGGCACAGTAAGTCCTGGTAGCAGATTCCGACGACCGGTCCTCGATAGACAAGCCATTAGAGGCGGACCCTGCGTTGAGTGAACTTGAGAGTCGAGGCCAGAAAAGGACAACAAATCGAGGTCTACCTGAAGATGCTCCTCAGGTCGAAAGCGCGCAGATATGCGGCGGTTTGCGTTCTCACCATCTTTATTTCCCGCTGCATCCCGTCGTGACCCATATTCATGTTCCATAATATGCGCAAACGAACAGACTCAAAGCTGTTATCCGTGGACTTGACGTATTCGAAAAGTGTTGCGATTCCGGCTGCCCGGCAGTTAGTAGATCTTGAGACTGAAGTCTATGAAGGAACACATGACGGATATATGACCTGGAATACTTTTCGAGCATATAAGGCCCAGTGGTGATGGTGGGAGCATCTTGTGATGTATGCATGGCGTCGCTCTAGAACTCTGCATGATCACGTGAGGGGCTTCTCTCACCTGAGCGGGAACCAGGAACGAAACCGCGCAACGCGCAACGCAATTGTCAGCTAGCTCGGATTTCCAGACATCGGACATCGGCAGAGTTAAGACCCATGCATACAGTAGTTACACCACAGTTCACCTGTTTATATTAAAGCCGGCAATCCTACAATGGGGGCTTTGCACCGGGGGCCATTCCCACTGTCACCCTATAAGCCTGAGGCCCGGGAACCTCCGCGCTCCAAGGCGGGTACACGTACGGGGAGGATGCTAGGGATGGGCCTGCCCCGTAGCGGACATTAATGGATGAAAAGAAAAAAGCTCCTTTTTCCGCACGCCTGCACTCCGTGCCCTATCTGCCGTTCCATTCACGGCCCACTTCGACCTTGGCCATTGTAGGATAGGACGCGGACGCCGTTGCCGAACACGTTTGTCGCCATCGAAGGCTTCGTTATGGGCTTCGACATCGACGACGGACTTCTTGCTCCGACCAAAATCCACATTTCGATCGACAACTGAACATTGCCTTCCTCGGGAGGGCTTCCCCTCCCCACCGCCGCTCGCAGTCACTGCCAGTGTCCCTTGCATGTGCCCATTCCCTGCACACACTCTGACGTTCCGCACCTCAACCCCCTCCCGCCATCTCTGCGAGTGGCCTCCAGTACTGATCATGTGCCGCAACCCATCCAAGGGCCTGCAGGCACCTCCATCCGCCCAAAAAAACAAGCACACCTCAGAGTCCCCAACGACCTCGGGAACTGACAGACGACTCAAACCACACCGAATCAGGCAACTCAACCCATGCAGGAGCAGAAATAACCAAGTCACCAAAGAACACGGCAACGGCGAGCTCGTCAACCATAAGGCCATAAGGGGTGGGGTCGTGAATATATGTCGTGTTATCCGTAGTTCCGTAATACAAACAACTCGAAATACACATCGCAGTGTACAATAAGCGTCTGGCGTGTATACATGACGCGTTAAACCACAACGTTACTCCGTCGCTCAGCCATTTGATGTGAGTTGCGGGCAGTCCCTGGAGTCCGACAGGAAGGAAATGAATCAAAGGCGTCCTGCCCGAGTTGCTTTACGTGGTTGAAAATGTCACGACGCGAGCGTCGCAGAGCATCCAAGCTCCTCTCCCAAATATCCGCGTCTTCCCTAGAATACCAGGTGGCCCGAATAGACCACACAGCGAGGGATGCAGCAAGAGCTGACATGATCGCGGCGGAGATGCGCGTGGATTCGTTTGAAATGGTGAAGCAAAAAAGCAACAGCGCGATGAGAAATACCACCAACCTATCCGTGAGGGATGAGATTTTCGTAAACATGAATGGAGAGTAGATCTCGGAAGGCAGGAGATGACGCACGACCACATAAGCAATGCCCATGGAAGACTGAAAATGATGGCCAATGGCTCAAGACCGAAGATTCTGTGTGTATTCTGGAAGAGATATAAGGCCTGACACGATTACGTTATCTAGACACATGCGGCATGTACGGCTGTCCACTCACTGCGCCCGCAGGGTCTTCATTATACTTGGTACGGTTGTGACGGACTAGGAGCAAACTGACCACAATGCTTCCTATGCTGGCTTCTATCGACAAGCAACTAGCGATCTGTGTAGGCGATGTGAAGATGACCATGTCACTCGCACTCGTCAAAGGGCTGCCACTGAGATTGGACAGGATTACGCCGGGAATTGCAAGGAAGCCCACATTGGCTATAACCATGACGGTTGACTGCGTAGTGGTCAAATGACACTGAAGATCATCGGTCACGTTGTGGAAGTGACAGCGTACCCAGAGAATCAGATCGTCCCATTCATATAACAGCTTGGTCATGAAGCTCTTCCAAACCGGCTGAACAACGATTTCGTCAGTCCACAATTTCTCCATCTCTCGCAGATGAACTTCGGGTGCCAGGAACAGAAGTGGTGACAGCAACGTAATAAGTAATGATCTTTCACGTTTTGGTTTGCTATACACGGTCTGGTCCCTGACAAGCCGTGCGTGCTTCTGGCCGTGGAAGTAAAGGAATCTCCAGTGTGCTGAAACGCGAGAGTTGACCGATGCGATTCACCTGTGACTGGATGGGAGACGGGCGTACCAAAGAATGAGAGAAGACGCGCTGAGATTGAAAGCTCTGAGTAGTGAAGGAAGGGGGGTGCGCAAAATACTCACTAGTTCCTGCGGTATGGTATGCCTTACTATCCTCTGCACCTGGGCTGCAGAGTCAGCCATCCTCTTCACCGTTTCAGTACTAACCCTGACGAACCTTTGGCAGTTTTTACAAGGCTGATCATTCTGTGCATAGTGTCGTCATCGTACGGTAATGTCGAAGCCCTTGAGGTTAACACATCTATGGTCTTCATGTTGAGGTAGTCCTTTCACGTAGCTACGGAGAAATGCGCTTACCGACGCAACCATGCCCCAGTATCCCCAAAAGCTCATCATAGATGTCGGGCGAAACACGACGACCGTCAAAAACGACAGGAAAGAGTGACCAGTGATTCCTATCAAGATATAATCGATATAATCAACGCTTAGGACAGCAATCCAGATATAGCCGACAGACCAATAAAGTGATTCCAATCGGTGCCCTGCACATCACAATGAAAAGAGCGGGAAACCTAGAGATGACAGGTGTGACTCACTGACATGGGCGGGCGACCTAACCCCAAATAGTTCAGATATCATATAGCTTGCGTCATATGCCTCGAGCCAGAACAGGCACCGAGTCTCATGGCAGGCATAGTAATAGGACCACTGTATCTGCTCATCCCCAGTAGGCATGATGTCCAGAACCAGGTCGTAGTTCTTTGAGGGGATAATTAAATCGTCCACACGTATAACCTTCTGCAGGTATTCGTAAAAATCTTCCATCTCGTCCCTTAACACAGGATCGAGCATGTCAGTGTCAGTAAACAATCTCTTCAATCGCATTTTAGCCGTGACTTGGATTTACAAGATTACGATGCACGCACCCTCTCTCGATCATAAAAGTAGAGGGCACCATCTGGATGCGTCGCGGGTATCCACGGTTTACAGTCTTGGTTGAACGATCCTTGTTCAGAACCGCTTGGTTCGATCACGCTGGAGAGAAAGAGGACACTATTGAGACCGAGGGATGTCATTCAAGTAACAACGTACTAAGAAAATGCAGTCGTTAGAGGTGGCACATCGTAAGGTACTACCTCACGGGCTCTGCCAACAGATGTCAAGGGCATGAGGATGTGATGGCGTAGACTACTTGCATCACGATATTCTTTGTGTATCTCGGAACTTGATCAGAGTTGATGAGCTGCAAAAAGCGACCATCGGGCAAGTGGAAGTCCAATACCACGGACGAAGATGTGGAAGAGAGAGGAGATAATGCGTCGCGTAGCTCCATCGGAGGAGCAACAGGGGATGAGTGGACCGTTGCAGTGCCTACCACGAACGGCTCATCTGTCAGCGGTTGTGGATCTGTCGAAATCGGGAGTAACTCGGTTGATGGATTCTGGGTGTCCACAACCACATTTGTGGAAGATTGTCTCCTCCGATTTCCATGAATGAGTGGCGCGCCCAGCGGCCCGTGAGTGTAGGACGGAGATATCGTGGGCAAAACTATCGAACTTGCTTCCCCTCCATGGGCGGGAGAGGGTGGATTGGGCGTAATGATTTCGAGGTCCAGGGGGGGGTTGGGCGCGTGTAAACGGCCCGACGGCGATGGCGGCCTGTACTGTCGTCCCACCAGCTGCAATGGATCTGGCCCTCGCCCGAATTGTCGATGCACCGCCCGCCGTGATGGTTGGCCAACTGCGACACGCGCCGAAGGGCGCGAGGTTGTAAGAATGGTGAGCCTGTCGTGGCGGCTGTGAATGGTGAGCCTGTCGTGGCGGCTGTGAATGGTGAGCCTGTCGTTGCGGCTGTGAATGCTGACCACGCTCCGGTTTCCTGAGCTACGATTGGCGAAACTTCTTCCCTCAAAGGGGATTGGGTTGGGCGCAAATGGATGATCAATGGACATGCTCTCCAAAGGAGGGGGGGTGCCGACTGGCGGCTCCGGGTTTGCCAGTTGTAGTTGCCTCTCGGCAACGTGTAAGCTCGGGTGACTCACCGACGTTGGGACATTGCTAGCGGCAGCCACACATCCCTTCACGATCGAATCCCCCGAAATGAAATACGGACTTGTCCCGATTCTAAGAAACGAAGGTTCAGCCGCTTTGTGCCTTTGAAACATTCCGCGCCCCAGCCACAAATGCCACAATGCGCTCAATTTGCGACCGAGGTGGGCAAAGTGCGAGGCAATGGAGGCATAACGGGCCGGGAAACGTTCGATGTAATCCTTCGCAAGGCGTAAAACGCGCCGAAACAACTCGAGAATGACCTGGAGTGCGGAGGCCATGCAAGGGAGCAAAAGGCACGTGTTGGGTGAGTAATTCGGAGTAACCCGGGAAAGCCCATATATGGACATGGGTGGCAGACTTCCGAAAAGCTGGGAGAATTGCGGTACTGTATTGCTGGGGGATGGGCCCGCTCATCTCGTCTCGAGCGGTGCTCGGCTCCGCGCCCGCGCTCTGCGAGTCGACCCCCCCGCGCCCGAGATCCTCTCCTCGCTGGCATCTCTCCCGGCCCATGTCTCCCCGATCGTCGACTTCCTGTTCATCGCTCATCCAACGGCCGTCAACCTCCGCGCCACCTCTCGTGCATGCTCCAGGCCTCCCTATATGCGGGGAAGGACGCGCGCGGGATTGCGGAGCACTTGATAGATGATGGCATGGCTGCCGCCGAAGACGTTGGGCGCAAGGCGATGGCCTGTGGGGCGGGGAGGTCGGCCCAGGAGGTGAAGGGTAAAGGTGCGTCGGGAAACGGTCTGAGCGTATTGACGATTTGCAACGCGTGATTAAGATTTCATTCTTTCGGATGCGTGATACGATTGCGTGGCTAATGTGATACTTCGTCGCAGGGATACAGTATGGTACCGCCCTTGAACTTATCATTTACCTCCACCAAACGAGGAAGCTCGGTAGAGCATATTATGCGCAAACGTGTCCAGGTGCATAGACCTCTGCTTGTGTGCCCGTACCATTAATCGTTCCAGACTGCCTTAGAGCTCACTCTCGAAATCCCTTGCCCTCACAACTTGAGAACTTGGAGGGGGACCAGGTGATAATCCTTTCTTCGAGGTGTGGGTCATGAGAGAGTCGACCCTGTACTACTGCTAGTAATGTTGTGAACCCATAGTATTATCACAATGCCAGCGAAATCCTGGCGCTGTCTGTACCCTAGTCATTCGTCCTAGGCACCTCACGCCTCCGTCATGCATACCTGTGCGCGCGTTTACTGAGGTGAGCTTGTTTGCTGGCGAGAATTCACTTCCACGTGTTCTGCGGGAACCCCAATAAGTATCCTGTACCTAGCCCGGAGTGGTGTTTTCAGGACGCTGTAGCCGTCCGTCGGCCGCGCTGGGTTCAGTAAAGGGAACTGAGCGTGGATGTGTTGTTAGCGTTAGGGTATCGATATCGTACCTCACATTTCTGGTCGTCGTGGAGGTGACGCCATCAAAAGGTTTTTTGAGCACCTCTTGATTAGCTGATTTTTCGATATTGCGTTCAATTTGCCAAGCGGGCAACACGGTAACGACTCATGGCACTCGCTCTGCAGTGTCATGATCGGGTCGTTCACGGGATTCACGGGATCAATCCGAGATCGAGATCCGCAGCCATAGCAAAGTCCGAGGCGCCGGAACGGGACGTGTGGACCCCGACGGATATGTGAGAACCCCAACGGAAACTCACACCACCACACACTTAACCCACTCTACACACCACTCACCTATCCTCAACGTCGACTATTCCAGCCTTTCAGCTGGTCACATTGCAAGGCCGACAGACCGTCTTCGTCTCATTTCCGAAGTCTAGCCGTGACTGCCCATCCGTCAGTTCCAGCTAACGAGACCGACTCCAATGGATCGTGTATTTTCGTACACCGTACCGGATGCAAAGCTTCGAAAACCACTCGCGCTAGCTGACATCGCTCCCGTCATACTGTGCTACTATGCGCACGCCGTGATGGCCATGCTCCCTGGTACGCGCTGGCTCCGCATGGCGTTGCTACCCGCCACCCTCTGGCTCGCATGGGACTCAGCGGTAACACTCGACGTTACGCAGTACCTCGCCAACACGCTCAAGATCGCCGCTGACCCTCGGCGTATAACTCATTTGAACTTCCTCTGGGTTGTGAGTGTTTCGCGTTTCGGTCGCAATCGCGCCCTTGGATTTATTGGTCCTTGACAGCTGGCCATGTGGGCCGTAGCCCTCAAGTCTTTCGAGTGGACATTCCTCATCAAGAGGCCTCTCAGACGATACGAGACCCCGAGAGAAGGCGAGCCTCTGAAGGAACGCCCGTTGACCGTCCCGACTGTCTTCCTTGACGCAGCCGACCTCTTGTTCAACCATCGCGGTCTCGGGTGGTCCTGGTCATCCGAGCCTTTCCCTCGCACTCCCAGCCCACCACCGTCCATTCCGAGGCAGTTCCTCAAGCTCGTCGTCAAGGTCGCCGCGCTCGATGCTGCGCATTACATCGTGCAGCTCGTCCGTCCGTCCACGTACCGCCTCGAGGGCGATACCATCTTTGACGAGACCCTCGACCTTTTCCCCCGCCTTCTCCTCGTGTCGTGCATCTCCCTGTGCGGGATGATCGTCATCTACTCCTCCGTCGACATCATGTACCAGGTCTGTGCGCTCTTTGGCCAGATCGTCCTCCGCCAGTCCGCCGCGCAGTGGCCGCGCATCGCGAACCGGCCCTGGATGGCCACATCCGTGACGGAGTTCTGGGGGAAACGCTGGCACCAGTTCTTCCGCCACCTCTTCGTGGTGTACGGCTCGCGCCCGGGCGGAAAGATCGCGGGGTGGTGGGGCTCGATCATGGGCGCTTACGTCGTCTCGGCCATCATGCACGTCTGGGGACTCTGGGGCCTCGGCCGCGGCACCGAGTTCACCCACACAGGCGGGTTTTTCATCATGGTCGGCCTCGCCTCCATCTTGGAACGGCTGTGGAAGCTGCGGACGGGAAAGCCGGTGAGGGGCGTGCCTGGGACGCTTTGGGCCGGGGTCTGGCAGCTGATCTGGGGGTCGGGGATGGTTGACGCGTGGGCGCGTCGCGGGATGATTGCTAACGACTTTATTAGAAAGGAGATACGGATCGGCAAGGCCCTCGTCGATATCGTTCTGACGGTCGTGGCCAAGATCAGGGCAGCTTAGATGGAACACACGTACACACACTTCCTATTCACACACCCTTTTTTTTTACCATTCACCCCATTTCTTGTGCTACTTCCTAATCCTGTGTATGTTGATCAACGGGCAGACGACGAAGTGAATGCTCTGAACATTGAGCCAGAAACTCGGACAGACCGTCTCCAAACTGAAGCGCCTGGTCGATGTCCTAGTTCAGTTTTCAGCCCCTTTAGATTTCTGGGCATCCATCGCCCGTCATCCCTCTTCATGGGTTTCATGGCCCCACTAGGTTGGCCTATGGTCATGGCTGGCTCCCGCTGCTTTACTGGGACTGCCGAGGATCTCATAAGACACGGCTCCTCTATGATCCTCGTACACCAGGACCGGACGATTGGCCCCGCCGAGGTGCCAGGTCATCTAGGTCAGGACTCTCCTGAGTTCCGCGGCGCGTCTTGCGTCACGCGCATGAGCAACTGTCCACTCGTTCGGCGAACTAGCGTGTTAGGTTGCTGATACTAGTACCGTAGCACCATTCCTCGCAAGAGCACGGATGGACGCGCCGTCAGGTTAGAAGATCAAGATCCAAAGAAAGAGAAGCCATAAGCAAACACGCGGACATGGGGCTGTCGAATGGCCCTAACGCGCCTACGAAAAAGTTGTAATTCAGGTTTATGGGTAAATGGGTGGGGCAGCCGGTGCCGCTCCGGAAGTGCCGGCGGGGACTTCCGGCCGGTATCACATGCCTATCGGGGGCCAATTGGAGGCCCGGACAGGAAGGTCAAAAGTAATTTAGGAGTGAGTACTGCGTCAAGCTTTGTGCGCCACGGTGACAATATCCAGTTGCCTTTCATCTCCCCTGATGTTCTGCTCACGATAGGGTTACCATATAACGAACCGAACCTGTCATTCGTTGACTTTGCGGACATTCCTCTGCTCGACCTGAGCATTGAGACCCTCTGGCAATGGAGCAAGCATAGACACGCCACGTACCGCGTAGAACGGCGCCGCCTTTTCTACGATCACTCGTGTCGTACGGTCGGCAAAGTCCCTCTCAACTAGCCAATGGCGTGCACATTAGTCAAGCATATTCCAGATATGCCGAAGACACGAAACGCGCGACATACGGATGCCAGAGCTGATGCCTGCCAACAGGTGCGTTAGCAAATTTACTTTCCCAAACTTGAACGTGGATCATGTGCGCACGATACTGGATCGAAAATTGTTCAGAAGCGGTCTTGAGGGAGA
This sequence comes from Russula brevipes, assembly GCA_022496215.1. Taxonomy (NCBI): domain Eukaryota; kingdom Fungi; phylum Basidiomycota; class Agaricomycetes; order Russulales; family Russulaceae; genus Russula; species Russula brevipes. The sequence continues at coordinate 88,559 of WTXF01000105.1, read as the reverse complement.
ATGTCTCCCTGGTGGCGGTAACCTGGGATGCTGCACCGAGGTGGGGATCGCCGAGCTGTATAACTAGACGACTGGGTCTACGCACCCAGAGAAAACCAGCACGAGCCTAAGCGAATCAGGTTGATGCGGTTCCCACCTGAAGCACATTGGAGTCACGTACGTATTCTTAGCTGTTTCAACAAGTCGATCGCCGATTAGTCACCCCCAAAGATTATTGAAGGCACGAAACTAGAACATACGTCGCCGCTATCGTCCGCCGACAATGTTTGAACCTGAAAGAAGTGATATCGGTAAGCTATTTGATAGAACCCAGCGACGCGATCAACCTCGAAGGTGGCTGTCGCACCCGCGACGTCCTGAACAGCAGCGCCTTTGAACGCGTCTATCGCCGGTTGGTTCTTGCTATTCCCGAGTGACGCGAGCGCCGTATTGACAAGCTCAACAACCTCGGTCTGGTGCTGGATCAGAAGGTCAGAAACAGCTACGCATGTGCGCGAGCGCTCACGTTCCATCCCTTGGATGTTAGGACGGAGACGATGACCTGATTCAGGGGAGGAACATTCGAAACGCAGAAATCGCGAAGGGCGAATATGTAGGGCGTACGTCGGTAAGTGTTCCCTGAACTGAAGAGCGGTCTACGTCCGCAATCGTCCCATCGTCCATCTATTAAGGAAAAAAAGTAATCAGCAGCGGTCCGGCGTCGGTGATTGAGAGAGCTCTTACATCGATCCCCAGTGCGGATAGCTTATCTCTACACCCGGGTCAATCTCACATATTCAATTCGCCCGCTGGTGTGAAAAAGTACGAACGTGTAAGTGCGGAGCCTAGGATAGAACCCCCGAAGAAGCCATCAGGTACTTTGCTGAAAGAGGGGAAAAGGAACCGGGAGACAGACCACTTCTCCCCGCTCCCTGGCTTGGCTTCATCTGTGACTAGCTGCGCGAGCATGATTCGCCTCTGCGCCGTTTCCTAAAGTGAATGGTGATCGAGGACATGTCCATGTCAGCAGGTTCGCAACGCCCGAGTTTGGCTTTTTGATCCGAGAGAGAACATACCACGATATCGCTGAAGTTTGGGTGCGGACTTGGCTTTTCTCTTGTATGAACTTTCCTATTCGACCCAGTTGTGAACGGGAGACACGCACCTGGATGACCTGTACGCAGCGCACGTTCACCGCATAGTCGCCCGATGGTGCCGAATTCTGGACAACGGTCATGGCCACTGCAAACGATAGAAGAAGGGGAGTAACAAGCGGGGCAGAGAAGTGAAAAGGTGCAAAGGTTATTTTGTTTCAGTACACCCCCCCATTTTTATTCATACTTTGCGCCCCGATCATCTTTTGCGCTGTTTGTTCGCCTCTGGGCGCAGTGCATGTAATGGGGTGAGAGTTTGCCGTTTGACAGTTTGCATGGAGAGCGTCGTCTAAAATGTACAGGAACATGCTGACCGTTCTCCCTGTCAGGTCATGTGAAAAGCTCTTGGACTTGACTATTCTCAAAGAAAGAGAGCTTGGGATCACCACTTCGTCGCTGGCTGACAGACACGATGGCGGCGTGCAGCGAGCCTCTGCATATTCCTGCAGGGATTAACCAAACGTGCTAACTTAAGTGAAAGCGCTCTATTGCCGAATGTGCCTGAGAAGCTCCTCCTAATGTCCTCCTGGGATGCCTCGCAAGCTCATGAGCTGGGAATGTCGATGTCAACGTTGTGTTTGTGTGCGAGCTGTCGTTTGGACTTTGGATTGATTGAAGAGCGACTTGGAATCATGCCGTAATAGACGTAATATTCCTGCTCTCGAAGCACCTGCGCATCATGATTACTAGATGCAGATAAATATACCAATATACGGACGAGCGCCCCAAGTGGCACCGTGATCGTGATTTTCATTTCAATAGCCAACTCCACTCCACAGGGACCGCGTGCTTGGTGCATGTGCGGATCATCTTATCTCCTCCTGTATTGAGTATATCTACCTCTAGGGAGCAAGTAGGCAGAAAGTGGTTGACGGAAATGGAGTGGCAATAAACTTTGTGTTCGTTAAGTGTACTAGTCTATCGTGAGCGCTTCGTCACTGGAAGGGAAGGTATGTACGTTACCTTGTCTTCCATCGCTGGTCGATTGTACGAGATGCTCCACCGTGACAGTTCCGAAGTGACAAGAATTGGCACGATAAAGATAAAGAGCATGTGTGATGCGGATAAATGAATCACATGCTGCCCCATGTATAACGCGTCTCGCGTCTTCAGGTTTGCGATCACGATATGGTCACCAACGGTAAACAATGTGGAGATGACAACGAGGCCAAATTCACAGCGTGGATATGTACATACATAGATAGCTCGGCGTGGATTCCGCTCCATGACGTGTTTCTCGCTAGATTCCTAAAGCGGGCTGCGAAGGGTACTGATGGCCGGCGCCATGCCACAGTATACGTTGAGCGTCTCGTCAAAGCTCAGAGGCATAAATACTCGAGGCCCCTTCCCTGCCGACCCTGAAAAGATAAATCCGCGTTAATCAACGGTATTCATGTATACGAGATTGGCGGAATGGGGCTAGCTATTAATAGGTCTCACAGAAAAACGGTGGGGACCATGGGAGCTGTTGCTCCTTGTTGCATTGACCAGACTATCGACGCGCCACGCGGACAGTATTCAGTTCATTATCACTCTTTCGTGCTTGTCCCCCATTTTCGGTTATGATAGGTCAAAGGCGCGGACACCCACTTTTGGCGCACGTTTACGATCACCGTCCCGCGCTTTTCCTCTCGGGCGATATCAGAGCGCATTTGTGCTTGAGTCGCGCAGCCGATACATTTCTTACCTGGTGAAATTGGTGCGGACGCTCACTGAAGCTTGACCACGTCCCTAGAGCCGTGGTGATGCGCATGGAGATGGTTGATGGAGACGGGCAATTCGATCGGCCGCGACGGCTGCTGTACCACATCCGGGCAATTTTCCCACACCCTTCACGGGTTTTTCGGGTTTGTTTAAACGTGTTCGCTGCCGGCATCTTCTCGTCTTATCTTTCAAACTAATCCCAGGGAAGCCAGTCGTGGTGCCGCTCCCCTGAGTTGGCTATCGTAACTAACTGAGACATTTGTTTGGCCCTTTGAACGGTAACGTCGTTTGGCCTTTGAGTGTCGACATCCCATGATCCCTGGTCTTAAGACCCCCTTTTAGTCGAAAGAAAGGATACACCTCGTAGCGGCGGCGGACGCGACGGGGGCTATGGATGACTTATTTCTGTGTTATGTCCCGGTTCCCACGCCGGTAATGAGTTAATGAGTCCTCACATGATTGACTTCTCTGGGTCTAGTCGGTGAATCCCCGCATGATTGGTTGTGGAGCGCATCGTGTCTGTGTGTTTTGCTTCGCCCTATTACTATTATCACCCCCCTATGACAAACTCGCTCTGATTTCCCTGAAATCACAGTCTTTCTAGCACAAGCTTTGCCTTGAGCTTTGCGATACTGACGATTGGGCGGATTGATCACGTGTGTGTCATAAATAATCCTCGCCTCGTGGTGCTCATTCGACTACTGATCATGAATTGCCTCCCGTTCATAGCTGCTGAAAGCCCGGCGCCGACCATGTCCCCACGACTCTTGGATCTCTCCACTGAACTGGTTATCCAGATCATCGCTCACGGATCCCTGCACGACATTGGTGCCTGCGCACAAGCCTCTCGGAGACTTTACAGCATCATCTCTGGCTCTCAGTATCTGCGATATCTCGTGCGAATAAAGATGGCGGGCGTCCGCGACCCATTTATTCCTGGCCTTTCGATCCACCAACGGCTCTCCGCCTTAGAAAGGTGGGAACACGCCTGGCATAGCCTTGATCTCCGTCAGCCCACTTTGCAGTGCGTGGTTCCCAAAGAAACCTCGGTCAGCATCTTATGTTACGAGATAAACGGCGGATACTTGATTGGAACTCGGCGGCTCCCGGTGGACGATCGCCCACTGGGTTACAACTACCTTGACCTCCATGACGTAGTCAAGCGCGGCTACCCGTCATGGAGCAATGTCGACCTCCATCAATCGTTATTTATCTTCTCCCATTGCTTCAGCGTTGAAGACCATAATTTGGCAGTGATGCTAGTTTAGTGCGGGGTCCGCTCTTGCTTCTACCTTGCCGCGTGGCTGACCCTATGGGACAGCGACACAGGAGAGCGCCCTGAACCGCGTGCTTTTCTGCGAGTGATGGACTTTAGAAAAGGCGTTGGCCATCCTCTCGCTGCTCAGTCGAACATACAGCTGCAGATCGGAGGAAAGCCAATGAGCATGTATGATGCCCACGAAGCACAAATGAAAGTCGCTGGCGATAATGTTGTTGTGATGGTCACCCAGGCCAGGGCTCTACCCGACCATATGTTCTTGGTGGGCTGGAAATCAGGGATGGTTTCTCACGTAATTCTCCTATCCTCTGCGATATCCATGAGATGACGTGGAATTCTAGATCCTGACTGCCCCGGATCTTACGTATGCGGCGTCATTTGCCCTCATCAATGCGGAATCACTCGCGCTCGTCAATCTGCAGACCAATACTCTGGATATCCACCGCATCCTCAATGGCGCTAGCTGTGCATTGCAAAGGGTTGGACAACTGTCTTTACCTTTCTCCCTGACCAATATCCCATCACTTTTTGCATCTTTTCGCCTAGCGCAAGCCTGCCCGCCATCGTACTCCTCACGCTCCCGATGTCTCCCATTTCATCCTTCTCCTGACGCCTGTCTCATTGGACTAACCGCGACCCTCGTAGCACGAGACGGTGCGACGACATTCCATTGGCTTGCAATTCATCCTGATCACCTCTGTTCCATCGCGGAGACGAAGCATGATTCCGACATACCGACTTCTTGGGAAACGTGGAGTCCTCGCACAGCGTGCTGCATCGAGATAGAACATTCGTCGGTAGCACCTACTCCTGCTGGGACACGGTGGCTGGTCCATTCACAGCCTCTAGTTATCCGTGAATTTGGCCTATCTCGGTCCAAGAGAACTCAAGCGGGTGAGAGGACGCACCACGACGAAGGCGTTGGCGACGTTGTACTTCGCGAAGCGCTTCAAGACGTCCTCGCTTCACAACTGCCGTTTTTCGACGTCGCAGTAAGCATAGGGAGAGGAAATACAAATCAGTAATAGCCGACTATGAGTGGGTTGTTGGGATAATCGATGAAGTACGCCCCACATCTCTATGTGCGTGGTCGGCGATGTCTCACTCATCCAAATGCAGGGCGACGGTTTCTCGATAACGACACGTAATATTGATATCTATCACGTCATATAGAATAGTCCTGGTCGCTTTGCGATTGTGCTGCGTCCGTCGTCGGGAATCCATTTCTGGGTTTGGGGTCGTTTTCCCTTGGTATCTGCCCTGATAACACAAATCGTTCCTTTCAGCTTACCTGACATTACAGAGCAATTCTGATTCCCCCCCACAAACGTGATGATGCGGCGTTTCGACCTTTGTCCCCGTTAGGAGGGCAGGGTTGAGATCTCTGCACGTACAGAGTAGTACACCAGTACTCGCAGTACTTTGAATGTAGTGCGCGCGAGTGTGCGGGGCGAAATTGGCGGTCCAAACGACTCAGCAGTTATTTTTTTCCCACTCAAGACCCGAAGACCCACAAGCCAGAAATCAAGATCACTTCGTTGCATGTCTTGGAGGAGCAACCGCCGGCCCACGTCATCCCGCCTCACAACAACGTCTTCGAAACTCGAGGGCACAAAACGGAGTCAGTGGGCTGAGCCGAGACTCTGGAAGCGCCAGACGAGTGTATCCGGCTGCGTTTTAGGGATTCAAATACGAAGACGATGCAAAATGGTCGTACGATCTGGGTTGCCGATAGAGTATAGGTTGTCGCCGAAACGATTGTCGATCGGGAAGTTGGACTCGGAGCGCCAAGGATGGGTGATGCCGAAGGACGTGTTAATCCACATTCTCTCACTCACTTTGGGGGGTCAACCGGTCAATGGTAGGCTGATTTTAACAATCGGATAGCTCGAGCATGTTGGTACTGGATTAGCATGGGCGCTAACTCGTGGGAGATTGTGAGATAATACCTTGGCAACTGGGCGGGGGACTGCGACCGACTGCCACCCACACCCACCAAGCGACATAGAACACGGTAGTGGACACTAGTAACTTACCCGCCCCTCGGGCACAATCACGCAGTTCCACTTAGGAAAAAAAGGTGTCGTTTCTCTCTCAGTTTTCGAATTTCCACACTGTTTGGACAACCCACTCCCAAAACCCAAACCCAACCCAAGGGTCGCATCCGGACCGCTGTGCGGGCGCGGTTGCGGAATGATGTCGCTCGCCATCTCAGCGAGCTCAGCCAGCTGCGAAGTAATATCAATATCGCTCATCCTTCTTGGCGCGTCCCTCCTAAGTCATATGTTTTCTGACGCTCAAAGAGCGCCCGTCATTCGTGCGTGATTAGGAGTTTGATGACACCGGTCCTAATCCCACCTCTAATAACTGTACCCGCACAACATAGCTCAAGCGGCCTGACCCCTGCTGCTCTGAAATCCCATGGTTGTCTAGTTCGCGGCACCGTTGCACTTGTGGCGGTAGAGACGGCGAAGAGAAGCGGACGAAGATTCAAGTAACGCTGGTTGGCGCCGACACGGACGCGAGTTGGGACTTGTCCCCGATTGACTAAGATTCCTACCTGGTGATCACTGTCTGCGAAATAACTGGAGAATATCGCGCGCAAGCCCTGAAGGCCGGGAATGCGCCCGACGGTCTTGCGACGCGCATGATCAGTAAGGATGGGCCTAGGTTTAGGGTACTAGATCGATACAATTGATTCCTAGAGGTCTGAACCCAGCCTTATCAGGGATTGCCAGTCTGCATTTTGACAGGCCATACTATTCATATGTCATCTGTAATTGTTACATGAATACACTGTAGACCTTTGATGAATTCCGCATGATTAGCTTGGACATCTCGCGCGACCAATCCTGCTGCGATCAGAGTGAGTCTCAACTGCTCCCTTCACCTACGATTGCGATTTTGCCCAGTCCCTCCTTGGCCCGTCGCAGACGCGCGCTTCATTTCCTCTTCGTCCAAGCCAGCCTCCGCCAAGATTCTCTCGACCTCTTCCAGGATCGGTTTATACGTGCCGTAGTGTTCTTCCGCAAGAGAAAAGCCATCACGGCGCAGCAGTTTCCCCGGTTGTCACTGCTCTCGCGCGCCTTCTGGGCCCAATATTCGCCTACATGTGCAAAATGCGTCATCGAGAGAGCTTCTCTCAACCGAGGCTTCTAAACGCGTATTTCCGAAGAGACTTACGTGAACGCGCGTAGAAACCGGCAAGCGTTTCGCCCGGAAGGGGGGTGCTGATAATATCCTCTTCGGAACGCTTGATATCTTTAGAAACTCCCATGAAAGCCGTTGCTTGGTCGCGTAGGGAAACCTTGGGTATCGGAGGGATTAAAAGGAGTGTCGCGCCCCGTGCTAGCACTTACCGGTTCTGTAACTACTTCTTCCTCTACTCCTTTTATCTCCGGGTCTTCCTCCTCGCATAACGACACCTTTTCATCACCTTCCTCGTCTTCGTCGCTATCTTCTCCGTCTTCCTCGTCGTCGTCGCTACTGCTGCTCACGTCATCACCCTCAGGAGGAATTATCACGCCGCTCTTCTTTAGGCAGACATAGCGATCCATCTTGTCGAGGGCAAGTCATAGAAGTCATCGAGTGTGAATTCTCGAGAGCCTCGTTCAAAGATGCCCCCATAACTGGCCACAAAATTAGCCCTCGACTGACCCGAGTGAGAGTTCACAACGACGTGCATGTAAAGCGTGTTGCGCAACACGGCAAGCATCGCATTGTACCGCGGTATCGGCGCCGAAAGCAGGGGATCGTCTGAATCTGGTTCTAATTCCGGCTCAGTTGCTGCCACTTTCTGGACGCCTTCGTCGTCTTCGTCGTCATCTTCGCGCCCATGATCTTTCTTTCTCTTCCCTCCTTTTTTCTTTGTAGTTTTAAGCATCATGGACACCCACCTCCCATTTCCAGCTATCTGATACCCATTCCTACATGGTAAAAGGATGAGTTCGCATTGAAATTCAAGAACAGAGAACCTACAGATCATTCCAAAAGACGCTCTTCAGCGTCTCTTCATCCGAGTCTTCGTCTGTCACACCTCCAAAGATACTCCCATCCCTTTTGCGGCCCAAAGCGCCATGGTTACCCCCGATCTGAGCGCCGGTGCATATGCAGTTGAAGGGCGCTTGCGTCGCTCCCACTTTACAATCAAAGGTTCAAATTTCGTCTTGCTGGAAATGGGACCCTCAGGGGCCGTTGCAAGTGAGAGGCTATTCATGACAAAAGGTAACTAATCATGGATCAGGATATTGAGATCAAACGAAGGACTAACCGAAGGAGCCAGGTATCATCAAGCATGATGCCCACCGGACGTTTGCCCTTCGCGTATTCCTTGCAGTATCCTCCTACACCACGATTAGTTGGGCAACAGCTTCTTGAAATATCACGTGTACCGTGAAGAATGATGCCATCGGGCGTGGAAAGAAATGAGAAGCCACTTCTCGGACTACCAGGAATTAGATAACAGCACCCATGCCTGAGTTGAGGTGAAAGCTTACGATGGGCGCCGCTCGTTAGGGTCCTTGTATTCTATCTGCTGCCACTTGTACTCCTGCGTGTCGAACACCCATAGGTCATTCATATACCGCGCTATGCGGCGTTCAGCTCAGATCGACGCGCTAACTTGGGAGGTACTTACTGGTGATGCCTGGATCGTAAAACCCACCGAAGAGGACGATGTAGTGCTTCCACAATGCCATTCTAGGTAAAGAATTGTTCAAAAAATGGAGACAAAATCCAAACCAGGGGAATCAAACCTGTGACCTGAGCGGGCGGACGGGCGAACTTTCGTTTCGATCCGATCCCATGAGCGCGTCGTGATATCAAACCACCAAAAGTCACGATAATGGTGAAACGTGTTCTGATACAAGGACGAGAATTCACCCCCTAGATTTTGATGAGGTTCGGACATAGGAAAAGAGTGCGCGGATAGCAGCACACCGAAGAGGAAGAGCTTCCCTCCCCCCGAAGGAGAAGCAACGACAGCATGGGCAGATCGCGGGCCCGGACATGTCGGGGAGACAAACTTACGCCACTCATCCTACAGTCATTCGCTTTCAGTACACCCTCCAGCTCTACAGTTCTTACGCACCTTCTCTGGAGAGTAACGGAATACGTCATTGTAGAAATACTGGGTAGTGTCAAAGGTTGTTATGTAGATCCGAAAAAAGGAGGACGCACGGCTTTCCCATCTTCGCTGAAAAATTCTCCCCCGATGCACCATAAATAGTCTCCGCTAGGACAAGCCGTCAGCGTCGCATTGGCTCTACGGCTGGGCGGTCCTTCCACGAGCTCTTCAGTGACAGCGTGTGCCGCTTCCCATTCCCGGCGGATCTACTAGCAAGCTCTTCGTTAGCTAAACCAGGCGATGTGAATGCGAAATTCTCGGGTACATTCTCGAGGATCCCCTCGAGGTCCTGATCGTCGTCAAACTCGTCTTTGGCCTTTCCCGATTTCTTCTTCTCCTTCCGCTCTATTTTTTGTGCCGCTTTGGCCTTCTTTGCGGCCTTCGCAGCCGTCTTTGATGTCTGTGCACTCGAAATTTTTTTCTTCCCCATGAGGAAAAATGTCGCCGCCAACCGCGAAGAACCGCTGAGGCCAAGGAGGGAGCCGGGAAAGCGGGCCGGATTGACAACCGCTTTCAAGTCCCCAGCTTCGAGTTGCGCTCGCACCACTGCCGGCTACTGGACTGTATCACTCCGGAAAGCCCTCAAGAACAACCATAAAGCGGCCAGCATTTAATGCGAGAAATGCGAGACACGCATGCAGGCATGTTACGTAAGTTTGTGGTGCCGATTTTTGCTGCTGGACAATGACGAAACCAGTGCCCAGGGGGTATAAACCCCCGGTACTTCCTCTCGAGTACAGATTAAGCGGCGCAGTCATCCCATGTGGTGATGCAAGTTCCCAGGCAAACTCCGGATGCGATCTGATGTAGGGGGATTCTCCGAAATGGCTACCTCCATGAGGGCCCTAACCAAGCAACGCACATTCTACTTCTCGCCGGTGGCTAGACAGTTCCAAGAACTCCAAGACTGCGCCGCTACTTGGGGGGAAGGCAACTCCAAAACCAAATGTCAGCAAATTTCTCCGAGGTGCCGTCAGGGTCCGTTGTACGACTTTCCGCGAGTTGGCATGGTTCGAGGGACACGGGGACGGAGGATAGGACGAGTGAGCAAGACAATCCCACTTTATGCGCTACGAGTATAGGGTAAGTCCGCTAGAGCCTGTGCCGCGGAGGGCGATGTACCTGTCTGCCCCACATGCCAGTGTGTGAACATGTATGTCTAGTATGGCCAACACACGCTGGTGAAGTATCCAATGGAAGCTGACGATTCTAGATATGGTCAATCTCTGGGGGATCAATCGCGAACCGCAGCTAACTCTGCAATCCCTCAATTCATCTATACATGGACCAGTCTTGTCTTATCTGCCTTCCCAACACCCCGAGGCGAGCCTCACCCAAACACCCGCTCCTCCGCATTGCCTCCCATCGGAACGAGGACCACTGCTTAATGCCCGTAGTATGAGTAGCTAACAATCGTGGCGTGTTAGTTGAGGGGGATGGGCTGCGTCATTCTTGATATCACTGCCTCAATTTCGGTTCTCCCCGATCCATGATCTCACTGTGGCCGCACCAGTGCCGCGATATCAAGCTGTTTGTGATCATGCGGTCCAACTATTCATCGACCTATCGGGGCCGAGTATGCGGACACCCCCGACGCCGCAAAGCCATGTATTCGTTGGATCACGAGGGAAACGAGACATGTTCTCCCCGTTCTTGTGCAACTGCGAACACAATATCGATGTTTGTTGGTGCAAACCCGTCCTAATTGAGTATTTCATCTCCAAAATGAGTAGAAGTCTCGGCGACACGGTACGTTCCTTCCCCCGGCATTCTGGTGTGTCTGAGCTATCATCCTATCATATAGTACGCTCCAAGAAACTGAGCACCCGTATGTTGGCGGCTTCGCGATTCGCAGAAACTCCAGCGGGGCGCTTAGCTTCGTGAGGTAATGGCACCATACAGGTCGCAAGGCCCTATTCAGGTCGGCGCATTCATTGCCCATATTGCTCTGGACATTAAGTCCGAACGTCACTTAGGTATATCTAGTAAAAGCTCGTCCGTATCGCAACAGGGGGTGAGCACGAGTCGTAATGAATGTGGGTGACCACGGTGATGCGGGCCGCCACTACCAAAATCAGATCCGCGCTTCTCGCGCGATGTACCTCTTCACTGACAGAGGTTCCCGACCTAGAAGCCAACGCAGGGTATTTAGACTGCCAGTTAGACCACTGGAAAAAAAAATTTCATATGAGCACTGTGCGCAGTACAGAGAAAAAAAAACTCAAGGGATTCAGACGTACTGCTCTTCGTAATACAGGATCATGCGTGCCAAGGCTTCGCATCCATATGCATCTCTCAAACGTCCCGAACGCACTTGATGCTGGACGGCAGCGTCGCGATCAACACGCTCGATTTTTATCGGTATGCGCGCGAATTCTGATAGCCACTGGGCAACGTCTCGATACGATGCCAGGTCGCCAACTAGTTCGTATCGTGTTCGAGCGTGCGCAGATGGGCGAGCACGCAATATTGCGGCGGCAGCTGCCGCAAAGTCTGCAAGGTCGAGGAATCCGTGCGTGACGAGTGGAGAGAATGGGACTTGAAGGCAGCCACATTGTAAAGTGATGTTGACGGCAATGTTCTGCATGAGATGTGACGGCTGATGACACCAGTTCGTCAGCACGCCTCCGATGTCCCAAGGAGTTAGTTACTCGCCTGGAGTATGGTGTAATTGAGGCCGGACTCGAAAATGTATTCCTCTACCCTGAGTCGAGTGGCGTCTGTAAATCGAAAGGCTCAACTCGACTTTGCTCGGAGATACGCACTCAAGCTTGGAGCGATGATGGGGAAGCCGGGAGATATATGGATGGAGCACGCTGCAATAGACCAATTTTTCTATGTCCATTGCGCACGCCGCGTCGACGATATTTTTGCCCATTTGGGATTCGTCCGCGAGGACAGGTCCGTTGTAAAATACGACGCGGGCCCCATTGAGGGCATTACGGAGAGACAATGGATCAAGGAGGTCTGCGACTGCGGTGGATACGTTAGGGCGGTTCATGAATGTTTCCTGGAGGCGCATCCGGGAAGCACTCGAATGCGCTACCAGGCGGATGGATGGCGGCCGCGGAAACGAAAGTAGGGCGTTAATGACGAAGCTGTTGGTGCGAGAGGTAGCCGGGATAATCACAATAGTCATGGATTGTTGCGGAGGGTGCCAGAAGCGCTAACCGGCACAATTTTATAGAGCGATGGCCAGGTACGTGGGGGTCCACCAAAGGACTTGGGTTGTGACAATGGGAAATGACATAGACCGACTCCGCTGGCCTATGAGAGTCTTCCTAGATTTCGCAAACCTTGACAAAACGGAAGCATTTCTATGCCTAGCATGCCGATACAGACGACTTGCAGGAGTTAGCAGAATTGCCTGCGATGGAAGGAAGTGCGGCGCTAAGGATCCGGGCCTCCCAACCAACTAGCCGCCCGTATGGTCTTCTTTTGGTGGTCTCCACCTGTTTGGAAAAATTCGCTCAGATCAGATGTGATAACGTGCCGGCAGACGGTGTCGCTAATCAACAGCTTGTCGTGGAGCCTTTCAAACAGGCTCGGCTGAGCGTCTGGGGCAGCCCAGGTTTGAGCAATTGCCGTGTGGGAATCCAGAAGGGGCGTCGGACTGTAGGGGCTTCAAAGCTGGTCCTGAAAAGGGAGACCAGGTTCTTCTGCAGAGCAACGTATGAGTCACAACATGTGGTTACAAATTGGCCCGCCTGTTCCATCTCGCGATGTCGCAAACCATAAGGGCGTTTCCGCGGTAATAAATTGCGTGCTTTTAGTCATCCACTTTCTTCCAAGGATCGGTCACTCGACCAAGCGCGCGTCTGGGAAGAACCAAAAGGAGTAATGTAGCGGATGCTACGGGATAACAAGGCTCAAATCTTCCTAAGCCCATCGCCTTCGCGTCACGGAAGACATCATATCAGATCAGCAGTAGAAGGGTTTCGTCAACCGGTATCCGAGCTAGACAGTCTCGTATCCAGATATGTCTTGGTCGAGCATGCCGAGTGCTCCCTATTCTTAGGAAAAGTGCGAACGATAATGTAAACCCTGGCCCGTGCTTGAGGCGGGGGAAGAACGGACAAACCTAGTCCTCTCGACAACCCCTCGCCCCACACAATACTGCGCTCTCCATGACATCTTTGACCAGTCAGCCGCATAATGTGTGATGACCATTTGATGGGCGCTGAGGAGAGGACACAAAGTCCGCACAGCGCCAACTGTCCTGTGCAGTTGTGACGGCAATTGCCGAGAGCAGCAGCATTGACCGGCAATGTTTCCTACCGACGTGCTTCAATGCCAGAACCGTTTTGGGACTACCGGTCGCCCGTGGTGGGAATGAACTCGCCTTTAGAAGAGTATATGTTGTATATGTTGTCCTTTCATGGCCTTTCATGGACTGTATTGCTTGAGTCGGGTGGTGCTTTGGTTAGATAATCATGATACCTCATTCGCTGGGGTCCCAGTGGTATTTTTGGAATGAACAGTGCCAAAAAGCGGGTGGCAGGGCACTGACAAAGTCAGTTATCAGTTACATGAGCAACGCAGGCCTTATCATCCCTCGAGGCTCGAACGCTTACTCAAAAATATCGACACTGCAGTTGCAAGAATCTTTGATGCGGCGGGTTCAGCATGTGAAAAGTGGGTCATTGGGTCATCTTGGTCACCTTATCGAAGCAGCCGGATTAGAAATTAGGATGGGCAGTGTGGGTGCACCTGTTGATACTTTAACCGACAAGCCCAAAGTACCGCCCATCCTATAATAATGCCTCCCCATTGTGATCAGTACTATACCTGACGTAATATGGAGGGGTTATGTTGTCAAGGTGTTCCACTGGCCCACGATACGTCCCAAGATCGCGCGACAATGCGAGCGTCCACAAATGCCTAGACGAGCAGGTATAACAGCTCAGTGAAAGTCAAAGGCATGGTTGGGACCTAGTGGCCAAAGCTACTTTTGAAATAGGGTCAACGCAATTATTTTTATGAGAACCCAGGATAAGAGGTGTTCTCAACCTTATCCTCGGGTGATAGCGCCAGGAGAAAAAAAATTGTGGGGACCCAATGGCTGGACCAGTTGAAAAAGCTGAGAACGTCGATGACGCAGAATGCATGATGACCCGTGCAAGTAGCAGATAAAAATGAAAATGAAAGGCTCGAGGCTCGACGAAGGTTGGCAACTGTTTATGTCAGATTCAAACAAATTATGATCCAAAGTGCCGAATTAGGAAAGTTGAAGACTGTCTGGATAACCAATTCTTACTGCCTCCTTCCACGCAGTGCAGCGTGGCACATCGTCGACTCGTAGTTGCGTAGCCCACGAACCATGACTGGGTTGTCTACCCGCTATTTTTATAAATTGCCTTACCGGGGTGACTCCGTTGGACGGTATATGGGGTCGTAGTGCATAATTAGTACTGCAACCCCTGCAACATATTGAACATAGCGACTAGAAACAGATACTAAAACTCACTTTTCCAAACTCCACTAGGGCCCTACAAAACTGTTGGAGCAACACATCCCTGATCTGCCTAATTCCGCCGGCAGATTCGGGTCCGAGAACAGACAAGCGAGTGGATTCGTTCGGTCACGCATATTGACAATTTCGTCTTCAATATCCATCCCTATCGGGCAAGGTGATCTACCACTCCCCATAATATCGCAGAATACTTATCGCCAGAATGCTGTTGCTAAGGGTGGACGTGTGCTGGGAAGATAACCCTAGAACGCAAAACCTGAAGCACCCGGTGGATGAAGAAGCCGTAACAGTATTTTAGGTGCCCGGACCAGAGCATTCATTTTAGCCTGGATGAGAGGAGAACTCTGTATCTAGTTCTGCAATTTCGGGCAAAGCAGTACCGTCGAAGCGACCCTGGAAAGCCGATACCGTGAGTATGACACTGTCAACTGGAGGCTTGCCAGCTGTTTGACAGATACTGGGTGCACTGGAAGAGCGCGAAGACGTAGATTATGCGGGTGTGGCTCCGGCATACCTCATTTTTGTGTATCATAACTAGAGTAAGTAGGATCTCACGGCGCAATTTCAAAAGCATGAGAGTAGAGAAGAAAGAAGTCACCTTGCGAAGGAAATAAGAGACGGCTGCGCTACAAGTGCATAGTAGGCTCCAAGAGATCACTACCTGAGACGAATAAGGTATCTAGTCCAAGGGTGGTGGTTCATCCAGACGCAGATGGTGGCGACTATGAGGTCCAGCCCGAAGGGTAAAGTGCAATAAATCGTCCAAAGCTGGTGCGCAGATTACAAGGTCCAGACATTGAATGCCATATCCACGCTGATTTCCTCTGCATCGCACTGAAGGATATCAGAGCTCTTACTGTGATCAAATCAAGACGAACAACAAAACGTCTTACGTTATACCGAAGATGAGTGATGTGTTCATCGTCCGCCAAAAGTTCGTGATGAGCTTCATCGGGGGTCTTGGAAAGTCAGTAGACATGTTGAAGCAGAGGTTGAATACCCATATCTGCGGGATCGAATGCCATGAGACACGGCGGCCCCACTTCCGTCCTCGCGTCATTTTGTTCTACTTCCCGAGCCCGCCGGTTTCGCGCCTTGTTGAAGTCGAAACCTTCCAAGCGCTGGTTGGTGAGTGCTTTCCGGAGATCGCGCATTCCCGTTCAGGTTCTGAACCGCGCAAAAAGAGATGGAAGGAGATGCTGGCCGGACAGCCCGAGCATCGAAGAGATCAGCACGTTCCATTTAATGTAGGGCCGAGCAAACTCGTCTGCTGGTTGCGTTGGGGAATAGATGTTGTAATAAGTTAGAAAGAATAGAAGGATGACTCAAGGCTAGTCCGGAACAGAAGTGAGAAAATAGTGGACGATCGCAGTCACTTGGCCAGCATACGGCAGAGGAGACAGGGATAACAGGGTGGTTTCCACTCCACTTGGCATTAAGTGATCAGTAACCAGGTGTCAAAATCAAAAGAGGTATTGTGAGAACCCCGAAGCGCCGCAGAGAGACGTTGCCGTTGCTCGCGCGTAGAATTTTGTGATTCTCGATGGCTTAGTCGAGTTGGTTGCAACCGCCCCGTGCTCGACGAAACACAAAGAAGGTGAGTAGTGCATCTTAGCAGGGCTACGCAGGACCTACAAAAACGAGCATTATACCCAAAATACATTAAATGGCTTGATAGTAAGTACCCACATTGTTACACTCCCAGCTTTCGAGCTAACAGGCCCCACGGGTGGAGGAGTCCGTACGTCGGGTATGATGATCCACGTGACATGATCCCAATGATCTTCAATCATTCGAGTCGACCGCCGTGCAACGTCCTTCACCCGGGATCTTGTACGCGACGCGAGCGGGCCGAGAGGCGCTGATTTTGATATCGCTACTGAATGAGGAGGCCAGAAAAGAGCTCCTTGCCGCGTGGTTTCGTAAATTGCATACGGGAATCTGGCAACTGGCAACAACGTTGCCGGGAAACATGACGTACAGGTTGATCGAGAAATCAAACGCGATGACTTCTCGTTGTACAGTATCTCTACAGACCTTCGGCCCTTGGCTCAGGGTCAATTGCCGAGTATCCAGTCGGACTTGTCACATACCCGGATCTCCAAACCTCGTGACAACGAGGAAGTCACATCGCAGCCTCGTCATGCCAATAGCAATCTGAGCCCCAAGTTAACAGTCCCGCTGGAGGGAGCTGAAGGACCTAATTCCAGGCGTCCTTATGCCGTCTCAATCAACTCGAAGCGCTCCGGGATAGCCAGGCCAGGTGCGAATCTATCCTCGATACCAACTACATTGACCAGATGATTGTATCGCAGCTGTGGCGCGTTGCACAAAAGAGCCTGTAAGGGCTCATAAGACCAGGAGCAGGAAGGGACTAAGAAGAACACGATCTCAACAAGGATCTCTGTAAAGAGTGAGAGCGACTTAGATGGCTTGGACGTGATAGTAACCATGCAGAGATGTAGCGCCAATAGCGCCAATATGCAGTATGAGAGTGCGCCAGTGGAGTTATGTAGCTTCCGCAATTGGAGTAAAGATAGTCCGTACTCCTTCAGAAAGAGCCTTGTCATCCTAGCATTGTACAATTACCCTCAGAGGTAGCCCATTGTTGTTGTTCGAGTGCAGTCACAGGGAGAGCATACCATGCCACGATGAAAAGAGTCACAGAGGGTGGTGACTTTGACCCGCTCAAAGTAGTTATTTCATCTTGTCGACGAAGCTTCGTCGAGGTATCTGGCCAGCAACGCAGGCGGGACACTTGTAGATTACCGTGCCGACGGCGCATACACCCGTTGTACATTCCAGTGACTGCATGAGGCAAGAGGGAGAGACACAGAACTGCAGAGCTTTGTTTAGGTTAGAGGTTAGTAGAAGATGTATGCTGCTTGACACATGTCCCCTGTTTTGGCCCGGCCGTTGGCCTTTTCAACGTGTCACGTGCGCTGGCGGGATCGGGAATCGGGGATGGACGAGCTCAGCAGGTATCACTCCTATGTCTCTCTCGAATCGTATTTATTTTGTGTCTCTCTCGCAAGGGCGTACACCCGCGGATACAGACAAGGCCACATCACATCGCGCGTACAATTAATGGTCAACGTACTTGAAAGATGGAATAGTGAGCGCCTGGTGAGGAATGTCTCGTTTGTTGTTTTCCGTCGATACCACGCACAGCGATCCCATGACGACGGCGAGCCTTGACAGTGCATTGACCCGCCCACGCCCCAGTGACTGCGACACGTGGTGCTATGATGCCGCCATGTCTGCTGTGACTTACTGTGGCTTGATGCGCATATGCCCCGGTGGCAACGGTGGCACGTTTCGTGGGGAATGCTCTTTTTCTGTGGTGGTACCACGGAACATCATTCCCTTTGGGTACGGCTGCAATAACCATGCAACACCTCGGCGACATTGAAGCCAGGGTGGCCCTCAATGACAATGGCTTGGCAAGCGCGACAAGGGAACAACTTCACCTTACTTCTACTCGGCAAAGACTGTCGCAATTCCAGCACCCATCCTCTGGGTGACGTGCAACCATCTCACCCCGCCAGTTTCCATTCGACTAGAGACAGTGACAGC
The DNA here is from genome assembly GCA_022496215.1 of Russula brevipes. NCBI lineage: Eukaryota > Fungi > Basidiomycota > Agaricomycetes > Russulales > Russulaceae > Russula > Russula brevipes. Next base: position 70,269 of record WTXF01000105.1, on the reverse strand, counting down.
CACGCCATGTTGCGTTATGAGAGTGGCAAGGAGTAACTTGCCCGAACTGTATTGTTAGACCTCATTTGGTGCTTTCCCTAGAGATTCCTTACTACCGGACTATGTCAGACTGACAGTTATGCAAGGCGACGTGTTTCACAAGCCGATTGATCGTGACACAGAATGCGCAAATGAGTCTTTCTGACGCTATGGGGTCCTAAGTCCTAACAGGATACACAAATTATGCAATCTCCTTGATCCATGATACACGGGTTTACGACATTTTGGCCCCAAACCATTTGATTTCCCGGTCAATCCCGCACAGCTCGGCAGACTGATGGCAAGGCCAGTCCCTTGGCAGTTTGAATGCAGTGTGACACCAAAGGCGATACCATTGTGTGAACCATGGGATTTTTTTTTTTTTTTTTTTTTTTTTTGGAATCAGTTTATTGTCTGAGTTATATAACTATGAGACAGGTATGCGACTAGAGCAAGCAGTGGAGCGTAGGTAGTGTGAGAATGAGAGGTAGGAGGCGCGTACATAAGTGAGAGGTAAAGAGTAGGTAATCAAGCCCAAATGTCCGTTTCTTCTTCTTCCACTTTAAGTGAAAAAAGAACGGGGTCAAAAGCTACGTTACCATGCCTGTCGGTGAAGAAGCCCGGGGGAGATCAGTCTGGGCTCGGGGAGCAGAAAGTGGGTTCCGGAGGTGGAAGGGGGTGGAGGAGGTCGCAGGAGAGGTAAAGGAACTCCCCGAGCTGGTAGCCGCCGGCAAAAGTGCCGAAAATGTGGGAGAAGAGGGGGGTCGCTGTCCCAAAGGCCTGTTGACGAGCTGCGTTGTGCCGTCTGCAGTCGAGGATGACATGTTTAGCCGTATGAGACTCCGGAGCACCCGGGGTGGAGCATGGGCAGCGGGTGTTATCATCGGCACCCGGGCGAAATCGAAGGGAGTAGGTTGAGGTAAAGGCGTGTCCAGTGGACAGTTGTACTCCGGCAGAGAAGAGGCGGCGGTTGCCCCGGGCAAGGATGCCGCAGATGAAGGGGGGGGGCCGGTTCCCGTCGGGGGGTTGACGGCAAGAGATGTGTGCTGGGTGGGTGGAGGGGATGAAGGACGCTTGCCACTCGCTGTACATCTGCTCCTTGCGGTCAGGAGCGAGCGTATCCAGCTGTAAAGGGAGATCGTCGTCGTCAAGGCGAGCGACGAAAGTTCGAATGTGTGAAGCGTGGTCCCATAGGGGAGAAAACCATCGGAAAGCAATGGAAGGTGCACCGGGAAGGGCCAGGAAAGTGCTGATAAAAGAGCGTACACGGGACGAAAGAGGGAGTAGAGGGCCATGGCTACTCTGAACAGTCCGGGTGTAGGCATCGGTGAGACGAGAGGGGACGAGGATGTCGACCCTAATGAAATGCCCAGAGTCTTTAAGAAATGCGGGCGAGGAGACCCCCGCGAGGATCGCCGCGAGTTGGGCACCGGCACGGAGACGGTGGGAGACAAGGCCTCCGATCAAGGGGCAATCGGTCTGAAGGGTCCAAGCGGAAATGAAGCCATCGGCAGAGGAGGACACCTCGGTTATGAACAACACGGGGCAGACTGCAGCCCGGCGTGTCATCCGCTTCCGGGTGTCAGCGTGATCGGCGGAGGTGAGGCGAGTGTGCGGGAGGAGGGCAAGGCGATCGTGGCGTGTGGAGCGATCGCGCACGGGGGGGGGAAGGGTGAAAGAGCCGTGAGTACGGTTGGCGGCACCGTGGAGGCGTGTGAGGGTGGTAGGTGGGGTGAAGGGGGCGTAGGCCGAGGCGGCCGGGTTTACGATAAGGATATCGTGAAGTAGGTGTGAGGGAGGGAGCCGAGCAAGGCGGTCGCTATATGAGCGGACCAATTTCCGTGCAGTAAACTCCAAGGGGGGAATGGCCATGAGGTTGTGAAGAGGAGCGATGGGCGTGGTGCGGAAGCATCCACTCATTTTCCGTAAGGCATCGTTCTGGGCCACCTGGAGGACGGAGATGAGTCCCTTGCGTGTGCCTTCCAGAGGGTGCCAACACGTGATCCCGTAAGTGAGGATGGGGACGATGATGGCGTGGAAGAGGCGACGCCATGCCGCGAAGTGGAGGCCGCGGACTGAGTTCCCGAGAAGGGCGAGACCCTGGAGGGTGGAGCGAGCGCAGGCAGCCATGATTTTGACGTGGGGCATCCATGACAGCTTGGAGTCGATGTAGACGCCGAGGTAGCATACCTGTTGGGAGAGTTTAATGTTTACCTGGCCAGCGAAGGGGTCCCGGTAGGTGACATGGGTGGGAGTAGGGCCAAGAAGGTCATGGTTGGGACGGGGGGGGGAGAAGACGATCGCTTCCGCTTTATCGGCATCGGTCTTCAGCCCATTCCTGCTCAGCCAGAGGGTGAGGTCCTCGAGGCCAGATGCGGCTTTCTGTAGGGCAGAGCGGATGGTGGTGGCGGAGGCGTAAATGCCGCCATCATCAACATAGAGCTGGGCAGTTTTGTCCGTCCATTTGTCATTATGGTGGGTCAGCATGGCGGATGTGTAGGTAGCGGAGGCGGCGGGGGAGATGGGAGACCCCTGAGGGGTGCCGGTGCCGACTGGGAAGGGGGCGGAACACTCGTTGTTGAAGGAGAGGACAGTGTTGCGTGGGGCGAGGAAAGAGGCCGTCCAGTTGACCAGGGTGTCGCTGAACCCCAGGAGTCGGAGGAAGTGGAGGGTACGATCGATGTTGAGGTTGTCGAAGAACCCCGAGATGTCGAAGAGGAGGAGGGCGCCCGCACGTTTGGCCTTGATGGTTGCTTCGGCGTTGTGGACCACACACATCGCCGCGTCCACGGCGCAGTGGTAGTCGCGGCTGCCGAACTGGTGGGGGTCGATGAGGAGGGACGCATTGGATTCATCCATGATCCGTCGTGCCACGATTTTTTCAAGGAGCTTGCCGCAACACTCTAGCAGCGCGATGGGGCGATAGGCTTTCGGCGCACTGTAGTCAGGGCGGGAGGGTTTGGCAAGGATGACTACCTTGACGTCCTTCCAGGGATGGACCCCCTGGTCAAGGCAGAGGTTGAAGAGGCGGACGAAGACGGCCGGGTGGGCGCCAAAGGCCCATTTGAGGAACTTGTAGCTGATCCCCAAGAGACCAGGGGCTGAGCCGTTAGAGGTGTCCACGAGGCAGTGGCGGACCTCGTCCTCTGTGAGTGGTGCGTGGGGGCGGGTTGGGCGTGGGGCAGGGTCGTCGGGTTGGACGGTGGCGACCGGAAGAGCATCGGCCGGGAAAAACCGGGCGCGAAAGGCGGCCGCCGTGCTCTCGTGGTTGCTGGACAGGTCTCCGGAGGGGGTGCGTATAGGTGGGATGAGGGGGTTGGACCGCCCTTTCCGCCATTTTGCGACCACCCACAATGAGTGGTGGTCGACGTTGTTGGTCGCGTCCGTGAGGACCGACTCCGCCCAGTCGCGTTTGGCGACGCGTATGGTGGCGCGGAGGCGGCGGAAGGCCGCTTTGCGAGCGTCGGGGGGGGAGGCTTTGAGCTGGGCGAGCGTGCCGGAGCATGCGTCGTTCCACCAGCGGGCCCTGCGGCCGAGGGAGAGGGGGTGGGCCCGGTCGAATGCGAAGTCGTTGGTGTCGGTGATGGCCTGGAGAAGGGCCTGTGCGAGGGTGGTTGGGTCGTCGAGAGCGAGGCGGGAGAGGCGGCGAGGTCGCGGAATCGGTTTGCCAGAGGTCTGGAGGGAGTCCCGGACGATCCAGCGGGGGGTCGGGGCGGTGGGAGGGGGAGGGAGGAACAGGGCAGGGGCCCAGAGAAGGCGAGTGCGGCGTGGTCGGACCCGAGGGAGTCGCTGAAAGAGACGCGGTCGAAGGCGAACTGGTCCGACCAGGCCGCCGCCATATTCCACAGGACGAGGTCTATGACCGTGTCCTTCTGGTCGCCTTCGCCGCGACGCGTGGGGATCTGGGGTGGGGAGAGGAGGGAGAGGCCTTGGGCTTCCATCCATTCTTCGACTTCGTGGGCCCAGGGTGAGACGGTCGCGCGCTCCCCGAGGAGGGGTCGGCAGACCAAAGCGGGCTGTGGGTGTTAAAATCGCCGGCGACAACGGCCGGGAGGAGGGTTCGAGGGTGAGAGCGGCAAGGGAGAGAGGCGTGGCGAGCTGCCGTCCATGTGATGATAGAAATTGACGAGGAGGAAGGACTCGTCGCCGACTGTTAGCGTGAGGAGTTGGAGGTGAGGGGAGGCGGCGGGGTGGGCGAGGTCATTGACGACCACGCATTCGCGGCGGTTGGCGGTCCGCGTATAGGCGGCCACCTTAGGGACGTCATCTGAGGCGGGGTTGTAGCGTGGTGGGTGGGTGTCCCAAAGGGATGGGAGGACGGCGAGGCCCTTGGTGGGGGCCCGTCGGGGTCGGTGTCGGAGCGGGTAGTGCCGATGCGGCCAAACCAGGGTTCCTGGAGGAGCAGGATATCAGCGGTGGAAGAGTTGAGTAGGGCGTGGGTGCGCTCGTTGCTCCTGCGAACATTAACCGAGACGATGGTGAAGGGGCGGAGGGCCGACATCTAGGCGTCGGACATGACCTCGTCGATGCGAGCAGCGGGGGAGGTAGCGGCGGGGCGCTGGCGGAGGACCACGGTATGGTCGTGATGAGGCCTTTGAAGGCGGGGCGTTGGGCGGGAGGTCGTCCTCGAGTTCGGGGCGGTTCCTCGTGCGGAAGGCGGGTCCTGGTCCTGGTAGAACTCCTCGCGGGGGGCGTTGGGGTCGCGGTACATCTTCCGCAGGGGGCAGTGCACGCTGAAGGAATCATGGTTGCGGGGTTTCTTCCCCGCGTCCTTGCAGTTCCCGCACATAGGAGGGCACTCGCAGGTCGAGTGTTTGTGAAGGGCGCGGTTGGGCACCGAAGTTCATGGTCCGCGGAGGGGTGGCCGCCGCCGCACTTGCGGCAGCGGACAAAGCGTGGGTCGCGGCGGCCACAGCGTTCGTGGATGGCCGAGCTTGTGGCACTTTTCACACTGGCGGAGGACGGGGCGCGAGTCGAAGCGGCGGGCCTTGCACTGGTGCCGAACATCCAGACCGGGCGCGGGCGAGGAGAGGTGTGAATTTGTTCGACGGGTCAAAGATGGTGATGAGGATAGAGTCGTTCGTGCGGTCCCATGTTGTTTGAAGAACCAGCGGGGGGTGTATGAAGGTCATCCCTTGAGGTGGGGGTTGCGGAGGATCTCGGTCTTGAGGTCTTCAGGCTCGTACGCGTTGGAGAGGATCGGGACTCATAGATCGAACGCACGAGAAGCCCGCCTTGGGGACGAGCTCTGCGCCGATGCCGAAGGGGGCGTAGGATTGCTTCATGTGCGACAACGGAAGTCGGGTCGGGTTGGCCGGCGAAGACGAGGACGAAGTTGGAAGAGGGTGACATGGTGTTCGATGACCACCTGCCCCCCAACAGTTGCAGTTTGGGTTCGTCCTGTTTCGTGAGATTGCCCTTGGAAGTGAGGGCACGCTGGATCTCGGTGACGATCAAATGGGAGTGAGGGAGGGACTTGCCCGGTTCCGGCTTGTAGCGGGGCCCTTTGATGACAGTCCATTCGGCGTTGCGAAGTTGGACAGGGCGGGCGGCGGGGCGTGAGGTGCGAGAGGGAGAGGAGGTGCGGGGTTTGCCCAGGAGGTAGGCCTCCACAACAGCCACTTTGGATTTGAATTCATTCGGGACTGAGGTCCCGAACCGTGCCTTCCAGAGGGCCTTGATTTCGTCAACCGAGGCGTTCATGAGGTGTTGGCATGCGTCCGCGTCAACCGTGGGGGGGAGGGTGATTTGCGGGAGGGGGTGGGGGCGGTGGGGTTCTTGGCAGGCGGGGCGGGTTGTGCGGTGGCGGGCGTAGCGCGGCGTCCTTTCTTGGCGACCTCGACCCACGAGTATTTTCCCTTGCCAGCGGTGAGTCCCATGGTGCCGAGCGGGGCGCCGGGGAGGCGGTCTGGGGGGCGGAGTGGGGCGGGGTCGTTGCGGGGGACAGGGGTGGGGGAATTGGGAACTGAGGGGGTCCAGCGGTCAGATGTGGACCGGGGGGGAGGCACGTTCGTGAGGGCAGGGGGGGGAGGGATGGCAGGCCGGTTGGTGGTGCCCGTATAAGTGCGTGTATGTGCAGGCTCGGAGTGGGTGGTCGGGGTGACTCGGTCGGGGTGGGTAGGAGGGAGGTGTTGGGCGAGAGCGACGCGAATGGCTTGCGGGGACACGAGCACGTGGGGGTCGGGGTGGGCGTGGAAGGGGAGAAGCTTGTAGGGGGCGGGGAGGCCCGCGGCCCATTCTTTTCGCCAGACGTAGCCCCCTCGTGTGAAGGTGTGGAGGGCGTCCACCATCATATGCTTGAAGTTATTGAGTATAAGGGCAGTAGGGCCCTGGTTGGAGAGGGAGAGGAGGGTCTGGTCGGAGTCGATGCACTCCTGGAGACAGAACAGCCGCCAAACCTCACTGAAGCGTTCGAGCATATTTTCGAAGGAGGCGGGCATCTCAACCTCGTACGGGACCTCCACCTCGTAGAGGGCGCTCCAGAGGGCCTGGGTCCTGGAGCGTTTGAAGGTGATGCGTAAGGACTCTCGGTCCGTGTATTCGTGAAGAGAGGGGTCTGCGATGGGAGGGTCGTAGGCGACCGCGTGGTCATGCGCGAGTTGTGCGGCCTCGTCGTCCGGGCCCCAGGTCATGGGGTCGTCGGGGTAGCTGTAGCCTTCGACGGCAGCAACGCGGGTGGCCAGGTTGGCGACGGCAGTTTGGAGGGGGGCGATGGCCGGCGTGATCTGTTCGGCCATGAAGTTGGTGAGAATGGAGGGAAGGGTGGCCTGTATGGCGCTAATCATGAGCTGGGCATTGCCCGGCTCAGGAGGAAGGGTAACGAGGGGAGGTCGGGGGGAGCCTTGAGTGGCTGGGGCGGGGGAGGGTTCGGGCTGGCGGGGGGCAGCGATGACAAGCGGGGAGAGGGGTGCAGACGGGGCGCGAGGCGTGGCGGGGGGCGTGGCGTCCGAGTCCGAGGCGGTCGAGGACGTCTGTTGGACGCCGCTGGCTGACGGGAGTGGTTTGGGGCGGTGGAGGGGGGTGTTCTGGCGCGAACGGCGATTGGCGTTTGAGCGTGCGGCCGTCTTGACCCCTGCTTTCGCCAACTTAGTGACGTTGTCCTTCAGCCGGTCGGTTTCTATGCGGGTGACGTGCTTGAAGGTCTGGACCTCGCGGGTGAACTCTTCTTCGAGTTCTGTCTTGCGGGCGGCGAGGCGCGCGGTGGCCTCGAGTTGTGCGTTGGCGATCTCGGCGTCTGCCGAGGCACGGAGGGCCTCGAGGCGGGACGTCTTCTCCTGATCGAGAGCGGCGAGGGAGTGTTGGAGGAATTCGTCACGCTCTTGCTTGACGGTGTCCAGGCGGGCGTTAAGTTCCGCGACGGCGCCTACGCGGAAATGAGCAATCTGGTCAGTCAACCAGCCGTCTTTAATCTCCGAGAGGGGGAGATTAAGAAGCGTTTGTTGTGCTTCGGAGAAGAGGTGATCGGCCTGGGTCTCGATCCAGGTCTTGAACTCCTTGTCGAAGTAGAGGTCAAAGGGGGGTCCGTCATCCCGAGCATCGTGCGGACGATGGCCTTTTTGCAGTACATGACATAGGATTCAGTCCACTGGTCGAGAGAGTGTTCGATTTCGGCGCGGCGAGCGTTGAAGATGGACTCCCGTGCTGATTGGAGGTCGCTGCCGGCTGCCTTGAGGACGGCGGAAAAACGTTCTTCGGTGGTGAGGGGGTCGGTAGGGTTGAGGCAGTTCATACAGACGTCCTCTTCGTCGTAGGCCGCCAGTGCAGAGTTCTTGTCGCTGAGGAATGCGTCAAGGTGGAAGACGTTCTTTCGGATGTTGGAGAGGTAGGCTGACTCTTCGTTAGTAAGGTCAGCAAACGGGACGTCAGGGGAGGTGTTAGAGGCGTGGGCCTTGCGGAGACCGTCTACGGTATCTGTGGAGATTGTGTCTAAGGCGCGGAGCCAGTAGGGGCGGCGCATGCGTCCTGAATCGTCAAGGACGGAGTTGTTGGGAGCAGGGGGGTCGCGGCTGAAGCCGACCGACAAGAAGCCGGACGCGCGCGAGACAACGAGGCCGAGGTCGTCGCCGGCGTCGTCGTTAGGGAAGGCCCCAATGTTGCTGGGGACCCGTTTGGCAGGAGGGGGAAATCGTTTGGCGAGGGTGAGGGGCCAGTTGGCCCGAGGGACAGCGTCTGCCTCATGAGGAAGCAGGTTGGGGACGAATGCCGACATGACGGCGAGGGGAGGGGGGTTCTCGGGTAGCGAAGACAATGTTACGAACGTTCGATTCAATGATACTACGAAGGATGACTGCCAACAGCTCTACAGTTCGCGAGGATACCAAGCGTGCCCTGTAGGAGATGGTGGTGGTACGAGAAGAAGGAGTGTACGTGAACCATGGGATTCAATTGCATGGAAATCGCGCTGAGGAATCGAAGACCCTCCTCCGTCATGGTGAAGATTAGACGGAGACCGACGATGTGCTCATCATCTGCCAGCTGCGAGTTGCTGAACTACCATGTTCTGAACATGAATATGTTTGCAATCGAAGGCTCCCGATCGTTGAGACGTTGTCTTTGCGGCTGTCCTGGAACGAGAGGAATGAAGCGGAGGCAGGGCGCTGTTCACATAGCGTGAGGTTCGGAGCAGCTCAACTCGCGGGTTGGTTATTGAATCCGTGGGTGGTGAGGGGACGGAGAAGTAGGGAGCATGAGTGAAATGATGGATATCCGGGATTGCTCCGAAGCCATATTGCTGGAGAAGAGACGGGATAGAAGGGCGGTCCCCGCTACGCTGTGCGTCAACTAATTGATGATCCACAGCCCTTGCAAGAGACATGCGGAGAACTCTAGGAAGTTCCAGGGAAATCGTCTGTCTCATGATCAAGGAAACGGAAAGAGGGTGTATAGCGGCCCGACAGGGCTGTCCGTGCATGACTTATGGGAATGACTGTCATGGCATATGGCAAAAGACCGATTATCTTATCATTGATACCCACATCATGCGTTTATACTTCCCGGTCCATGAAATCGGCGAGCGTGAACAAGTGGGTGTCTCATCGAAAATCCAGGGACAGCAGAAGTTGATCCGCTCCGGCGCCGTGAGTACATTTGAATGTCCCCGGGCCTTTGTGCGCTACAGTAGTGAAGGTCGATCACGGAGTGTTTATCATATTTCAAATGAGCTACAAGTGCCATCGCGGGCGGACCCGACTCGCCAGTTTGACTCGCCAGTAAGAGGGTCCCAAACTGGGCGCTCTCACGCTTCTTCCCATCGTTCTAAAGGCGCAAAGCGATCGGGAATAGTGAGGCAAGGTGGGGAGATATCAAGGAAGGATAGAATTCCACGAAGACCCTCATGGAGAAGGAGAGGAAGATACATGGCGTGAGCTTTGATATGATGGGCACGTTGCAAGATGATTACGATATGCCACTGGACGAGGCAATGTCCTCACTGGAAACTGATCCCCGCACTAGGCTGTTCGAGAATGGGACCATGCTAAGTAGATCACGCCAAACCTACTTGCAAGCTGGCTAGAGTGACCACACGCGCGTGTTCGAGACATTGTATTTGTGGCGAGACCATCACCGTTTCTCCGAGAGTCGAGAGCTTCCACCATCGGAAAGGCCAACAGAGCATCTCATCTCGCCTTACACCAGTGACCATGAAGACTGTGCCTTCATCGTCCACCAGAAACGTCATCATAGAGATAGCCTTGATGGTCTGTGAAAAGTGAAAAGTGTTTAGCAGAGCGGGAGCAAGAGAGGAACATCCCGTCCAAAACAAGGGCCCGAACCTGGGGGAATCCGCCTGGAGTATGGGATTTTGAGACTTTTAGCAACCATGACGGGCGCACTTGTGACGCCCATTCCGGGCTCGAGCCCACTGCAACACGCACCTTGTTGAGACTGACAAACTCCCAAATCTCGGTTTGATGACTTTGATCCGACGCGCCCAGGAAATCGCACATCTCTTAGACCTTGGACCATGGGAAACTGAGCGGAACGCGTTGAGAAAGAAAAAATGAAAATGAAAAGAAAAAGCTCCACGAGCAAGATCTAGACGTAGCTCCGAGTTGGCAAGTGGGACGATCACTTACCCACTGGTAAACGGACTGCTCGGCGTAAAAGAGGGCCCTCTCCACCCGGGCCTGTCGATGCAGGGAGGGGGTGACACGGTGTGAACGGATGAACGACTCGGGGTCGCTCAGGAACGGGAAGGCGGGATGGTGCCAGTGGGGCGCCGCGATCATCCATGATTGATTCTACAGCAAGTGGCGGAGAAGGAACAGCGACGGACGGTCTCCCTTCGGATCTTGCGTCGAACAGTCGATAATCGCGCGTCGTCACCAAAAGGATATCGAAACCCGAAAGCGTGGGTAGAGAAGACCCGCTCGTCGCCGGCGATAAGAGTGTCGTGTCTTTCTCGATGGCGTTATCTCGCACGCATATATTGATGGTTCCCCAATTGTCTCGTCTCGTGATCGATTGGAACAAAAAGAGGGGGGTGCACGATGGCAATGACCCACGTAAACGAACGAGGTTCGCTGTAAGTTCACACACGTCATATCCACTCTCGGGCCTTAAATCTGATGGCGTGAATAAGTCGTCGTCATTGGTTGATTACATCCTCGCATCACACCATGACAACAAATTCCCGTGATCCTCAGGTCAACCGGTCAACGATAAAGTACTGCGCAACGTGTGCCTACCTATCTACGTACGGGCTCAGCGTGAATACGTACAAGTAATTTGGCTGTCGAACTTTCTTGTGCTAGCGATAGGCCAGAGGGTTAAACCCCTCCGCTCGACGCGCTGCTGTTCACGCGCATCAGAGCAATCTATGAAAGAAGTCGCTACGCAGTTTGTCTTCCCACATCAACGAGGATATCTCCGAAATGAAGGCCAGTGAGAAAGCCAACGCTCATAGTTCTCCGTCTCCTATGACATCAGTTCGTCTACTCGACCTTTCCGTCTGTAGCGTCTCGGCCATTACATCACTGTTAGTGACATGGTGCGGTCTGGGGGCAGGCCCCACGTACACGACGCAAAAGCAGCATTCGGTGATTGGCACACCATAGTGTGCGCAGGAGTACGCAAGTCCTGGAGCAAGCGACAAATAGTGGCGGGTGGGGTGTCCCAGAAAGGACTTTGGAAGGTCGGAAGACATTTTTGGATGCGATGAGGGCTTTTCAGATGCAGCGATGCCCCGAAACCCGAAGATATGCCATATGCCGTGTCGCATTGCGCATTGCGTATTGATGCCAGTGGTGGGAAAGAATTAGAGTCACGAACGTCGCGTACAACTGCCCTCACGGCTACTCCCGTTGATTTCTCTCTCGTTTGCTGTGATCCCGACATAGAGATCCCAAGTGCAATATCAAAATGATGTATGAACTGTCAGGTTGTAATAGTGAAATGCTTAGCGATCGTAACCTCTTGTAACGGTCCCCGCATTACAGTAGGACCGACGATGCCTCGCCACTTTGATGTGCTCGTATTTTGGCACATGCCAATATGCAGGTGTCCCACAAAGCATCAAGAATGAGAATGTTCGCTCCAGAATAGCAGGCGCGGGCGACGTGATACGACCGTTTTCGGGCCACCACATAGTGCATACGCACGCCGCAAGAGCCGATATCCGACGACGATGCCACCGAGACGGCGCAGAGGAGGCCGTGACTTGTAGGCCGCAAGCACAGCAAACGGCACCGAGGTGCTCCGTTCCGAGAATGCATACCTTACAACATGTACATCTACCTCTAATACCCACCGAGTCTCCGCTTCTTCGCATTCGAGGCCTTTGTGGTTTGTCCGTCGACTTCCATTGGATCGTGTCGACGTTTCGGGCCTTCTTAGAGTCGGCACTGCATGGGTTACTACACCACTCAAGCAATGATGGCCGCTCCTTGGGATCCTTTTCCCTTAATTTCCTCGCAAACGCCTTCAGGGGCTCGTCGACTGTCTTGAACCTGCGAAGCAGGTACAGAAGAACCAGCCCGCAGGCCCATCGGTCGGCTCTGATCGGACTGTGCCTCTTGTTGTTCTCGACCTCGGGCGCCGTCCAATGCTTCGTCCCGCATGATCATCGACCTCCTCGTCCTCGTCCTTTACTCGCATCGCGGCATCAAAATCGATGATTTTCAAGCAAAAGTCCCGGTCGACGACAAGGTTGTCGGGCTTGATATCCCTGTGGGCGACACGGGACACGTGAAGATACGCGACGCCTTGGATGAGGCCCAAGCAGACTTGAACAACCTTGCTTTTAAACTTCTCAGGCCAGACCTCAACGTAACATTTGACGGTGGTCATTTTGGGTAGAATGACCCACCCGCCGAAGGACTCAATCAACGGGATAACATGGTCCGGCTTCGGTATCATGTTGTCGAAAAGTTTCAGGATCTCAAGTTCATCCGATGTCTTCCGGACTTTCTTCGCGATGAATTGTTTGTCCGGATTCTTGCGTCGATACACGGTAAGGATGTGATCCGGCCTCTAGTGTCGAGCGTCAGCATAGCGAAGAACGGGTAGGAAAGGGTTGACAGGGACCTTGGAAATCAGTTCCAATTCGATACCCTTGTCATCCACAACGACATCCGATTTGACCTTATAGCCTTGTGCTCTGAGCTGTGCTTCGTCACCTGCGCGAGCACGCTTCCTACCGGCATTTTTGATCGCATCGCTAGTGTGCATCGACTTCAATCCGCGCGCTTTGACCTTATCTTCAAGCAGGCGAATTGCGTGTTTCATCTCGTTGTTTTGCTCTTGGTCGACATCCACGCAAAGTAGGTTGTACAAAATGCGTGCAAACTCGACGCGGCCATCCGCGGTATTCAACGAAAGCTTCTTCGTGTGGTAATAAACCTGCGACGATTCAGCCTGCGAGCTTGTTTATTACAAAGCACAGCCTACCCGTTGGCTGTTCTCAGACTTGAGCTGAAATAGGGAATTGCAAGTTACGCTGCCTTGGTCCCAAACATAGATAGCAGAGAGGACGAAATTATTTTCCTCTTGGAATGCCCTCACAAACTTGTTCGCGAAACGAACGATAAAGGCCCCCGTGATAAACATCCGGACGAGATCCGGAGGGCATGGATACGTTGATGTGGAGTTAACCTCCACAAGCAGTCGGGGAAGAACCGAGTTTGATATGAGAAAGGTACTACGAGGACGGTACTTGCGGAGTTCCTCATCTCGTGTAGAACCTCTACCCAATTGATAATCTTCACATTCCAAGATAACTTCGAGAGGCCAATCACTGTTTCTGCAAAGACCATTCAATTGAAAGTGGTAGACAAGTGATCACTTACTGCCGAGCGTCGGCCATTCCGCTCTTTACAGTACAAGCCAGCGGGCCGAAGAAGATCGTGCTCATAACATCTTCTTTTAAGGGATCTCCACCATGCGCCCTCTGTTCCCAGAGTCGTTCCCATTTAAAAGACGCGATGCATGTGGTATGCACCACCTCCCGTAGCTCGGCATGGCGCGGAGTCTTGTGAGATTCCTCGTCAGTGATCGAGTTTTCGGAGAGCTCAAAATCTGGTCCAGAATCACGGGACTGCAATGCAGCATTTAATGGAGAACACATCCACATCTGCACTGAACCATCAACATCGAACTGGAGACGGGCAAGTCAACGAAACAACGCACGGGGTCTAGACTTGGCTTGCTTTCCAACATTCGCTCAAAAATCGTAACAAAATCTGGCAGAGCCTCCCGCAGTCTGTCTCGCTGGGAGATATCGTCGTCTTGTAGGCTTTTGCGAGGGAGCGTGCTTGCGTCATATATATCGTTGTCCTCGATATCCTCTTCGTGGAACTTTGCCCACTCCCTCACTTTGACGACAATATCCCTGTACTCTTCCAAGTTGTTATCGGGAGGGATATCTCCCATCGCACCTTGAAGAAGTAGGTTCGTCAGATATTCAGAGCTAAGGCAAAGACACGCATGAGGCACTCACCAGCCGTTTGAACAAGAGTTGGAGTGACCGCCTTCTTTGGGCGGACAAACACATGAAGATGTTCATCGGGAGGTCCCTCGGGCCATACAAGAGACACTTTTCTAAATTTGTCCAATTGATCATCGGAAGTGGGTCGATATCGGCCTGCACGAATTTCGCGTTTTATTTCCGGATCCCTAAGATTCGCTTCGACCTGCCAATGTAACAAGCCAGCAGGGACCATTCATTACATCGATTCTCAGTAGAGATCATGATAATCTGGCGCACCTTAACGAGAGCGAGGTCACTAGGGTCGTATCCGGAGAAGAAATTGGGCCTTATGGCATGAATTTGCTCTTCCAGGTGAGCAATGGAATAGGTAGGCAAAACTGAGACGAAGAAGTAAGCTTTGTCGCCTTCAATATTGCACCACAGGAGCATTTCTGCCATTTATGCGAAGGATATAGGGGTTGGGATTGGGGCCGGTGGTTGTGGCTTCAGTTGAACAGTCGACATTACTGTAACATATAAGTGATATAACAGGAATCGATAAATAAATATCATCAAATATCATGCCAACATTCCACAACATCTGCGGAAATGACTCTTGGGAGTGCCATCGTTGCGGCAAATTTGATGGGGTTGCAATTGCAACCAATGACTCCGATGGATGTGTGCTATGGTATGAAGGCACGGCCGGGATGGTGAAGCCAGCCGAGCGTCTCACCTCATTGGAACACGTGGGGAAGTTCGGAAAGGACAGAGAAAAGTGGCAAAGGAGAAGAGGCTCAGATCTCAGACACAGGTGCACACGGCAGCTCGGTCTCGGATCAGCACCAGATGGTGATTAGGATTTGAGGCCAAAGGAGTCGAACAGAGAGATACTTATTAGAATCAGAATTAGAAGGCACGCAAGGGCATTCGGGACTCGGAGTCGAGCTAAAGTACGTACCTAGAAGGATAAGGAAGATATAACTTATCTGTTGATGCTCGTCGAATCGAGCATGCGCCAAAGGAACTGAAGGGACAGCTCGCAAGGCAGTTTAATAAGGCCCTTCAAATTGTTGTCGCGTGCGTGCTCAAAAAATGATTACGTTCCAAGCCTTGCAGCGTGACAGGTGGATTGTTGATTAGAAATAGTGCTGGCTCGATAAATAAAGTGAACCAGAAAAAAAATAGATAAAGCACCACGAAGGTCGAAGCGAGCGAAAGGGTAGGAATTGGCACAAAATGCGATAATCAAAAGGGGTACTGTAATGGAAACAAAAGCCCTCGAGGCGAGGATTTGAAGCAATTATACGGATACGGGACAAATGCCAGGAACGAGCGACTGCGGCAGAGCGGAGGGTGGTGTTGGTATTGGTATTTCCACAACCAAACATCGCCCTGAGCGACAGATCGTTCTTGTGCCGGCGCACACGCTCCGTCCCCTCTCCGCGCCCCCCCAGTCATCTTCAGCTTCCCGCCGAAAAAGCCTTTCAGCTCCGCCTCAAACTCGTCCGCGCGCCCCGCAAGCTCCCGCTCCCGGTTCTTCTGGCTCACCTCGATCGCCTTCAATCGTCGCTCCGGGTCCACCGACGCGCCGCCGCGGATCTCCAGTATCATGGCGGCGCTCTGCCCGCCGTGGTCCTTGTCCGGCGCCGGCAGCTTGAACCCGCGCCCGCCCGACGCACCCCGGTCCCCGGATAGAGGTGACCTTCTCGACGTAGGCCATAGATCTCCGTGCCAGTGACGACCTTGCTGTCCTCGATCAGGTCGGCGAGGATGTCACGAAGGTCACGTGCAGCTGCAGCCCTCACGACCACGGCTACTCCCGTTTGGTTTCTTTCTCGTTTGGTTCAGTGGCTGTCTGTGGCTGTGATCCCGACCGAAAGAGAGGTCCCAAGTGCAATATCAAAATGATGTATGAACTGTCAGGTTGTGACAGTGAAACGATTAGCAATCGTAACCTCCTGTAGCGAATCCCAAAGTTACAGTAGGACCGACGGCGGATGCCGGATTGGTCTCGTCGTTGTGATGTGCTAGTGTTTTGGCAGGTGCTAGTGAGTCATCCGAAAAAACATTACTTTGCAGTTGTCCTACGAGGCGTCAAGAATGAAAATGTTGGCCCCAGAACGGCAGGCGCGGGCGACGTGACACGACGTTTTTCGAGCCACCACATGGTGTAATGTATGCTGCGGCAAGCCTCAGGCTTAAGAGGAACAACAGCTCACCATTTTGCGCCAGGGCCCGGTCATCGCGATCGCGATAAGCACGCCGCAAGATCCGGTATCCGACGACGATGACCACGTAGACGGCGCCGAAGGAGGCAGTGACTTGTAAGCCGCAAGCACAGCAAACGGGAAAAGGGAATCTGTAACATGATGACATCTCTCTGATGGTCAGTGGCGCACGGTTACATACAGTACTGTACATCACCTGTGGCGCCGACGGGAAGGGGAGCGGGAGCGGGGGAAACCCGCCAGTAGTGTCATATAGTAATGTCGGCGATCAGCGGCGCGCCCCTCGCAGAGATGAAGGTCCCTGATTCTGCTGTGGAGGGAGCCCAGCCACCACTGATGAGGCTGCGCGCAACTTGTTCCGAGGGTGATGCCGTTTCAGGGCTTAAGTCGTTCGGAGGGGGGCACCGAGCAGGTCGAGACACGGCTCGATGGGGTTCGTTCGTTCGTCGTCGTCGTAGTCGTCATCGCCCGCCTAGAACTGGCACTTTATCGGCGCCGAGGAACTGAACCCTCACCCCGTCGAAGCATCCACGAATGCCTAGGGTATCGGTAGGTAAATACTTTATCAGTTGCTGCTGACCGATCTTTCCCAAACTGGCAGCGGTGCGTCTGGTCTTCATTGACGGGCCTCAGATTTCATCGTGATCAGTGTGCAACTTCCTTACCAATGTGGCACGCCGCTTCCATATCTTCTTTATAGCTCCATCACCAAGATAAACGCACCATTGGCGAACTAAATTTGGGACATATCGCGAGAACGTGTATTGCGGCGCTCAATTAGAGGATCGTGCAGTAGTAGCCCGCGAGAGAGCAGTTATGGTATGACGGGTGTGAATGGGGTCCTGATAGATAGCATCAAGCCCAATCATTGTTTCGGAGCATGGAGCAGTCCACCGCATAGCGCCGTATGATTTCAGGCAGTCTGAAGAGACGGATCATGTGGAACCTGGAGATGCAATTGAAGCTTAGACCCAGGGGTCGCGAGGGTCATCGGATAAAGAACAAGCTACTCGGCCGGCCGGCCGGCCATGGGAGCGGACCGGTTGTCACCCTCGGAAAATCCGCAGCCACAAGTCCAGATCCGATCAGCGCCAGCGCCAGGCACTCCAATTTGCCTCTCAGGTTGACAAAAAAATGCATGCAGTAACAAGTTAGGAAGGTCACAGGACCTTATGTATCTTAAAAATTATGTATAGTTAACGTGTACGCCAATCCGTCAAGAGAAACTTGAAGCCCTTTCAAGTGCTCTAGTAGTCTACTGAATACACGAGACGTCAGGGAAAATTTTAAACTCCATCAGAAATGGAGAGGAATGATTGTAAAGAATGGTCTAAGTATGCATGGAGAGAAAGACAAAAAGGCAAGTATGGAGAAAAAATAATAAATGGGAAGAGAATTGGACAGTCCAAGCAAATCCAATCAACTCGACGAGATCAGAAAGTGGCGCCGACACGCCAGAGGTATGAAAGAGGGGACCTCAGTAGCTACTCCTCCGCCGGTACCTCCTCGGCGGTGGGTGCTTGGACTTCGGTGAGGGGCCCGAAGAGGAAGAGCCCCACGGCGCAAAGCTCGTGAACAGGCGCTTAAGCAGTGGCTGGGCGCGTTTCGCCGGCATGACCTGCCAAGAACAAAAGGGAACAAAAAAATTGTTGTAAGCACCACGTTACTCGGCAGAAAAAAAAACAAAACAGGAATGAAGAATACGCACTGCGGACTGCATCCGTATCTGCGCAGGGGCACCAGCAACAGCTGGTGGTACGATGACGTAGCCGGATCCCCCATGCGGTGATTGATACATAACATTATGTGGGTGAGGAAGCGTTTGTGAACGACGCGGCGCCGGGTAGGGATAGCGAAGTGGCGGCTGCTGCATCAGCATGGGGACTGGTGGCGGGGGCTGGTTCATAGCATAGGAATAGGTGCGTGAGTGCATGGGCTGCGTGGTATAGGACCTCGAAGCCTGCGGCCGCGCATTGGTTTGCGATCGAGAGCGTGGTCGAGAAGACTCTCGATTGTAGAAATACTGCTCGTGCGAGTGGGGGCGGGAGGATGAATTGGACCGCGAGTGTGTCCGTGAGTGTGGGTGTTGCTGTGGGTATGCGGGAGGGGGGCCGTATCGATGGTGATCAGAGGATGTAGGGGATGAAAATTGGCTGGGCGTCTCCTTGCTGTGGTGGGAGACATCGTCGACCCAGTTCGAAATGCGGGTCCGAGTGGCCATGTATCGGTCGTAGGCTTCGGGGGAGTAGTCGTATTCAGTCATGCTGCTTTAGTGCGGCGGAGGGACAAGGTTGATCTTTGGGGGGGAAAGGAAGTCAAGAGTGCGGGACGACTGCGTATATATATTCTATACCCCGTGGGAGGGCACAAGCCTACATGAGGTCCGAGAAGAAGGCGGGTAAGAATAAAAACCGAGAAGAAGGTTGGAGCGAGTCTTACCGGGTGATCCCGCTGCGAGGGAGAAATGAGCGCGGGGATAGGGATGAGGGGGAATGGATGGGATGAGATGAGATGGGTTAAAGTTGGGAGGGATGGGGATCACCTTCGGTATTTCAACGCGCAATCACCTCAGCCGACAAAATAATAATAATAAAATTCGATGACGGCCCAAAACGGGCATAACGGGCAATTCTTTAGCGCGACGCCCCTTACGTATCCCATTCGGGCACAGCCCAAGGTCCCCATTGCCCTGATCACCGCAACAGTAGTTGTGCAGTCCACCCCCGTGTATAACAATAATTGATCATACAGAGGATGAGCACTCCTACACTCCTCCTGCTGGAGCACTCGCTCCACCAGGAGTCTCCACAGGCGCAGTTTTGACTCACTTTCCTTGCCTCTGCCGCCCATTGCATTACGCCCACATAGTGATTTCCGAGGTCATCTCCCAAGAGGAAGGCCTCCCTTGAATCAGCTAATGCCATCAAGTCCACGAGAATCCCCTTCTTCCCCTCTTGGAAGACCCAGCTAGCTAAAGGAATGGCTCAGGGCGGACTTGGGAGCCAGCGTCGCAATCGATCCGGTCGAGACGCCTGATCAAACCCGATACGGCGCTGTCTAGGCTACCTGGTATCGGTCCCTCGTCTTTAAGCTCCAACACACTAATTCAAGCTCAAAACCCCCGGATCGGTGGTGGGACCGGGTGAACAATAAAGGAGAGACTTCCAGAAAACCTTCTAATACGGCCAAGGCTGTGCGAGTCTTGAGATTAGGGTGATATGGCGGAGATTTTCCGAGTACGGGTTGCCTACCGAAGGGCTATTATCACACGTACCTGTCGTACATGTGCCCGCAAGGGTGCAGTACGGACTCTACGTTGGCAATTGGCTTGCGGCGCAGTGTGATGCTCCGCCCGAGTGTGGGAAGATGGCGTTCCTAGCAGAGCTTGGAGAAACAGCGTAACCCACCGAGTATATCACCAGGAGCCGCGTGGCACAGGGAGTGTCCAGACCGACTGAAACGGCAGTGAGTAACACCTTTGATGCTTCTGAGGGAAGGTGGTAAAGGTCCACAAGCAATGCGGCTCAGGGTTACCATTTTAGGAACTGCGGTCTGGCGGCGTGTGAGTACGACAGTTCCTTATAAGAGCCATCGAGATCTGCCATGCTGTTAGCGTGTCCCCCAAGTCATTAAGTAAAATCCGCATGTAAGGGGGCACGCAAGTGCACGCCGCGGGTGCGTGTTGTGGTGCCAAGACACAACCCAAAGTGGTGTGGCACTGCGGATGCGGTTGGAAGGGATAATCTCCCGGGAAAAAAAAGTAGCTATGGGCTTCTCACAGCTTAGTACGCGTTAGAGGAGTATGCCGGTATATGTACATCCACTTGCCAACTATATCGGCCTATTTGTGTATGAGCGGCGCCTTGAACGGCGCACGGCAAGAATGACTCTGAATGAGCCCAAGGCATGCAATGCATAGACCATACTTGGAAGGATCAAACATGTTTCTGGCTCTGGAAGGTCCACTGCAGGGGCCCTCGTGCACGAGCTGCACGAGGGAGGAAAGGTGCGTCGAGGCGTTGCTTCTGCCCTTCGGTGTGCATAAGCCCGAGGCTTATTTCTCACGGCCCCACCTGCGCAGCAGAAAAGCTGTACCGCCCAATTGAAGTAACCCTAGAGTCGTCGCTTCAGCAGCAAACCCAACGACAGGTGGGTTTTGGTTATAACTACAGCTCCAACCCTCCGTCTGCGCGGAATTCACTTTCACCGGAGATACACAGTCCCAGAACGAGGGACACCCACTCACCGCACTGGCAACGACTCGGACCCGCGCCGAGCACGATGCTCACGATCTGTCACCATTGTGGCGATGAGCCCCTCATTGCCGCCTCGATGTACTGTAGCTCCGACACGAGCGTCCTCTGCGTAGTAAGCGTTCGACCGGATCCACCTCCTCTTCCGCTTCGGTATCGGAAATTGGTGCCGACGCGGGCGCGCAGGCAGCGCCCTCGGGTGCGGCCGGGTGGGCTACTCGGGCTCGGGCGCGGGATACTACGTTCCCCTTCGCGCACAGCGCACATCAAGCGCGCAGACTCGCTACTCTCGCCGATGCTAATGCTGTCCGTCCTCGCCCTGGCTGCCTGGCCCAAAGGTAATCCGTAACCCCGGAGGTACGTACCATTCTGGGCGGCGCCGCAATCCGCGCCATGGCACTAAAACTGGATTTGTCGCTCCCTGGCTGGTGATATAACTGTATGCCGGACGGCGCGTGTGGCGTATTGGCACCGGCGGTCCTAGTAGGGGCCTCCGTGTGGAGTTACCCTTAGAGTGTTTTAGGGACGGCGCCAACCGGATGACATCCACTGGCAGACAGGGAAAGTCCCTTGGGACCCGTGGATGGCAATGCCAAGGAGGGGCCCGAAGATCCCTTGCGACGGCGGTTATCGAAACAGGTGCGTGCGTGCCGCATGTGGCTACATAATAGGATGGGGTGGTGCCAGTGAGCAAAGAACACATTCGCCGATATTGCGGGCCTCATCCCCATCTGCGGCAGTCGCGGCAATATAATGGCACGAAGGCGATTGAACGTGCCGTTTCTATTTCTCGATCGAAAGGACACGACGGTAAAGCCCGGAACCGTATGATCGGCGTCGTGCATTTGGTCTGAAAAATCGGTTCAGTACAAGAACGGATACGGAAACGATCATTTGCTCGCTTTGTTTTTCCATTCACGCGACGTCGGCACATGGCCTTCAATTCTAGAAGGGCCCTTTTAGAACTTTCTCTTCGTTCTCATGTGCTACGGAGGCATTTCTAACCCAGAAATTAGAATTATCCTTCACGAATATGGGTCACTCGGGCCTTGCGGTTACTAGTAGGGTCTGTGCTTCGCCCACCAAGAGACGCGCATTGGCTCTCAACTAGCTTAACATCAAGGACCTGTTCAGCCAAGAGCACAGACGTGGTAGCTTACTCACAATACGATAGGACTACGGCCATACCATTCCCTGCTACAAAGGTCACGATGAGTGGCCTGTCATGAACTGACAGAGATAGACCTTGTTCTAACGGTCGCCATCCTGATCGCCCTGAGAAAAGGGCGAAGCAGGGATGCGGATATGAACGACTGTCATGCCTAGCGTCCTTGGCCTACTGTTACCTACGTTGTAGATCAGGCATCAGGCGACACATTTCCCTCCAGGCAAATGGGGATGCGCTCAACTCACGCGGCTCCCATGGTGCTCTCACCTCCGTGGCTATGTCAGACAGGTGACCTTCAATTAGGCTTGAGGGCGACTCTAATCGCCGTCTGCATAGGAAAGTCTGGTGCGGAAACAGGAGAATGATTTCGGGGAGGAGCACAGTGCAGCACTTCCACAGAAGCACTAGTACTGGCATGGGCGTTGACGGTGAAGGGGGTGGATGGCTTGGACAAAGAAAATCAAACTTATTATAGACTGCGCAGCACTGCCAGTGATGGGGAAGAATCAATTGTAGCATATACAGCACATCCACTTGTACGCATCGAGGCCTGTGGCAGCCACGGCCCACGCGAGTGGTACTCGTGGTATGATGGTATCAGACACAATAGAAGTATCAAGGCATTGGCTCTGGCCACGCGTTTAACATGTGTCTTGGGATAGGCAGAAAGAGGTTGTGCGTTCAGGAACGAATGGCACGAATGGCACGATGTTTTTTTTGGGGTCCATTATTATTGTGCGTCTCTGGGTGCCGAACCTATGTAGCACTTCGTGTATGTGGTTTACATGACACTGTTTCTACGTACGTGTTGTCTTAACACTTTCTGGAGAGGGATCCTGTCTACAGCCAGGCAGCTGTTCTCTCCACTGGCACACCCACTAAGGCAGACGGCGAGCGAAATCAGGATGCGCAGAAGTCCTGGTATCCGGATGTCCCTTCCTCTGGGAGGAGAGCGTGTTCAGGGCGTTCAGGGGCGACAGATGGACAGTCCTTGGCACAGTGATGCCTGAGGCGGGATGCTACTGTGCGCCTGGTTGGCGCGAGCGAGGCGCGTTTGAAGGGAGCTGGCAGGGGAGGGGCGTGGTGGGGTGAGAGATACTTATGGCTATGTGGCGTCTCGAGCGTAGGATGACAATGTTATGGTGCAGTGCATTGGGAGACCAGCGGTAGACTAGGATGGCTGCCTGAGACTGGGGAAGGGAAGGGAATTAGGCTAATACAACGAGTCCAGGATACGAAGCAATGCAAATTCATGCATGCATACGGGGGGGGGGGGGGGGGTCGTTGAAGCACGCACGAGGAACGAGGCAGAAGCTGTCATTCTGAAGCACGGTGAGGCCAACTTCTGCCTGGCCTCTGCAACTGCGTTCGTGAGCTACTCAGTCCATTTGGAGCCACCAATTGAATGGTCAGGGCTCTTTCGGTGCTGTCCATCTGACCCAGGAACAGTGGATGACACAGGAAACTTCCGTATGGGACCCAGTAAAACAGAGACCCGAGTGGGCTTAAGTGCGCAGCACAAGTAAAAAACGTAAATGAGGTCGCCATGTACTGGGAGAAGAAGATAAGGAGTTGCTGCACAATAACACCAGGTGATGAATGGAACTGCAACGAGGCAAGAGTTACGTGTCTATGTTGACCGCCCTGGTCTTGACGCCTTGCCCGCGTGAAATTGATGCTGTCGACGCGGCATGAACCGAGAATTAGGCGTTTCAGGTTTAGATCCCCAGAAAATCTCCAACGCGCGGCTCTTAACTTAAGTTCAGGAGGTTTGACTGGCAGCTGTAAGCGGGTTGGGCTTCCATAATTCCTGTACTTTGTCTCAACTAGGGACAAATGAACCGGGAAAACCTGGGTGCTATCAGTTAAGATGAGACCAAGACGATTTGGGTGGTATTGATGCAATGGCTTTGCCCTGGTCCCTGTGGTGGAAATCAAGAAGCAAGAAGGAAAAGGCAGCTGCGAGCCCGGGGCCCACCTTCCGCGTCGTCGAAAAATGGCCACGTGTTTCCGGATTTACTTGAACTCGACCCATAGGCGCTGGCGGGAAAAATTCCACTTGACAAGCTCTCCTAGGTTCAAGCTCCCTCGCCCATGGCCGACTTGCTGCAGAGATCAAGCCTTCGTCATGCTCTATGCGCTCTGATCGGTGGTCGTAGTGTAATATTCCTATACCGTGACCCATCCGATCAAATTGGATGGGACTGACCCGGAGGTCATTTGGCCCGAGTTCCGTATTTGGGATTATAATTATACACAGCAAGGGCTCTGCTGACGAACTTGTCTAAAGCGCATCGCATTGACTGAATGCGGCAGGTTCTGAGAATTGATCTAGTCGGATTGTCAACCCACACAATGAATGTCGGCGACAGGGCCAGCTGGAGTGGTGCCAAGGGCGGTGCCACCCAAAGTACCGGCTGCTATTGGCGGCGGAGAATTTTTCAAAGTGATATGTGTGTGTTTCTTTCCCATATTGGCTTTATACGCTGCTAACCCCCTTTCTCTGTGAGACAGATAGGCAGAAGTTTTCCGTTGCTGCATGATATAACTGACTGATTCCCACTTCACGGCCGCATGGCCATTCCTCTTTCGTTGTGGGTTCCATGTTCTAACCGTTCATGGAGTCCTCTCTAAACAGGCAAGATGGCCCTGTTTCCATTCCCGCTATTGTTATTATTCGACACGCTTCCCGCCGTAGACAGACCATGCTTGGTATGGTGTTTCTCGGGATATTAACCCACACGAGGAACCGTTTTGAGTCTGGGACTCCCTGGACTTTAAAAGCCCTCATACACTGCCTCCATCTCCCAGAACACCTCCACCATGTCCGTCCAAGGAAGCCACCGTCCATCTTCCGAACTACCATCGCTTCCTACCATTCGCTCTGAACAGATTCTGAAGCAAATTTTCACGCACCGCAGCCTCATCAGACGTTCCAGGCGTGCCTTCGAGGACACACCCAATGACCTAAGCCGTGATAATGACCAGTGAGCCCGTTGCTCTCCCAGGCGCGAGAAGTGACCGACGATTTTGGAAGGTTGATCAATCTCGGAGACCAAGTCTATGGTCTGGTGGTGACCGACCTTATTCGCGATGCATATCCACACCTCTGCGTCGGTCCCTCCTCTGTCCGTCCGATCGATCATTCTTTTGGCCCACCTCTGATCCTGTATTTCAATGCTTCAGAAAGTGAGAGACCGCCTCAAATATCACGAGACTCTTGCCAAAACGTAACACTCTTCCTGGGCCGAGCTGTATGCGGTTACTGATTCTCGCCTTCAGCGCCGTCTCGTATAAGCTACATAACCGCATCCTGGTTCAACCGGCTCAAGCCGACGAGGTCAGGAGGTCGCTACATGCACAAGGTACGAGCACTCACCAGGCGATTACTCATGTCATGTCCTGACTGACCATCCTGCCCAAAGCCGACGTCTTCAAGGTATAGTTGATCCCCGCTCCGATGCAAGGATAAAGAAAAGCCGCTGAAAGCATTTGTACAGGCCTATATAGGTGGACTTTATAGAGAGCAGGGGCTGGATGTCGTCGTCAGGTGGCTTCGCCCGCTCTTCTGGTCGGACATCCAAGAGGCATACGAGAGCGAACGTAGGCAACACCTTCTGCTAGCCGAGTAACCACCACTTCATAAACGGCCCCAACTTCAAAGCTACGAGATGATTGAGACGATAGTTTGAATATGTCAGTTCCATAAACCCTGCGCTACTATGTAGCGTCGTTCATACATCCGTGTTTTCCATTCTTGTTCTTGCTTCCAATATCGTATTCACGGCTTAGGTCCCCGTATCACCTGGGTGGGAAAGGCGCCAGGCTAGAAGTACCTTTCTCCAGGCCAGAAGCCAAGCTCCGTGATCGTCTATAGAATTTGCGCTACAGTATAGTCCATGTTTCGTAACATCGTGGTTCCAGTTCCAATATGCGGTTGAGAAGTTCCAAGATGTCCGTCGAGAAGCAAGTCAAGACAAGAACGAGTGGGCGAATACACAAGGTCAAGGCGCGAAGAGACAACACCGCCAACGATCAACCGATCAACTATTACGTATCGCAACGGCGTACTTGAAAAGGACCCAACCACATGACATGTAATGCCGCTGAGTTCAGTCTCAGTGTGCTAGATGCGTGGGTCCTCTTCCTTGCCTCACCGACGGAAACGTCCGAACAAGGTGCGAGCTAAACTCGGGCTGTCTTCAATTGTACCCCAAGTAAATGTAGGCTTTGGTACTCAAAGGCGTTAGCACCACGCAACAAATTCTAGGTCGTCGACGGCCCTCAAGAATGATGGGGTAGGGGTATTCGTCAGAAACGATAAACCTGATTGGCTCGTTAGTAGGCACACCTAACAGGGCTCAACTGCACCCGTCTAATTACTAGTATGATGCATGATGGGGGAGAAGATGTCCACTCAAGTTACTATATAAGGAACGCGTACCCGTGCAACCGGGACGACCGAAGAGGCAGGGATCCAACCTGAGGGATCCTTATATCCTAAAGAGTACGCTTCAAATTTCGACTTGAAAGTTCTGGCCTCGAAGAGGTTGTTACGGGCGTTCCGACAAAAGCGCAATGCACAACAATGGGACCACCGTTTCAATAGGAGGTATCCATACTTCTTTGCTATTGTCCAACTCGTGGTGATGGTGGAGGAGGATTAGAACGTCGCGGTCTTATCGCGCCAGCGGAGGGGAGAGGTCTCGACTCTCGAATCGAATCGGAAAGGGCGGTGGCTTCAGGAGTCTCGCAAATTTGCGCCGCAACCGGCGACGTGCAGTAACTATCAGTGACAGCTGCATTTCTGCACAGAATGCGCGAAGCACAAGGGCTCATGCGAACACAGCATACAGGTCGAGCAAGACATGCGGTGACAAACCAATCAGCGGACTGGTCAGGTCCGAGATTACTCCGAGGGCGCTACGAACTAACTAAGTTTGGTAATGCGAAAGCGCTGCCTCCGCCCGATGCCGCCGCTGCGCTGGCAGCAGCAAAGTTCAACATATCGTATCGAAGAGCCCCAAGTTTGACGCGGGTGTTGGAAGCCTCTATTAAGTGGGGTGCTTGAAGTCCCTCGCAATTTGACATGTGAGTGCGGACTGAACGCGGTGACGTTCGGTTCGAGAGTTCGACGACGGATACGATGGGTGACGTACACCGGGCGTCTGAATTCTCTCTTTCGTCCAAACAGTCGCCCAATTAAAACCAAAGTGGCCTATTCGGTTCAAGTGTTCGGTACGTTCATTTGTTTTGGCCGGACTGGGCTTGTTTCGCAGTACAACTGTAGGACTCATAGACACCCACAGGTGGTGGCGCCACCGCATTTTGGGTTCTCATGCCGTTGAGTGACGATTCAATCTGACGCCCATGAACCTTGGGCTCGGTCCAGACCTTCTTGACCTCGCACGAACTTCCGGCTAGAGCATAGAACAATGTCACGGAATTTGATGGCGGTCTGGGTGGACCACCTTAGGTATATAGAAAGCAGGGGGCCCCCTGAATGAAACACGCAAACTCGCAGAAATGGCAACTGATGCGGATTCCGGACCGAGAGTAATATCGAACACAACATTGCATTCGCATCCTATGTACGCCTGTCAGCGTGATGTTTCTATTTTGTCCGAGCTGAATCAGCCCAGAACACCATTACGCAGATTGTTTTGCAAAGCTATTCAACGAGGTTGCGCCATTTACGTTACTAGACGGTGTGGTCCGCGCGAACGAGCGGAAAGCGCCACGATTATGGAAGGTGCCCAGGTATGCATGTGCATGGGCGGAGCCTACCACGCATCATTTCCATACTGATGTGACCAAAATTTGATCTCAGCATGATGAACTTCCTCGTAGACCAGACGACGCGAAGTACAGAGCCGACAGCGCGCGCTGGATGATCCGTCCTAAGTTCATTTCGGGATCTCGGTCGATAAGAGAACCCTGGATACGAAAGAGCACTGGACGAGGTGTCAATGTCAATCACTGATCGTGGTCAGTGAGTACGGAACCAGGTGAAAGCATGTGGGCGAAACGAGTTGTAATCACCTCCAAAACAGCGGCGGGTTGATGCTTATGGAATGGGGCGGAGATATGAACCCATGACCGCATCTACACACCCAAGCCATCAAGAACATTGCGATTGACAGGACCAGGCGAATGACAGGACCAGTGACCCGCCCGCCCAGTCCGGTCCGCCTTCCAACATGTCCGATGGACCCCTGATGATCACGCTCGGTCTTCAGATAGACGGCGGTTCGCAATGATGCCAGTCAACGATTGCGAACCAGATCATCAGGGCCTGCACACTGTACTCGACATGTAAAGTCATTGATGCCCCTCACCGTGGTTCTATTCCACGCTGTCACGTTGGCAATTTACGGTATGATTCGATGATTGGATAGGTGGTCCAAGATGGATTCTGCTGTACCGTATGTGAAGCGACCGGCGCCGGGCTTAAGCTGATCTCACCAATCCTGGTAAGGCAGGTCATTCGCAACGCGTGAGATGCCGCGCGGCGTCCTCTTTCAAGGCCTTTTTCATCGAGCTGCCCTGCTCTTCTACTCCCCACTAGTCTTCTTGCCATGCCACCCTTAGGGACTCCCTCTCTCGGTTCTTCACCCAACCGCCCCGTCATTGCAGATGACTTACCCCCATCCTTGCCAACAATCAAGTCGGAAAATATTTTGAAGCGTGTTTTCACCCATAGCAGTCTGGCGGGGGGGAACAGAGATAAATTCCAGATGCCTGAAGATGATCCGGACGCCGATAATGAGCCGTGAGCCCGTGTTATCCCTACCTTGGCCGTTTCGCTAGAGTCTTCATAAAGATTGGGGCACATCGGTGATCAGGTGTTTGGCCTAGTCGTCACTGATCTGATTCAAGCCTCTACCCGCGGCTACATGTCGGCCCCGCCTCTGTTCGCCAATGTTACCTCATCTCTTGGGTCTATCCCCTCATCGTTATTTTCTAGAAACTGCGGGATCGTGTTAAGGGCAAAGGCTTGCTCGCAGAGGTGTATGTCTCCCTTATCGTAGCAGAAGCACACTTGATGACAGACCTGCAGCTGCATGTCGTATGGACTACACGAACAACTCGACCTCCTGGAACGTAAAGCCGGAAGTCTCAGAGCCTCGCAGAAGGTGCAAGGTAGGGTGCCATGTTATATAACTTCACCCCCGCGATTTGACGCATAATCCCAACGAAAGCGGATGTCTTCAAGGTAGCGATGTTCTCCTATGGCGTCCTTTCTCTAACGACGTGCATAGGCCTACGTGGGCGGGGTGTACAGGGATCAGGGTATCGAGGTCGTCACAAAGTGGCTTACCTCACTCTTCGATTCCCATGTACGAGCTGCCTACCGGACGGTGCGCACGGATCATCTCTTGCCACCTGAGCCGCAGCAGACGTCCCGCAACCTGGGGTACCCTCTGCCCGTTATCCCTCGCCATCTTCATCGGAGGGCGGGGGATCCATTTTACCAAGCCAGCCCGCGGGCCTCGTGGGTTGCCCCCACCAACACGTGCCGTCAGCGGGGGGTGGCGCCCTTGATGCCCCCCTGAGGTGGTCGGTAGGCCTAGTCGTAGGCGACGACGACAACGATCCAATCCGAAAGAAGGGGGAAGCGAGGATACAGGTAAGTAAAGGCACGTGTGTTGAGCAAGTATTTGTTGAATTTATTTCGACACCGTATGGCATCCGATTCGTGATGGTACATGGTCGGATTGTCGCTCGTCAACAGGTCCAAGCGGGCGGAAAGTGCTAGAAAGCGAGCGCGGTCAAGGGGCTGGGACAATATATAATCGCCGAACATCCTGTCTGCGCCTTCCGTGTGGGCTTCTCGCATTAGAAGCACAGAGGGAAAACTCAGCGAGGGCCCGTGAAGGGGGAAGATGAAAGGGGGGGAAATTGTATGAACTCATTTCGTGGAATATATATGCAAATGAAGCTATCCCCGACGTCCACTCTGGCGCCTGGACCCACACTCGTCGTGCGGATGATGGCCAGGTGTCATTCTTTTTTGAAACAAAAAAAAAACTCAGACGCGTTGGCTGAAGGGAGATGTCCCAGCCAAGCATTACAGCACTACAGCAGTATGGCAGTGATGAGGTGCGGAGTGGAAAAAGGCGGAATGATCCCACCTTGCCGGTGTCAAAACGTGCTGGAATCATTTGCTGCGGTACTAGTGGCGTCAAGCGCCTTCGCTGTCATTTTCCATTTCTCGTACGCGAGCGTATTAATCCATATGAGCTCCGTGGGGTCGAGCGTCTCGCCAGTCGCCACTCGCTCATTTGGACGCTTTAATTACCAACCTTTTCCGGAGGCGCGGACAGTGCCACGGCTCGGCCGCTGGCTGCTGTCAGTCTGTTGTGCCACATGCCACATGATTCGGACAGTTATGGCCACTGGCAGTGGCACCGAAGCACATATAGTAACAATCCTGCAAGATATCGAATGCAAGGTACAGAGAAAGTACTCAAAAAACGCAGGTATGGCCTCTGCGCTGTATTTAGTTGTGCTTTCGTGTGAATGACAGCCATTTTGGTTTGTCCGAATGCTTTCGTAGGGATGTAGGGGGCGTAGGGCATTGGTGTTTACGTAAATACTTCCTGCCAAATCCGTTCACACGCGGTCAGTGCACACACACGTTCCAGGATGTTGATTGATGGGTTGGTAGTTCTGGTGGGTAATAATGTCGTAAATTTGGATAGTTGGGCCTGGCAATCATTATCATTATTTTATTTACATTACTTGAGGGTTTTTGATGACAACAGTTATCAAGCACTTTATGAGTGTATCATATGTTACAAGTCCGAGTCCTTCACCGTCATGCTATTGGAGGGAGAGAGCGTGGAGGGATCAACCAGCGGGGGCGGGTGGTGAGTGAGACGAATATATTCTCATATTGTTGTTTTACTGTCCAGAATACAGCCACTTTATCTATTATACATGCACATACCAAACGAAGGCTCAAAGCGGTGAAACGTCACAAGGAATGCTCGTGTCTTCTAATGCCGGATCGGCCTTATCTGCGAGATCGTTGCCCTGTGCAGCGTGCTTCTGCACGTGTCCCGGAGTTAAGGATGTTTGGGATGGACGTGCATGTGGGGCTCTAGCTTGAAGATATTTCAATATTTTGTTGGTTTTGTTGCGACGAAATCTACTAAGACATACGTCCTTTGTATATACTGGGGGGATCCGTGAAAAACCCCTTCCGACGTGAGTGGAGTTCTGGCAGTGTCGTGCGTTTTGCGGTCTTCCTGTTGCTTTGCTTCTGGGCTGTTGTGTGACTCGTGGATACCCATATGGTTCGGACTGTTGCAACACACGACGAACAGCTGTCCATTCTGTCCGCTTACGCGCAAGCCCACGCTGTGCCCGTTCGTTCTCCATGTATTGCTTCACCCCATCGTGTTACGCATTCTTGCACTTCTTTGTAAGGATTCCTCACGATCTCGCTACTGTATTTCATGCACGCACGCCTTTTTTCTCTGCCCTTCGTGATTTGTAATGCATCCACACTTTCATAACTCCCAACATCATTTCGTTACTTTGATATCGTTTTGGAATTTATCTGCCCTGTGTGATTACAAAGCGAGCGTCGCTGCGTCGGGGAGCAAAGCGTCTTCGCCGCACGGCCACGGAATTGACGCAGAAGTGGCAAAACGACGCTCTTAGGACAGCTCTCAGTCACCTCCAGCGAGTCGGCCCGTGGCTAGCCGAGCCGCGGCAGCGGTTGAAAAAGAACCGGGGACTTCCAGTCAAACCCTCTCTGTCAACCATGTCGTTGTTCCATGAGTCAAGTATCTCATTGAAAATGGAAAATGCTCACCAGTCGCTGATACAGATCATCCGACATTAAAGACCTTGGCTCCAGCGTCTCAGAGGTGAGCGCGATCTTATTGAGCTCAAGAAGCTTGGTGGTGGGACGTTCGGTGTCGTCTATCTTCACACTGGTGTTCGTGGTCTAGTTTATCTTCCGACGCCGGGTCTCATATCATATCGTAGCTCCCTGGAGTTCTCAAAAAGTGTCGCACAATCAATGGATGCGAAACTCTCAGGAACGAATACAGTCAGCTTCAGTCATTCATGAAACACTCAACGCCTCTGGGAATGCCATCCTCGCGCCGACCCCTCTCGAGTTCTACGCATCAACTGACTCAGATTTCTGGGAAGATATTCCGCCTTACTTCCTACCAACGACGCCGGTAAGACATGCGTATACGGGATGAGCCGAGTATATCCTCTCCCTTCAGCCCTGCGGAAGAAGATCATCGACTTATTCTGCCCCGCACACCTGCGCAACAATCCGTCTATTACAGCTCGCAAGCCCCATTTGGCTCGCATGCTCCTCGGTCGTCCGATTTCCGACCCCGGACGAGTCGCACCGCAGCGATTTTTCGACACGTACAACTTTCCCCTCACCCGTGACCGCGCTGAACTGCTTGGCATCGATGTCGCGAATGCGGCAGTAGAGATGGGTCGCCTGTTGGCGCAAATGCATATGAAGGCCAAGAACGACGCGCGGGATATCGAGATCGTTCTCGGCGCAAACGTCACAGACAACTCTACACGATACCGCGAGCCGCGAATCTGGGTCATTGACTTCAACCAAGTGGCCTCGTTCGATCGCACCGAAGGGCAGATTCCTCGTCTCGTTGA
Source organism: Russula brevipes (assembly GCA_022496215.1). Lineage (NCBI taxonomy): Eukaryota > Fungi > Basidiomycota > Agaricomycetes > Russulales > Russulaceae > Russula > Russula brevipes. The sequence goes on along the minus strand of WTXF01000105.1, from coordinate 38,037 downwards.
AGCCTTTTTCGCCAATGAAGCTTACTTCCCCCGCCCGCGTCCCAGTGACGAGCTGTATCAGCTGTTTTCGCAGGCGTACATTGCAGAGTGCGGAAAGATTGAGAACGTGGCGGTAGTGATTGGTAGGATGTTTATCGAAGCTTTGGAGAGGGAGCAGCTTGCTAGGGATCAGGGAAAATGAGGCATGTTCCCAGTTGTATACATCCCGACACACCCAGAAACTACAACCCGACAGTGGCAAAGGCACGCGTTGCGCGCCATAGACAGGCTGAGCATACTCCAGCAGGCTCCGTCAAGGCAGGACCTGTAGAAACGCGTGAGGACCCAACTGAACACCCCGAACGCGGCAGTGACCCGGATTTACGCGCGCGGGAAGAAACGACAAAGGAATTGTTTTTACCAAGGCAAACTATCTACGATATATAGGAGATGTATACTAGGTTCAGTGCTAAAATAGATTGCTGTCAAGGGAGTGAGCTACTGTGAGTTCTGTCCATAAAGTATGTATAAATGTCTCGGATATCTTATTTGACCGGGGGTCCGAGATCTGCGCGTTCCGCTTCGCGCGCTCCAGTTTCTACAGGACCATCATCTGTCACACAACTACACTCACCACGAGACCGGGAACATGCCAGTGGACGTCGAGTCTGACAACCGCGACGCTGTGCCCCTATGTGATGCTGTCTGTAGGCGACATTGACGACCTCTGGGACCCCCTGACATGGCGCCGTGCTCCCACACATCCAAAACCTTCGTCGCTAACGTAGGCCATACGCTGCTCTTGTCTGTACATAGCCATAAGTGTATAATACCCCTGACTCTACACTACCGTGTAAAGTAATAAACTACTCTCGCTCCCTTTACTCTGTTTTGAGGAAAGCGTTCATTTACACGCTCTGTCCAGTTCAAGCTCATGGAGCCACAACGCGGTCCACACACCTTTTGCAAGGTGTCTGAGTCTCGGCCACAATAACGCCCTCCTCAGCTGCCATGCGCTTGCGCAACCGGGCGAGTTGGCGTTCCTTCGACACGAACCCCTTCTTCTGATCCTCGGCTTTATTATTGTCGGTTTCCCACAGTTGATGGGGTTTCAGAAGAGGCGCGTCTGCCAGACCATAAGAACGGCGATGAGAGTGGCACGAGGCTCGCGAGGTTCTGCAACGCAGCAAACGGGCGGGCACCCATGCTCGCATTTCCGTCGGCTGATGATGACCTCAATATGGTCTCACCGGATGGAAGCTTAGACTTGGACGGGACGGAGGACCTAAGATGCACATTCAATTTCGTGGGTTCAACAAGATGCGTCTTCCCGTTTACTCACATGCTGGAAGATACGAATGTCTTCACTGCAGGCTGAGGAATAAATGTCGGCGCGGAAGTCGCCTTCGTGATCGGCTGAGGAAGACATGAAGGGCGTGGGCTGCCGCGCTTATTCGACGGTGAGGCGCACGAAGGGAAAAACTTGGTATCCTTGGCAGGTCGCTCAAAGCGCTTCAGCGCTGTCGCACGAGGGATGGCAAAGGGAGGAGGCGAGGCACGGGCGCGGGAAACAAGAGCATCGTCCTCGTAATCATGTAAGCATGTAAGTGGCTTCGCTTCGACCCGGACTGCGACTGGGCAAACTGCGTGTTTGCCTTAGATCGGATGTATCCTCTGCTGGACCTCACAGGAATCTAATCTCTCGCTTGGGTCTTGTCTCCTCACTTGTCTCGCTCTCATGGCGTTCATCTTCGCGCGCGCCGCGCGACGTGCACCTGTTGCTGCCATGGTTGATGCGCGGAAATGATACTAATACGCTGCTCAGGCCTCAGGCCTCGGATGTCCGAGTTGACGATATAGCCATGACTCAACTGATTAGTCCGCAAAGCTTCGGCAATGGAAGTACGACCAGTGTAGTATCTCAGCTCCCAGAGCCGTGCTGCATGACGTGTGGCTTACCACGGCTTTGCTGTAGATAGAAATCCAGATGCCATTAGACGTCCTTTATGACCTCGCGCCAGGCCACAACTTTTTCTCTGGTTTTCTCTCCGTCTTTCCCTCGTACAACTCCTCTGCCGGGATGGTCTCCTTTCTTCGTTCCTATGAGCGACACTTTTCGGCCAATCCAGCAGGTGTTGCGGACCATGAAAGCGAGAAAGACATTGGCACTCCAACAGAAAAGGTTGATGCCAGGCTCGATTCAGACTTGGCTTTCGATGTCAACCCCGACGAGCTCACGTTCGAGGACTGTAGGTCACCTCGGATCGCACTCTTTTCAAGTCTATCTTTGTTGACAATGCGTTGATATCAGACACGGCCGGCGGAATGGGTCGCCACTTGGGTGTGTTTAGCTGCACAATGCTCATGTACAAACCCTTTCTAGCTATTTTTCTTACCTTTCTCACCAAATTGGCAGCATCGGTAATATTATCGGTACAGGCATATTCTCGCCCCATCGACTATCCTAGGGTCTGTCGGATCTGTCGGTGCATCCTTGTTGATCTGGGTGGCAGGGTTTTTGCTCTCGTTTTGTGGGCTTTTTATCTGGCTTGAATTTGGTACCATGTATCCGCGCTCGGGAGGCGAAAAGGTATACCTCGAAGCCGTATATCGCCGTCCAAAATACCTTGCCACTGCAATCTTCGCTATACATGCCATTCTCCTCGGGTTTTCGGCGAGCAACTGTATTGTGAGTCCTCTCCCCCAAACGCGTATATACCATTCCTCATGGGTACAGGTCTTCGCTCGGAAGTGTGTATCAGGTTCTTTTCAAAGGACGAAAACTGACATTTCCGACAAGCATACTCGTTTCCGCCGGACATACTGCTGATCGCTGGGTGGTTCGCGGCATAGCTATTGGGGGTACACCACTTCCTTTTTCCCGAAACACCGTCTCATATACTATAGTAATTGGCTTTGCCACCGTGGTGCATGGGCTCACCCCGAGACTGGGCGTGTATATTATGAATGCGAGACTTTCTTTTCACGTCTTCCTATTAGGTCCTCACGTTTGTACCAGATTTTAACGCTCTTCAAAACATTCATTCTCGTATTCATCGTGGTCACTGGTAAGACACCGTCTTTTTGGCGACAATAAACTTCTCAAAGAAAAAACATAATTTAGGCTGGGTCGTTCTCTCAGGAAAGACCCATGTCAAAGATCCGCACTTGAATTTTGAACATGCGTTCGTAGGTAGCTCAAACAGTAGCAATGACGTTTGTACTTGCATTTTTTAACCCTTCGTGACCAATTGACACGCATATAGTATGCAACTGCGATGTTCAAGGTCCTATTCGCTTATTCTGGATGGCAAAACGTGAATTATGTCCTCAATGATGTCAAGAACCCAGTGCGGACGCTTAAGATTGCTGGGCCACTTGGACTCGGAATCACGTCCGCGTTGTACATCTTCGCCAACATCTCATACTTTGCGTACGTGGGTCCTCGCAAGTTAACTAACGATTTCACCATAAGCGCAACCCACTCAGCGCATCTTCGAAGGAAGACATTCTCAAATCTGGCACCACTGTTGCTTCGTTGTTCTTCAAGAACGTCTTTGGGAACCATGCGCAGAAAGCGCTGACTGTTTTTGTGGCACTAAGGTATGTACCCTGAATACTTTGGTGGGTCCTGGACTCCGAGTTGAAAATGTGAACAGCGCACTTGGGTGAGCAATTCCAAAGACCTTGACGAAAATTTCACGTTTAACCCTCCCGGTTGTCAATTCCTACAGAGTAAGTACCAAGCTCCGGATATGGATATTCGGGTTAGTGTGCTAATGATATCTGTTTGTTAATGACATCCGAAGAACGTCCTCACTGCGGTGCGCATCACACAATCTATTCCATCTGAAGTAGCTGACATACCGTTATAGACTTTCTCTGCCTCGCGCGTGAACCAAGAACTAGCAAAGGAGGGCATACCACTACCTTTCGGAAACCGTTTCTGGGCATCAAACTGGCCAACGCAAACCGCGCCGTTACCCGGTCTGATCGTCCACCTTATCCCTTCCGTGAGTCGACAATTCTCTCTTTGATCAAAAATGCGACAACTTGGCCTGTCAAGGTCATTGTGATCATCGCGCCTCCTCCGCAAGTCGCATATCCTTTCATCCTGGACGTCGCCGGATACCCTGCACAGATCGTCAACCTGTTCATCGTTCTTGTGTGTAGACCACTACTGGGACCTCCGTCCCCATCTCACTGATCCTGAATAGGGTCTTTTCTACCTGCGGTGGAGGAAGCCCCATTTGCCTCGGCCATTCAGAGGCACTTCTTTTCAAATTGCATCGTGAGACTACAGTATATAACTGACTCAACTTAAACCGTGCAGTCTGGCTCCCTCTGGCATTCTTCTTCTTGGTAGCCGACGTTTTCCGTCCGTCACTCCACGCGCTTCATTTCGTGTATTCAAAGTTGACAAAGTATCTCCGATCGTGATCTTGTCAGTGCTCGTCGCGCCGTTCATCCGCCCGGCCAATAAGGTTGGCGATACGCCACCGCTGCCTTACTATCTCTACTGCCTCATCGGAATTGCGATCATGGTATTCGGGGTTCTCTATTGGGCCGTCTGGCAGCTGGTGCTGCCGTACGTGTTCAAGTTCCGCCTCGTCCCGAGGAAGGAGGTCCTCGAGGACGGCACGGTGATCACTCTGGTGAGTCGGCAGACTCTGCTCCGCATATGCGATGCTCTCCGGCGAATTGGCCAGGGCTGACCATAGATTCAGTTTTCCAGACAGAAGGTGGAATAAAGGCGACAAGGACGATGACAGGTTGGTGCGGGAGTTACAAGAGTTATGAGCGACGTAAAAAGTGGGATTTCTTGTATGGACAATACCGTTAGGCAGTTGGGGCACGGTCACGCTGTTGCCATTCAATCTTCTTGAAAGTCTGAGAATCGAACGGTGAGGCAAGAAATCACGGCGGTAAGAATTTGGCAGTGCAAGAGGACCAGTCAGGATATCGCGGTGCGCCATCGGGCTGGCACTGCTCTTGGTTGCATTGCATTTTGCATAAGGAATAGAGGAATGATGATGACGTGGACGGAACCCAAGGGACAGCCCACGCGCGTCGCCCGCCGCCGCCGGTCGAACGACAACTAGTCCTCGTCAAAATGGGGCCTGAAAGTAAAAGCGCGGCGACGAGAAATTGAAACTCGGTCCACGGTCCACTTCCCTCCCCAACACAAGGGCGCTCTCCACACCTCGAATGAAACGAAAATTTCCATATCACAGAAGAAGTATCAAAGGATAAGGGGTTTTTTATGCATATATATCACACAACTGCTATTCGACCCTTTTTACTCGACGCAACCTAGACATGGATGGACAAAGTCACGAAGGTCACAACGCCGATGGAACTTCTTTTTGTCCACCCCCCCCAAAACAAGACATTGGGAGGCTCGTGCTCTCAGCATGCATATAGTCGAGATACCTCATGAGCAGATGGGACCTCCTCTGCGACGCCCTTGGGCCTCGGTCACCCATACTTCGCCTCATGGTGAAACCCAATTACAAAGCAACGAACGAACAATCCACACCGGGAAACTGCGACGCTTAAAGGAATCTCGTTACCTTATGAACTTGAAGCGAGATTATGGTCACGGACGATTCTGGTGATGAATGCGGTGCGGTGCGTCGTTAGCCGTTTCAAACAGTTCCAGTCCTCATCCTCAGTTCGTTGCCCGATTCCAACCGCCATCCTTTACTCATCGACAGAACCTGAGTTTTCTGGGGTCGACGATGTACGAAATGGCATTTAGTCGTGGAAGGGTGGGCTGTCTGGTCTCCAGACCCCACATTTTTGCGCTCAGCTGCGATGACATCTCAAGTAAGGGTAATCAGGTAATCCAAGGGTACCACATCACAATGCAGCACTCGGTAGGTCATTGTCGTTTCCTGGTTACACTGATGAGGCAAGTTCTCCACCCGCCATCCATCATCGATTATGTGTGCGATGCTACTGCATTAAGCACTGCCAGTGGAGAAGCGACATGGATGCCCACGAGAAACTGAATGCGACGATGACGAAGGTCGTGACCATATTCTATGGAGCTACTCCCGAAGAACAGGCCCCACACCTTCAGAAACAACAGAATGAGGTGTAATTGAGAGCACGGAAGGTGAGTCGGGTTAAGGTGTTGGAGAGTACATGGGGGGGTATCTCGGACGCCGCGCCACTGGCAGTCAAGTCCGTTGCGACGTTGAGAACAATTGGGCGTCTCTGGAAAAGGTTCTAGTTTCGATGAGCTTTACACACCGTCTCTGCGTCTCCACACAGTTCGCCCTCAACAAACCACCTCTGTCGTCCCATTCACGCTTGGCTAGCATTGCTTCTGCCTGCGTGCTTTCGCCGCCAGAGTCTGTGGCTGCAGCCTGAATGTCTGGGCCTCTGCAACACGTAAAGTATGTGCGTTCCATGGCCATGTCCCCACCCCCGTATAAATCTCCGACAAGTGTCCGAACCTCAAGCGCATATTAGCGATATTGGCGACGTAATGACCGGAAGCTTATGAAAAGCGAGGACATGCCTCATTGATCAGGGGAACAACACGTGGTGCCCCCAATTTGAACAGAACAAGCGAAGAGCATCGGATCACTGCTACTTAGACTTAGATCATCGACTGGCCAATCTCACCGCCAGCCCATCATTGCTTTTGAATCTATCTGTTTGCGTCTTGGGGTAAAGTATCCCACGTGCGCACCACGCCATGTAAGTGGTGTGTATCATGGATCCTATATTTGACTCATTTAGCAGATAGTTATTCATCTCGAACACCACCAGCGAGTTTTGATCTGTCGCCGGGTGCTTCTCTTCCGCTCCCACGAGATGACACCGCGGTCGGTTGTAGTTTCCAGACCCCGTGCCATCCCGAGTGCTGTAACCTGCCTTTCCCGAGCTATCCCCTCGAGTCTCTCGAGTGTCGAGCGCGAGGATAGCGAGAGCCCTCAGCCGCTCCCCGGCAACAGTCCCCCCCTTTATTGATCGTGATTGATAGCCTTGTGCGTTTATGATGCGTGCGGAGCGCTTCACCTCGGATCACCACCCGCTAGGGTGTGACTGACCCCTTACCCTCTCATCAATAGCTGGGTAAATAACGGATGAATTTCGTTGCCTATTGACCTTTGGAAAGATGCCGGATGCCTTGCGGTGCGCCTTAGCATTACTAAAGTTTACCCTGAGTAATCACAATACTAGAGGCTTGGGGCTGATTACACACTGATTTCCTGACCGGAGCCTCAATATTTTCCTTTCTACGGCCACCCGACTGACATGACGCTGCACTTCCCTGAGGATGGAATGCTTCGCACCCATGACTTTACGACAGCAGTGCATGAGCTCGCCAACTCTGATCGTGGATTACTTTTCCCAGCAGCGTCGAGAGATATACTGGATTCGTAAGTGCATTTATATGTCGTGATGGGGCGTATCTGCGCGGGGAATGTTGCACTTCCCCTCCTACAATGGGTGAGAAGAAATAAGCGAAGTGCGTCACCGGCGTACTACGGCGGACATATGAACCGCACTATGGCACGCAAGGTTGGGGACTAATGTGAGTTTCAAGGCCAGTCGTGCTTGTGACAAAAGAATTAATTCATAGCATCTTCGGGTGGAAAGAAGCTCCCAACGGTATAAATACACCATCTGAACCCTATTATCCGCATATCAAACGGCCTTCATGGCATTGCTTTAATAAGTATCACATCAGACAAGTTAAATGAATGTCCGAGCCAGCGGACTCCTGCTCCCTCCCACCCCCCCACCCCCTCGAACCCTTTCTCGAAGATGTCTCCCCTATCCTATTCCTCTGTCGACTCCAGCAACCCGGCAAATATTGGACACCGTGACGAGAAGGATGTCACTATCTTGGACCGGGACTCAGATATTAACCCTGGCGAGCTCACATTCGAGGAGGGTCAGTCGCTGAGAACCTGTTCTTCCAGGGAAACCGTTTGACGTGTGATATCAGACACTGCTGGTGGGATGGGTCGCCACTTGGGTGTCTTCAGCTGCACAATGCTCAAGTTGCGTCCCCGTTCTCCTTTACTTTTTCTCAAGTCTCTCATATTACGACAGTATTGGCGCTATTATCGGCACGGGTATATTCGCCACTCCATCGTCGATTCTCGGCTCTGTCGGCTCTGTCGGCGCATCCATGATGCTCTGGGTCCTTGGCTTTGCGCTCTCGTTGTGCGGGCTTTTCGTCTGGCTGGAGTTGGGCGCCATGTTTCCTCGCTCTGGTGGCACCAAGGTGTACCTGGAAGCCGTATACCGCCGACCGAAGCACCTCGCGAGCGTCGTCTTCGCCATATGCGCAATCACCCTCAATTTCTCGTCGGGCAACTGTATCGTGAGTCCTTGCCTTGCCTCTCCCAGTACCCTTCATGCATCTCGCTTCAGGTTTTCGCCGAGAAGTACGTCTTGAAAGCCTATGTTCGTTGTTGTGTAAATAACTCCGACAAGTGTCCTCGTATCTGCGGGACGCACCCCGATCTCTGGGCGATGCGTGGAATAGCTATGGGGGGTACGTGACCTGCCTTTCTTCTCGAAATACCGACTTAGACGATGCATCCAGTTATTTTCTTCACCGTCTTCCTTCATGGGTTTGCCCCGCGGTTGGGTGTGTATGTCATGAACGTTAGTAGGACTTTCATTCCCCACACGATATGTTCACGGTTGTGCTAGGTGTTAACAATATTCAAAATAATTATCCTGATATTCATCGTGGTAACTGGTGAGCCACTACGTTCTTCAGGGCGATATGTTTGATATATCCAAGCCTAGGCTGGGTCGTTCTTTCCGGTAAAACACGAGTCAAAGACCCACACGTGAATTTTCGCCATGCATTCGCAGGCAGCTCCCATAGTGGCAATGATGTATCTATCCCCAATCTGTTTTCGAGAAGTCTACTAATGTTCTTGTAGTACGCAACTGCGATGTTCAAAGTCCTTTTCACTTTTTATGGGTGGCAAAACGCGAACTACGTCCTCAATGATGTCAAGGACCCAGTACGTACCCTCAAGATTGCTGGGCCGCTTGGACTGGCGATCACGGCCATATTATACATCTTCGCCAATATCGCATACTTTGCGTACGTGCCCTGTCCACGAATGTCTCGGAGGAAGGCGGTCTAGAATGTTTTTCTAAACAGCGCATCCCCGAAGACCGCCATCTTGGAATCCGGTACAACAGTTGCTTCGCTTTTCTTCGAGAACGTGTTTGGCACACAAGCGCAGAAAGCGCTGACCGTATTTGTTGCCTTGAGGTGCGTCCCTCGTGCACCCCTACGAAAGTCGCAGACCCGAATTCAGAGGGCACCCGTAGCGCTTTGGGGTGAGCGACTCTGATTTTCAGTTCACGACGGGCTATTAACTATCAGATCCTTTGCGACACGCCGATAGGGTGAGCTTTCTGGTTTCGCGTGTTCGAAAGCCCGCTGACAGCAGCCGCAGAACGTCCTCAGCATTGTGAGCCTCAGGAGTTCTACTTCATTCGAAAAAGAGTTGATAGTCGTTCCAGGCGTACAGTGCGGCGCGCATCAATCAAGAGCTCGCAAAGGAGGGCGTACCCCTCCCCTTCGGGAACCGCCTCTGGGCCACAAACTGGCCCACTCAGAATGCACCGTTCCCCGGACTCGTGGTCCACCTCATTACGACTGTGAGTACAGTTTTGCTTCTCGATTCTATCTGTCTCATTGGTGTCGAGGTTATCTTCATACTCGCACCACCGTTGCGAGTTGCGTTCCCTTTTATCTTGGACGTCTCGGGCTACCCAGGGCAGATCATCAACTTGTTCGTCATCCTCGTGCGTGTGCCCTGGCTAGGTCTCTCCCCCGCCGGCACCTCATCCTTTTTATACAGGGTCTGTTTTATCTCCGCTGGAAGAAGCCCCATCTCCTTCGACCGTTCAAAGGCAATTCTGTTCGACATGCCAGGTCTAAAGCCTCATAAACTGATCTCATTGATATAGTGTGGCTCCCTTTCGCATTCTTCTTCTTAGCAGCCGAAGTCTTCCGTGGGGTCATTTATCACTTCGGTCGAACGCTAGCGAAATCTAAAAAATATCCTCCCTAGTGATCATCGCCCCATTCTTGCGCCCGGCCAACGGGGTCGGCGACGCACCCCCATTGGCCTACTACCTTTACTGTTTCGTCGGAATCGGCGTCATGGCGTTTGGAGTACTTTATTGGGCTGTGTGGAAGCTGGTGCTGCCATACGTGTTCAAATTCCGGCTGGTACCGAGGAAAGAAGTGCTCGAAGATGGGACTGTAGTTACCCTCGTGAGTCGACTCGGCTCTCACATTTGTTGTGTTAAGGGACCGGGCTGACTGCAAATTAGTTTTCTCGCGAAAAGGCGGAATGAATACAATCGGGTCCTGCTGCTGAAACTCAATGGTTGTCGATTATTTGCGGGATGTAGCTGCTGTTTCATCATTGAATGCACTGGATGTAGTCGCTCCCGACAAACAAAGTGGTGTCCCAGACAAGTAATTTTGACTCACTCAACCTAATGCGAATCACAGCAAACTTGGTGTTGTTGTATGGAGTATGGAGAAAGCACAGATCAGATCTTACTTACAGGCTCAGATCGATATTAGGACTAGAACCACCATTAAGAAATATATTTGACACTGTCCACCTTTTATCCAGGTTGTGAGCAGAAGGGACCGAGACATGGGTGCAATGCGACATCACGTCAGTCAATCCTTGTACACTTGACAAGATCGAAGACTGGGCAATCCATCATTCCTACAGGTCATCAGCATTTCCAACCATGATCTGATTCTCTAAGCAGCCCATGGAGTTTTCGCCGAGTTCTTCCAGGGCCACATCACGACCGTCCAATGAGCCGTCGACGCATAGACGGAAACGGCGCGGCGCGCCCCTAGCGAAGCGCGGTCGGATTCCATAGCGACTGTCTGACCACCCACCACCTATGACCTTCGCCTTCGCCAAAGGGGGGGGGGGCTCGGAGAGCGACGGACGGACGACCACTCGGCTGGCGGTGCTCGGGGCCCGGGCCACACCCCCCCGATACAAAGCAACTGACCGGAAAAAAAAGAGAAACCCCCGCTTCTCGAATCTCTGCACACGAGCGCTCGCTCGGACACCAATCCAACAACAACACGAGATTGGGGCGGGGGTGGGTCTGTATATAACGCCGCGTGGCGGTAACGCAAACCCATGCCATGCATTTAAGTTAAGCAAGCGTTCCGTTGAGCTTGAGCGTTGAGCGTAAACGGACGGACCGCCTACCGCGGGTACCGGACGCGCGGACACGAACCCCCCCGGCACGCATATATACCTCTCCTCTCCACCGACTGCCTTGGCACATTTTGCATTCTTTTCCCGTTACCATATCCGCCAGATCTCAAAAAAGATTCATACAGTACAGAAAAGATAAAGATAAAAAAACGCATGCATCAAGCCTCTCTTGGCACTCTTTCATTTCATTACACTTTACACAACCCGCCCACTTATGGGGATGAGGAAGAGGGGAAGGAAGCAGGGAAGCAGAGCGGAGCGGAGCAGCGCCGCGCCGCGCCGCGAGGCGAGGCGCGTGCGATAGACGATATATCGATGATAGGCGATAGATAGGCTGCTGTCTGTCTGTCTGTGTGCGCAAGTGCGGCTTAAACCGAATAGCGAAATGACGGATTGGGGGGGGGGACCTAAACACTACCTAAACTGGGGGACCTCCGAACGCACACACGGAACACGCATCATGATCCACACGGATGGGGGTCATCGCGAAGAGGAAGGGGAAGGTGGTGCGCGGTTGCACGCACAAAGGGCAGGCAAAAGGTTAAAAAAAAACCTCCCCCCGAAGCACAACAACAAAGGACCGAGAAGGGAGTCCCGCAATTTGTGCGACGGATCGGCCGGCATAGAGAGAGAGAGAAAGTTTCGAGGGCGGCCAGGGGCGAAAAAAAAAAGATACATTTATATTACACAAAAAGCGCTACGACGAAACCGGCTGTGGGACAAAATGATATAACTTTTTTCATGCTTTCTTTTCGAGCCGACGATGATAGTAGAGGCAGGTGGACGCGGGGGCGGGGCGGGGACGGGGGAAAGGTGGTGAGGTAGGGTGAGGGGTTACGGATGGGAATGAAGGAAGGATGAGATAGGAAAGAAATAGATACAGGCAAGGCAAGACAGGACAGGACAGGAGAGCGGGAATACATGTCTTCTAAGAGAAAGGGGGGTAAACATAGGCCAAGAACACGGAAGGCAGTAAGGGTCGGAGCTGGGGGAGCGGAGCGGGAGGGGCGGGGGGAGACATAAACGAGAGAGAGCAAAACGCGGGGGGTCCATCGATCCATCACGAGTCGTCCGTAATCCGTATCGCGTGCGCTATTAATGGATGGAGTGATCCGAGCGCAGAGTGCAACAAGAAAAAAAGAAGAAACAAGACTTCCCGATCCTTCTCCCCCACTCCTAACAAACAAGTCCTTTTATCTCATACAGGATGACAGGCATGACAGGCAGACAGAACACAACAGACAGAGATGCGAGCAACGCGGGCACATGGGTGGGTAGGGTCGGTCACGCGTACGGCGCGGCAGCCGCGACGACCCTCGGGCCAGCCCAAGCGGTATCCTCGAGTGCGCCGCCGCCGAACAACGGGCGCGGGACGACCAGATGATCCTCGACGACGCTATGGTGATTCCACGGGTCCGCGACGGCGACGACCCCCGCAGAAGAATCGTGCAAGAACGAGAACGGGTGGTCGCTCTCGCCGCCAAAGCACCCGTACGGCGGCAGGACGACCTTGCCGGTGCCGTGATGGCTCGCGTCCGCCATCGCTGGGACGACGGCGGCAGGGACGCAGCCGGCCCAGTCACAGAGCGTCGAGTAGCTCGAGAAGAAACTCTGCAGGGACGCCTCGGGCCCCTGCCCTTGCCCTGATGACGAGGCGGCGGCGGCAGCGACGCTGCTCGGACCGGCAAGGGTCGAGTGTACCGAGCCGAGCGCGCAGATATCGTTGTTGTCCATACTGGCGCTGCAGGGGCTGCCGGGTGGCGAGAAAGGCACGAAATCGAACATCGGAGGCACCTAAAGAATTGAAAAAAAAGGAATAAATGGGGCAAAAAAAAAAAGGTGACGACACAGGGTGAGAAAAGGAAGCGAAGAGGGGGAGAGGGGGGGGCGCAAGCACTTACGCTCATATTGTCGCTGTCAGGGAAGGACACTTCGCTGCCGTAAGATACAGAAGACGCGGGTGAAAGCGGGGGAGGGTAGAAATCGGGCACGGGACTGATGCTCGTGGTCGCCGTGGTGATAGGAACTGCACCCTGCGCAGCGGCCTCATGATCCGGCACGAGAGGAGCCGAAGACGCGCGACGGTACATGGAAGTGAGGGAGAAGTTGAAGCGTGCCTGCTGCTGCGCGGAGGACGCCGAGCGCGTCTTGGTCGTCTTGATGGCCGCCGCCGCCGCCGCCACCGCCTCGGTGTCCTTCGGAGGAGCACGCATCTCCTTGCGGCCTCTGTTGGCGTCGTCTGCACCCGCACCCGCTCCCACGCCCTGCTCCGAGACGAACACGCCGTCGATCACATTACTGACGCCGCTCTGTTTGTCCCACGCTTGGACCGCGCTGGTAAGCGCCACGCCCTTGACGCCGCGCGCGAGGAGCTCGGCAATTTGTGCACATCGACGTTCTTGTATGAGTCCGCGCGCGTTACACCGGCCGCTAGCAGCAGCGGCGGCGGCACCCGTAGGCGTCCCGCCACCATCAGTAGCGGCGGCAGCGACGGCGGCGGCCGAGCCCTTATCGCGGGTATTGGCGCGGCGTTTGCGGCGTGCAGGAGGCCGATCCTTATTCTTGTCCTTTGTCTTGCGTTTCGCGATGGCGTCGACGTTGGTGCCAGGTCGGAAGCGCCAGTCGGGATATCGCGCGCGGTGCTCTGCCTGCGCCTGCACGGCACGTTTCTCCCACAGCTCGCGTTCGGCGGGCGGGAGCGTCTTCCAGACGATTCCTGTGGGGAGGGGGGAGTGTCAGAGAGAGAACGAGAAATCACACGAGGGTCGAGGCAGGGTCGCACCGATGATTTTTGAGAGGGTGCTGTGGTTGCCTTCGATGTTGCCCGGGACGCTCTCGGACTTGATGAAGGAGGAACGGAAGAGGATGAACGCGTTAGGAGGGCGCGGGATGTGGCCGGCGTCGCGTTTCTTCGCGTGCGAGGGCTTGGTGGCAGATATGCGTGGCGCGTCCTCCTCGGATATGAGCTCGAAACGTGGGGTCAGCTCGGGAGGGACGTCGGCAACGGACGAGTGTGGGCTGTAGAGGACGGGAGCAAAATCTGTGTCGAAGGAATAGGACATCATGGACATCATCTGCGGCGGGGGACGATCGACGAGGGGGGGCATGTCGTCTAGAAACGGGGGTGAGAGGTTGCAGGTTATGTTCCGGAAGGGCGTACCGTCGTCGGGCATGTCGAGAAAGGCGTCGAGGGCAAATTCAGACATGTTGAGATGAATCAGCTAGGACGAGATCAAGGTCGAGAAAGGAGGAAGGTGCAAGTGGAAGGGAGAAAAGGCGTTAAAAAGGGGAGGTTAAGCGGACAAGTTTGGGGGCGAGCGCACGAGGGGAAGGCGTTGTAGGCTCTTATTCTGATTAAGGCAGGAGGGATGTCACCACCACGTTAGATTCCCAGGACAGGCGCCAACCGGTGCAGGACGGGCGAGCGTGCGCAGGGACGGTGCGCTGGTGTGGGTGGGAGACGAGGACGAGGACGTGGTGCAGAGCAGGTGCAGAATGCAGAGACGAGTGCAGGACGAGCAGGACAACAACAGACGGACGAGACGGCGACGGCGAGGCGAATGAAGGAGAGCGGCGGTTGTGCCCAGAAAGGGAATATTCGCCCGACGGAGCGGATCAGGGCACGCCGGACAAAATAACCGTCGATCCGGCCGATGCGATGAGCAGACAATCTGTTTTTCTGCCCGCCGAACCCAGATTGCTGGACACGCACCCTCGCCTGCAACCCAAAATCACTCTCCTCTGCACCGCAACCTCCACACCCCCGCATCGCCGCCCCGTGCCCGTGTAATTCACATGAGATCCGCCACTGGTGTCTTGTGACTCGGCCCAAGAGCCGCGGTTGCCAGGAGAAGCACACTGGGCGCCGTAAGCTGCGCGATGCGACGATCGATAGATTACTCGCTATATCCAAACCGGGACACTGATTCGGCCTCGGAAGTTTGATAACGGCGGCGTGCCCACGGAGGTAATGCGCAAATGACTTTTCATCCCTGCGCCCCCCACACGCGTCCCCCTCATATCCGCACCTCCCTACTGCACTCCTTGACTCTCGCTGCCATAATCAGAGGGGCTTACCTCGCTTGTCCTCTCGGCGCCGCCCGGATCTCAAATCATCCCTCACTTTTCCCCGGCGGAAAAAAATAGAACGTGCAGGCACGTTCATACGGTACTACAAGTACACGCAGCACGCGCGCCCCGTGTTGCCCCCATCCACCGGATCACGCATACAATCCTCTTCCCTGCACGTCCTCTTCTGACGCCTTCGGCTCTTCCGTGGGGCTCGTAAATTCTGTCAAGCGCTAGTGGCGTCATTATTCCTGCTCTCCTAATCTCAGTTCCCCCAATCGTTTCCTTTCATCCACCATCGTCAAGCGTAGCGGCGACCTGACCTAACCCTGACCATGCGTTCACGGGCCGAAGTGTAACAAGACACTTGTAACTGTATGTGATCGCACCCGGTGATGTGCAATAACAAGTGCGACCCCGTAGTAAATTCGTACCTTTTCGTTCATGTGACGCAAGCATGTGCACGGCCCAAGCAAAGACCACCGCGCTCGGCCAACTCGCCTTTCTCTCATTTCGGGCACTGCCCAGCGCCGGTTCCGATTTCGCGTCGATGGTTAGCGATAGCTTTGTAGACAGGCGTGGGTGAATCCCTAGAATTGCGGGGACGCAAATGATTTGCGTTGCTCCTCCTGGACGCTCTGTTCACATGTTCAATCACGAGCCGCCCGCCCAAACTTATGACGTCGACCTCCTTTGGCGCCCGCGGGTAAAGTACTCACACGCAGCCCCCGACTCTCACACCTACCTACTGTAAGGGGATGCATGCATGCAATCAAATTTTTTGTTTTTTTCGGCTTAGGAAACCCGTGTGGCTTCGGTCTCCGCGGCCGCATCAGCGCGTCATGCAAGCAATGTAATCCCGGCCCAAGCGTGCATCGTGCAGAAAGTGGGCCAACACCCCGCGCCGCGCGCGCCTTTACGCGATCCGGCATTGCGGCGGTTGCAATTTTTATATTTTTTTGGTGATATCTCCCGACAAACGGCGAACATCATGAACACCAAAGTGTCTGACATCATGAATGTTCGTCCCGCGATATGCGATTCGTACCTTTCTAACCAACCTGATAAAAAACTAAATTCAATGGGGGCATCCCACACAACATCGTCTTGTTTCCATCTGACCGGATCATAGCGTTTTGCGCGTAACCTGACGTATCGCACCCGCATTTACCGTAGCGTACCTCCAGCCCTGAGAGAACAAGGCATCAATTATCGTGAATTATCGATCGATGAATTTCACCCAGATAGGGGAAGCCCGAGCAGGTGGACTACAGTAAGTTATTGGCACCGGACCAGCACACCAGCCACTCATCCCAAAAAATGAAAGTGAACCACTTCACTCTTGACCCGAAGCGACCCTGCCATCTCAACTCCTCCTCCCAAAAACCAACACCACTCCCCCTTTTTCTGCTTTCAGTAATATTCTCTCGCCGGCCCTTCCATTTCATCCCTGAGCCCGAGCGATCCATTTTTCCATTTATCTATTTTTGCCCCGCGTAAAGAAGGACCTCGTCTTTGCGCCGCAAGCCGACGACGCCCGCAGCACCAGCAGCCATGTGCGATCTTCGAGAAGTGAGGGGCTCGTGACCACCGCAAAATTCATTGCCCATCACAACCACACGCCATCAATGCATCACATCACAGGGCGCTCCGCGCCAATTAAATGCGGCTTAGGAAAAAAGGAAAAATCTACCTGGAAAACGTAGGGACGTAGGCTCCGCGCCACAATCGTCAGCGTGACTTTTTGACTTGCTAAATACAAACTCGTCGCGCGTCTAAAGTGCGTGCACATGTGTGCATGTGCATGTATATGTGTGTATGTGGGTTTGTGCGCCGCTACGCCCGCAGCCAGGCATTTACTGTACTTCCCGAGAAAGCCGTGTTGGATTTGTGGATCCGGCAAGGCCACATGAGCGACTTACGCTGGCGCGCGCGCTGGGCGGTCGATTTTGGCTCGATGTGATGGTACAATTAATACAACCCGCACCGTAGTAACTGTACAGTACCCCCCTTTACCGTTCTATCCCAAATCCATCTTGACTTCCCCATGTGATTCGATACCGGGTCGCCCTTTTGCGTCCGCGTCTGTCCTCGTGCCCGTACATGGTGCGCCTGGCCCGAAACTGCGGCGTGGAACAATAAATCGACCCGATCCCTTTCCGCTCGTAACCCCTTCCTCTCGTTGCCTACCCCGAACAGGAAACAGAATCTGCAGCGCGCCTCTGGGTGGGTGGGATTATCTCCAGAGAGTGTTTTTCTACTTGCCGACGCCGACCAAAAAAAAGTCCGGGTGAGATAGAATCCCCTCCTCCCCCTCCGTCTCAACCCTCGTCGCTGCTCCGAAACGACCCAAAGGAAAAGAACGTAGAATGACAGGCCAAAACCCTTTTCGGCAACATCAACACTCACGGCGTTCTGTGGGCGGCGAGTGGCCCTCCCCAACCACCAAGGCACGGAAAGGCACGGCACCCGGTCAGTGGCAACACATGGACCGACCGAGAGCATTGTTCCAGGTGGCTTCCATTTTCGCCTCGCCACGGATAAACACACCTCTTTCATTCTCGTTCTCATCATCAAATAACATCTAGGCCCCTATTTTTTCCCTGGTGACATTTTTATGGTGCATGGGCACGCAACCCTCCCCAGTATGGATGGCGCACGCGTGCATGTGAGAGAAGGGAGACAGGAGTGTGAGAGTGAGATGAGGAGAAAAGATGCATCGATATACGAGATCCGAAAATCGAAAATCGACCCAAAAACAAATGAGACCGGCCCAAAAAAAGGCCATTCACAGTTCAGGGTTTCTCTCGGTGGCCTCCCGTCAGAGCCAGAGCCACCCTCTGTATGTGTGCATCCATGCAGTTGTGCCGTGCGTTGCACGTTCCGGATGGAGATGTGGAATTGAAGGAAAGTCCATACACACATTAACGGCAAGTGTCTCAAAAAACAAAACCCGCAACCCGCAAAGGTGATCACCGTACTACCACCGAACCGAAACAAAAATGACAGTCCGTGCCCCATTCATCAATGCATCACGCGTCACGCGTCACGCATCATCCCCCGCCGCCGCCACCACCGCTACGAGCAAACGGTAAGTTCAAGTGTTCATTACATCGTTGTTCCGTTGCGTTTTACAAGGTGCCGCAAACGCCACGAGACAATTCAATTCGGTGTTCGTGTTTGTGGCGTCGGAGCGCGCGCGCGCACCCCTGCACATGCACATGCATTACTGTACAGAGTGGTCAAAGCTCAATCGAATGGGCCGGAAAAGATCCGTTTTTTTTAAGTGAGAACAAACAAACACAACCAACAGCGCGGGGCTATTGTAAAACCGCGGTGGCTTTTCGGCTGCACCCGCAATCAAACAAAAACAAAACCAGTCGTTCGCGTTCTCGAGAAGGGCACAGCAGCAGAAAAAAAGAAAAGTTCCCACACACACACCCATTCAATTCCCCCTGCAGTGGACGTCGGATCACCCGAAAAAATCTGCCCACGCTGCACAGCCCCCGTCCGTTTTGTGCGGTGCGGATAAACCCATCCCTCGTGCCGTTAGCTGTACACGAAGGGCAAGTTCAATGGGAGTGCCCATTCGAGTTCCGTCGCCGCGTTCTATATCATTATCATTCCTATCACATACGGCAAGGAACTTGACTTTCTCGGAAATCGTTTGAGTTTGCTACCTATGTATAAATAAGATCTCGGTAGTAAATGCGTAGCCCCTTCTAACGTGATCCCAAATACAGCAAATATACACAGATCGTCTTATAGTATCATGTGATGAAACAGTAGCGTCATTGTCCACCGTGGTGGCGGTTACCCATGGTGGGGTAGTGTTGTTGTTCGAGGCGATAACGTAAAGAGGAGAAAAGGCGTATGGTAACACAACAAGCAGAAGGACGAAGTACGAGAACAAAGAACAATAGCGATGATGCGACGGAAGACATGCTGTGCGAACAAAAAGGACGAACCAGACGAATGCGAATGGAAGGGAAAAAAAAACAGAAACAATGCGATATACGGCAATGCAAGATACCAATGCCAAAGCAGTGTGAAGTCGAGAGTAACCTTGGGGGAGAAAAAAAGTGATGAGATAACAGCAAATGCCCGAATGAGGATGGAAAAAGAGATGCACCGCAAAAGCCCAAAGGATGAGAGAAGGAAGAAAAAAAAACGACGTGAGCCCCATGTAAATTACGAACAAAGAAAAAGTAAAGAGACGAAAAGAGTAAAACGGATTTAGTATGGCCGAAATCAGTGCCAGTGCAGCGCGGCTCAAAGCGCACCGACGAACATGGTCCACTCGCCCGCGCTAGGCCCCGGCTCGAGCCCATGAAACAGCGTATACCCCAACATGCAATCCACGCGACGGATGCCATCCGCCGCCGCATCGGCAGGAAAGCCCACGGTAGCGCGCGCGGCATACGCGGCCCTGACCATGGCGACGTGTTCCGGCGGCATCTCCGCGAGCTCCTGCGCACGCACAAACTCGTGCAGGTTCGACACGAGAGCGCGAAATACGTCCCCGCAGCGCACCCCCGCCGGGTTGCGGGCCTCCACGGGCCAGCGCCACCCCGTGTGCCCCCCGACCGCGCCGATTCGCAGCGCGCCGCACGGCGGCCACGTTGCCGGCTGTGCATAGTCCGACGGGGCCATCGGGACCGCGGGCGCGCCCGGCCCCGAGATGGGGAAGAAAATCGCGCGCGCGCCGGTGCGGAGGTCCCAGGAGAGCGTGGGCAGGCCCACAGAGCGGTGCAAAAAGAAGGGATTTAGGGCAACCATCGACGAGCTGGGGCGCAGAAGAGGAGCGGACGGTGCCGGGAGATGGGACAAGTGGGAGGGGAGAGGGGGAAGCGAGCGATCATACAGGCTCGAGCTTGGTTCGGGCTCGACGGACAAAGCTATATCCCGCACAGGATGTTATTGGGGGAGAGTCATACAGGAAATGGGCGAGGGCTACAGACCGAAATGCTGTTCCTCCCAGATACTATCTGTCGGACGGTAGGCCCACTGCGCCAGGTCACGCCAGTCACCCGCGGTGAGTTCGGGCGGGGCGTCCGTAGCTGGAGTGAGCGGTGCCGGGCCGGATTGCCGTCCTACTCATTTGCCGTGGTCAGCGCGAGCCGGGCTCGCTAACCTGGGCGATGCACATACCAGATCTTCTACGGAACACAGAAGAGACGACATTCCAGCTATTGCTACGACGCCTACCCGAGCCCTCCTGAGCCAGCTGCTGCGAGGTCTTGTCATGCTTGGATTTTCCCTTGTCACGCCAACTGCGTGCACTCGTCGGCGATGCCGTCGTCGCGCTGGGAACAGGGTCGGCTGGCACATCAGCGCCGGGCGGTGCGAATGTAAAGCGAGGGAATATCGCGTGCTCCGAGTTGGGGGGAACGATCGCAGTTGGGCCAAGACTAGGTGGTGTGGCACCTCGTGCCTGCGATGTCAGAAATGGACCGCCAGACCCTGGAGGGAAAAAGGGGGCGCTTAATGACGATGACGGCACGGGTCTGGCCGTAACCGGAGAAATGTAGTTTTGTGGAGGGAGGCTCTCTGCCGGCGCATAACCATCCGAATAGACAAGAGGGTTCTGCGGAGGTAGGGCGTTTGGCGGTGATTCGTGCTCGTGTAACCAGGTCAGATGTGGCGAGCGCGGATGAGGGTTCGGCAAGGCGACACCATCGGCATGATCGGCGTGCGTGACTGCGCGCATAGGACCTAAGGACGCCGCGGCAGACCCGGGACTTAACGTGGCGGCGAATGAGGCGGGAGGGTCCTGGAAGGTCGGAAGAACGTCAAGGATGGACAGCAGTTGGTGTGGGTCGGGGGGAGGGCTCGAGTGGTCGTGAGCCTGGCGGCGCGACATCGGGGGGGCGAGCAGCGACGAGTCGCCGATGGAACTGCTCTCGTCGTGGCCGTCAGCTGCAAACTGCCCTGGAGGGGAATCGTGATGGTCGAGAGGCATGTTGGGTGTCTTGCTACATGAGAGGTGAGTTCATGGGTGGGTGCAAAGGGAGGCCTTTCAGACAGACCAGATCACGTAATATAATCATCACGTACTTGTAGTCGGACACCGGCTTGCACTGCCCCTCGCGCAGTATCGACTGGACGCGCTCTGGAGAGAGCTTGATTAGGAGGTTTGGCCATTGCATCACGGGAGATGGTCCGTGGGGATTTCGTTTCGAATGAGCTTAACCAAAAGAAATCGACTATCGGGATGATCAGAGGCCAGATGAAAAAAGGAAACGGAGTTGATGGCCTCCGGGGGCTGGGAGGACCAAGCTGTGAACGCAATTTAGGGTGGGACCCCAGATTCGTGCGGACAGCCTTTTGGGGAGAGGATAGGATAAAGCACAGCGCACTCGACGTGCTTTACACAAGGAAGGGAGGAGAGAGTCGGAGCGCGGACGAGCAAAAACGTAGCGCCGGGACGGATTGGGCGCATATAGCCACGCGACAGGAGTACTGGCGATCGGCCAGCAAAATACAGACGACTACTTTCCGCTTCACACCTCACCTATAGCGTAGGACACTTAGACTGCCCAAGTGAAGCAGGGTGTCATGAGGCTGCATGTGCATGTGCATGAACCGGGGAGAGATCGTACCGAGTGTCTTCCTCGCCTTGGGCTGTGAGGGCTACTGGAGTGATTGGCCATCGTCGCATGTGTTGAAATGAAATAGTGGATGAGACTTGAGACACTGGGAACGCCCGAATTAATTTTTTTTTGAGGAAGGCGAGACGGGGGAGGCGAACTGGAGTGGACGTCTCGAGAGAAAAGGGATGAGCTGCGCGTGCCTGTTGCTGTGTTGTGTTGAGTGCGCTGGCATTGCGAATACGAAACACGCAACCATGTGTCGTGTATCAATGCGGCCCGGTGCGGCGCTTGCAGTCGGGAGCGCCGTATTCGACTGGTATTACTGTATTCACCACTGCCTCGATGGACTGATTGAGAACCACTAACGGGTTTATTGACCATCTACGAGACCTCGGTCACGACGGCAAAGTGGAGCCGCTAACCTCGCCCTCTGCCCTGGGTGGTGATGACTTGGTTTGGCACAGCTCGGAAACTCCCAATGGATTATGTAATAGAAAAGAGAGGCGGCGGTGCGAAAACCCCTTGCAACGAATTGCAACGAGAGGGCTCTGCAACATATCATTGACGTTTTGATGTTTGAGGGTGGGTTTTCTCAAAAGGTTCACAAGTAACGAGTGTTCGCCACGTATGGACAGCTCTGTTGCGTATGTACAGGCCGATAACCGAGCCGCAATGCGGCATGATCTCAACAGAAGGATCGAGGCACACGGAGGAGCCAGCCGTCGTCAACGCCCGAAAGGGCTCGCACCCAGGTAGAACAAAAAGAAACCCGACGGAGACGCCAATGCGAACATGGTGGTTCTCTGCTGCGCACGGCCTGGAAGCCCACGCAATGTGCAACGTTATCTCCACGATCCACGATGATCTCGGGAGGCGCGTGTGCCACTAGTGTGCACCGCGGACTGCGTCGCCTCTCGGGACGATAACGCGAAGCCACGAGGGGTCGGTCTCGACCGCTGCGACCATGCGGGAGATCCATGAGGATGGCCCTTCATCTTCCTCCTTTTCCTTCTGATGCTCGAGTGAGAGAGGGGAAAAAACAGCGCTGGGTCTAGAACCGCGCCATCGCCAGACTCTGCAGCACCACCGAAACTGATCGTGATCGTGTATCCATGGGCACAACATCGCCCCCTTAACTAACGGAGAGGACTGGCCGATGTATCACGTGTTTTTATTCGTTTTCCCAACTTGCAACACGTTTGCCGCAAAGTACGTACGGCTGTGGCGGAAATCGATTGAGATTGAATGGGACGGCGCGGGATGGCAATGCCATGATGCCAGCGGATCATTCCCCGGTGAGGTGAGGGACTTCGGGTCGGCGGGAGAATCATCGGACGGAACCCGTTGCACGTTGCACGTCGCGCGGACCTTGCATCTGTGCGTTTCGATGAAGGGACGAAGACAAAGTCATTCCGGTGGATTCGGAAGTTGGCAACGTCTATATGATTGTCCATCATTGCATCATCTCTCGCTCGCTCCCGACAAGGGTGCAGCCCACGGAATGAGTCATCTCACGTATCACGTATGCGACGCACATTACTGTACCTTTTACCCTACCCTTCATCTCCGCCCGACGTCGCACGTGTGCCCATCCACATTTCATGCACTCAACCACAGATTATATTGGATGTGCTCATATGCAATGTGACGTATGATGACTTGTTGAGCGGCGCGGGATGCAATGATATCTGAGGATTTCGATGTCGGCGGCCCCGCACGAGCCGAGTCTCCTTCTCCCCAGGCGATCAACCATCGCATCATAGTCGAGAGGGCCACGTTGGTCAAATCACATCGCGCGTCTCGCCGCCGCGGGGCATCTCGTTCTTTTCTTAACTTTAGCAGAGTGGACGGAAAACTCACGAACCCGAGAGCACACGTTATGGTCAACCTTCTGTACCCATTTGGTGATATTACAACACACACCATCAAAGGCAAAGGTTGCCTTGATTGAAACCGAGCAAGAATTCCAGCACCAGTAAGAGAGATCTCTCCCGCTGCCACCTATCTTTGAGGGACAAGACAATAAAAAAATAAAAAAGGAAAGAAGAAGAGAGAGGAGACGTGTCAAAAGGAACGCAGAACCAGCATCGGGAAAAAGAAAAAGAAAAAGAAAAAGAGAAAAACACTTTTCTTCAACCCCTCCCCTCAAATTAAGCTGCCACGCACCGTAAATGGGCAATGTTCCCAGAACCCGTAGGGAAAGGCCGAGGAGCAAGGAGGATAAAGCCGATTGAGATGAGTCTGGTGCGAAAAATTGCGCAATAGCGCAAAGAGTTTAAGCTTCGTCGTGTGTGCACGGTGTGTATCCTGACGTAACGGACGTACGTTACAGTACGTTCATTCGCCGGGCACGTGGGGGCTTGCCACGCGCTCGTCCCCCCGAACGCGAATCCTTTCCCTTTCCCCCCTCCCCGCCCCCTCGTAAGGTTCAAAACGTTGCATTTCCTCGCTTCGCCTCCGCCCGAATTGTCAAAACCTGCAACCCTCTGACGCCGACCACCCCTGCCTGCCTGCCCCGACGCCTTCCCTTGCGCACGTTGTCGGGGGGGAGAACCCAAGGGGGAACCCGACCCTTATCTCCAGATCAAATTATCTTTCAAACGCTTGCGCCACTGCGATCAAAGCCTCAAGACCATTCGGCGTGCTGTATATTCCGCGGCGCGCCACACCACACATCTCTCCCCCTCACCCTCACCAACGCGGCTCGAAACGGACCAGAACTTTGCGGTCGAAACATAATATAGGCTACCGACGGGAGCAATATGAATAAAAATATATAAAAACCGAAATAAAGAAAAAAGGTAACCCTGACCGAATCACCACTGGTTAGAGCGATAATGAAAAAAAAAAATGGGATAAAAAAGAAAAAGTCTAGAAAACCGAGGTTTACGCCATGCACATGCCACGCACCCTATGGGCGTGGGGACCATGACGCTGTCGCGCCCTCGCGCCGGCATGCACTTTCCTCCTTTGCCTCTCCGTAGGCACAAATCAACTCCCCCATTTACAGAGATAAGATACGCGCTTGACATTCTCGTCCTTCTCTGTCCCCCCTTGCACGAACTCGTCCGCCTCTCCGCCGCACCAGGAGAGCGCCCCAGTTTACCCTGAGCCTATTGACCTGCCTTGCTCGACATAATGGCATGGCACCCCCTTGCCTCATCCGGGCATTCTTGCCCAGCGCGTCGGTAAGCTTGGTGCGTTACTCCGTGTTTTGCGCCCTCCTCGCTCCCAGCTGAGTCACTCGTTTCGCTTATGCACCGCCACTCCGCAATCTACGCGCTGCAACCAAAGTCTTCTTTTTAATATCTCCTTCATATACATATTTTTACACGCGCATACAATGCCACCGTCCTGAAAAACTTTCCATGCACGTCCAGACCCATGGACAATGAGCGAGGGTGGTCAAACCTTTAACTCACACACTGGTATTGCAGAAGCGCGAGTTTACGTCCGCGGCCGGCTTTGTCCCGTCATGTCCGGGGAGAAGCGGGGGAGGGGGAGCTTCATTTACGCATACAGCCATGCACCAAATAGCGAAGTCGTACCATATTGCGCCGAATCTCCGCGAGCGTGGGACCGGGGGTGCGACGTAAAGGTACCATCGGCGCCAGGCATAGTTGGAACCGAAAAGAGATCGCTAGGAGGCGTTTGTTATACCGCCGATTCTCGTTCTTCCACACTGTATGCACACACGCGAGTCGTTCGTCCGCATCCGCCTCCGCCGCACCCGAGCGCGAGCGCGACCGGCCGTGGTGTTTTCCTCTCCTGACTCCTCTCTCCGGAACCGGGCGCCTTATTGACAACCCGAAAGTTTATGCAAATATGGCTACGCCGCAGGTATTGTTCGGGCGCCAACCAGCCGGCACCGGCACCTGAAACTCAGGGATCTCAGGGCCTTTTGATAAGATCAGATTGAGAACTTGTCTCAGATTCCGGATCATCTCATCAAGGGAGTCAAAGCACTGATGAACCTACAGTGAGCAGACGCGGGGCCATTCCTACTCTCGCGAAAGGGACACGAACGTTGCTCTTTAGAGTGCTAGGTTCGGCGGTAAAATTTGGTGGGCGGTGTGGACACGAGATAAAGAAAATTTACGGCGACCCAGAGGCGCGGCGATCTCGTTTGCTTCGTCATCTTCCAGAACTCTAGCCTGATACGCCACCGTGCAGTTAGTCGTCGGGGGTCGTTGTGGGTAGGCGTCCCAAAGACGCCTGTGTTTGAGGATGTCCGTAATCGCTGAACTAGACCACTTTGAGAACGTTCCACGTTTAACGACGACCGAACATGCGCAGCAGACCATTGTTTTTAATTAAACGTGAATGTGATGGTTGGCTAAGAACTCGGCACCGGATGCACAAGACGCAACGCCACGGTGTGACGAGAGCGAGGGTGTGTACAGCTTGGGGCGATTGGGAGCGAATGGAGCATAGACCCAGACATTAGACGCTGAGGGGACTGCGATATGGCCTTCCTAGGCCCGGGCAGAAAGTTAGGTTTCCCTAGGAGAGGAGGCCTGTTTCGGGAGCTGGAAGTAAAACTCGATCATGTCGATCGGACAAGGTTTTTGTTTCCGCCCCTTTCGGATGCGTATGAGGGAGACGCAGTATCCAAGGCGACGACGATACACGTTCCCCCAGAGAGTAACCAAGGGTCCAAGCATCTGCAGAGATAATAAGAAGGCTGGCCCCGGCGTTGACAGTGGCTGTGCACGCAGGTGCCACTCTGGGAAAGACAAAATTCGGGGTAAATCACGAAAGAGAGTTAGCGCAGAAAGTCCAAGAAAGGAGTGAGAAACCGATCGCGGTCACATCGATGATCCCCAGTAAAAAGACAAAGTCGAAATGGTGAAGAAAGGAGAGACATCGACAAGGGCGAAGGGTTTCGCTTTGCTTTCGACCTCCGATCTCACCGTCAAGCGATGACGACGCTGTGTAGGCATGCGTGCATGGAGTGTACATGGGTCGTCGGTTAGGCTGCATGTAGCACTAGTACAACTAATGAAATGGATCACGGGGACAGGCACGGCCCCACGCCGTTGCTCACAACACGCCCATGTCACGAGCGCAAAAATACGGCTATATTTGCAAGAATTCCTTGACAGCCGGTGCGTCAGCGGGCCAAAAAAAATCAGTGCGAAAGGGGAGAGGGCGCTCTCGGGCGCGCGACAGCACGTAAATGACAGGCGGCGTGGGGAAAAAAAAGGGACGACCCATGAGGATCCGATAAGTTCCAGCCAAGTGCACAAGTTCTGATACTTCTCATGGTTCGCCTGCAGATTACTTTGCTTTTCTCTTTTTGCGAGCCTCGAGGTGACTTAGGCAAAGGAAAGAAAAGACAAGGTAGAGACGGTGTGTCCATGCGGGGATGGATGAGAGAGGCGATACCGGCGCAAGGGGCGCAGGAGGTGGAGACCGGTTATTCGGTAAGAGGAGTGGCGCATGGGGAACAGGTGAGCATCCGAGACAGGACGGAATAGGTAGAGTTAAGCGCGTGGGGAAAGTACAGCATATGGGATGGACAGATGACGCCAGAGCGGAAAAGGAGGAGAGATTTGAAGATATTGTGTTTCTATTACCGAATGGGGTGTTCGGGAGAGGGGAAAATGGAACGAAAAAGAAAAAAGGGAGAGCGTGGGCGAGGGACATATGAATTATGAAATCAGGGAAGGAACCGACAGGACTACCGAGATGGGAAAGCCGATTAGCAAAAGGCCGAAATATTTAATGATGGGGATTGTGATAATGTCAAGAACACGTCGGAGAGACGAGATATCGTGGCAAATGCGGGGAAGGTTGTGATCGCAACCGTTCAAGTCATTCCGAGCCCATCGAGTCATCTGGTCATCCCCCATTGACGGGTCGGTCGAACGGAGAGCGGGGGAAATAATGGGATCATGGATGGAACTGAGAACGGACGGGTCTGCCCTGACCATATCGGACGGATAATGGGCGGAGCCGGGACGATGGCGTGACTGGGTCGGGAAAGTCGCACCGGGACCATTAAAAGATGTCACGACTCACGAGGGAAAAAAGAAAGATATATATTTAAAAAATGGGGGATTGTGAAACGTACCTCATGGGCGGAGAAATTAGGCGAAGGGGATGGGAAATGGAAGAGCGAGGGTATGAGGGAACGGAATATTCTTACCCACTTAGCAATGCAAGACAATAGCAAGGCGGCAGTGGCTGACAGTTATTTGCGCGTATTTGTCAAAAGAATGGATGCCCGAAACTGCCTTTTATGTCGTCCGTCCCTCGACGATCCAGATCGGGCAAAGACCCGAATACGTGGCGAGGCGCTCTGCTCTCAGATCTCGCCATTACGGCTGCTGCTCCTTCGGGCTGGGGAAGAAACCTTGCTGAGGCCCTTACACGACCGATATAAAGTCTAGCCACGCTGCTAATTGTCCTCGGTTGCCGCCGCTCACAATTGTTTTTCACGCTCGTCCCGACAAGACAAAAGACCAACGACCTAACGCCCGACCTGCCTCGAGCAACTACCCATTTCTCCCTCCTGCTGTCCTAGCAGGTGTTACACAGCGTTTCTCTGGCCTTGTCCTAATTCAAAGCGGGCTTGCCTTGCCTTAACTTGCCTTTTTATCTCTTGAGAGCACAATCCATCTCTTTCCCCCCGATCCATCAACAATTATCTTCTCTCTCTGCTTCTCGCGCGTGCAAACAACAAAGGAACAATCACTCCCATGCCCGCCATCCGCACGCGCGACAGTCCTGCTCAATGTGAGTACTCCCCCGCCCACCTCGCACCCACCGTTCCTGACCTTCACCCAAGCCCTCGAAGTTGCCGTGGCTGGGCCCGACACTGTTGCCCCGATCTTGAATGTCATTTCTCCGACGCCGCGCGCCTTTACGTTTCCCATGAACCCACACATGAACGCCTACACTCCTTCGCCTTCGCCGTCCAACTCACCGTTTGAGCCTGATCTCGGACCGCTCACGTTCTCTACGCCTCCCCCCACTCACAAGACCCATACACCGTCCTCCTCGATCTCCTCGATCTCGTCCCTCTCTTTGAACACCAACATGACGAGCTCACTCTCGACGGACAGCCCCCTTACGCCCTCGAGCTCTCACCGTCGCAGGCGTTCCACCGTCTCCGATATCAGTGAGCGTCGACCAAAGAAGGGTGATGAGGATTACATCAAGCGGCCGGAGAATGCGTTCATCCTCTTCCGCCGCAAATGCTGCGAGGACCGTAATCTGGCGCAGGGCGCTGGAGACGCAGGCGAGGGTGATGGGCCGGCTCTGCCCACGAAGAAGCAACGCCAGGCTGATCTCTCCAAGACGATCAGCCAGCAGTGGAAGGGCCTCTCAGCTGAGGAACGTCAGTACTGGGAGGACCTCGCAAAGGAGAAGAAGGTAGGCGCACCCTTCTCCACTGGAGTTCTCCTGCCCCCGCTTACTTACCTTCATCATCGTAGAAGGAGCATGAAGCATTGTACCCCAACTACGTTTACCGTCCTCAGCGTGTGAAGGGTAAGAGAGCCGCCGCCAATGGCAAAGGGAAAGCCCGCGGTGCTGAAGAACCAGAGACTGACGGCGAGGGCCTTTCGTTTGTCATGCCTGTTCCTGCTGTTCCCCAGCGCGTGGGTCGACGTGCGATCTCTGCACCGACCCCTCCTCCGGCTTATCAGCAGACCATCCATATCCCGATGGTATATATGCCCTCGACACCCAGCACGCCGTCGATGATGCCTATGGCCCCACGTACCTGCTCTCCCACTGAGATGCCCGCCCAGCTCCCTAACGGCACCTGTTTCGACTATGTCCCACCCAACGGCGCCCTCCTTCCGGCTTTCAGCAATCAGCCCCAGGGATGGTCTCCCGATGGTGCCGCGTGCGGCGATGCTTTCGTGAACGTGTTCGATATGCCGCCGCTGGATCCGCTTGCGATCCCGCCCTGCGCCCCAGCGCCGGAAGCACTCTTCAAGACATCTTCTCCCGGCTCTTACACCAACTCTTCGGGCCCGTCGTCGCCTCACATGTCCCCGTACACGCCGACGACGCTCGAGACGCTGCACATCCCTACCGATGCATGGCAGGCACAGACGTCGTTCCCGATACTCGACGTGGAGCCTCCGATGCCAATCTCTCTCGAGTATCAGCCCTACTCGTGGGCCACCGCACCGGACTTGTGGGTCAGCGGGAACGCGCCGATGTTCAATGAGGACTTCGACATCACCATGATTCCTCCGATATCCATCGAGGTGCCCAAGTTCGACGGCCTCACGCACATCGAGAGCCAGCCGTGTGCGCAAGACTTCCTTAGCGCGCAGACGGGTGAACAAGATGGGGATGCGTACGCACCTGTCTTCACGTTCAATGACGCGAACGAGATCCAGCTCGTGGATGGCTTCTGAGGCTTGCTTTCTCCTCTCGGTCTTCACCTGATTCATGCACCCCCCCCCGCGTACGGCCCTGGTGGCCACACTTGTACGCGGACGATGCCCCCCACGCGACTGCACGACAACATCACCTTAACCCCAACGTCTGTATGGATATTCCCTCCTTTGTTGTTGTATTATTACCACACCTGGAGTCCCCCACACGTCCTGTACCTTTTCTTCTCTTTGTGTTACCCACCTTTTTTTTCCCGGGTCGCGTCGTCTTCAGGACTCTTACTATCTTCTCTTGTATATTGATTGTATTTTTTGTCATGCGCGAGGTTCAAACCCGCTGTATCCTGCAATAACCCGCCCTGCACATTTTTCCATGTCCAATATGCGCTATACCTTGACGACTTCTGTACTCACCTCACCCCCCCGGGCTACCTTTACCCCCGAAATGCACCCTTAGCGTTTGGATACCCTTGGAATGACCGATACGTATGACGATTGCGTTCTTTGCCCCACCCCCCTCTCTACTTACCTGTTTTATCATTCACATAACCACATCTTGTTACTCAGTCAGTGGAGCGGCTTGCAATTAAAAAAAACCTGATTGAACACCCGGAAATTGTACGGCTGAGGATTGTGGCAGTGGTAGCGATGGGAGAGAAGAGGGTTGCGGGTTGCACGACCGTTGCAAGCCCTGAGTATGGCCTGACAACGGCGGTTCACACGAGTTGCCAATCCCCCCATGGCTCCTCCTGTCTAGCCCACAACTCT
This sequence comes from Russula brevipes, assembly GCA_022496215.1. Classification (NCBI taxonomy): domain Eukaryota; kingdom Fungi; phylum Basidiomycota; class Agaricomycetes; order Russulales; family Russulaceae; genus Russula; species Russula brevipes. The sequence goes on along the minus strand of WTXF01000105.1, from coordinate 7,005 downwards.
CGCTTTCTCCTCGAGGCGACCGCTCAGACTTCCTCGCGTCCATCACGCGAGTTTCCATCGGGTGGATCAGGCATAATCTTAGAGTTCATACGGCACAGTATTGAGCTTCGGGTTCCGACGGTCCTCGTGGGTCACCTGGGTCGCTCCACGCCGCCCTCTCCATGTCCATCTCCCTCACCACGAAACCATGATCTCCGCCGACTGGCTCACGTCGGAACATCGAGAGACTCCTCTTTCTGAGCGTGTAGTCCCGCAACCGCGCTCGCTAACTTGGCAACCCTCCCCCTCCCCCTTGAGGCATGTGTCGTTCGCCATGCAGTACCCACATACGCCTCCGTCTCCACCACCGCTCTTTCCAGATGTCTGGTCGAACCTTCCAATCGAACTCGTCACTCAGATCCTCACATATACTGCCTTTGCATCCCGCGCGGACGCATATACCCTCTGCCTTGTGTCCTCCGCCGTGCGCCGTGCAGTCCTCCCGGCGCTCTACCACAACGTGCTCCTCCGCTCTGCCAGCCAAGTGCCCGCCTTCATCTCCCCGTTCACCGCCAAGCAACCCCGGCTATCATATCACAGCAGCCCCCCCTCCGTCTTTTCGCACAAGCCTCCCTACAGCAGTAGCCCCAGCAGCAGCGGCAGCACCACAAACTCAAACCCGAAGCTGCTCGCGCACATCCCCATCCATGCCCTCGCCCTCGCGCTACCCACAAAACGCCCCTCGCTCGAGGTCGCCCTCGCACGCACGGCCCCCGCCCTCGCCTCGCTGGAGCACCTGGCGCTGACAGCGCCGCTCCTCGGCGCGCACGCACACTGGCTCCGCGCCACGCCGCACGTGCGCCCCCGCACGCTGATGCTCTACCACCTCGGGCGCCCCGCGCCAGTGCATTTCGGCGAGCCCTTCCTGCGCAGCGTCACGCACCTGTACACGTCCACGCTCTCCGGCTTCCGCGGCACGTCGCCCGCTTCCCTCCCGGCGCTCACGCACATCGCGCTCGCCACGCGCGCAGCCCAGCCCATCGACGAGGTCCTCGCCGGCGCCCGCCGCGTGCTCAGCACGTGCCCGCACCTCGCCGTCCTCGTCCTCTCCCTCGACACCACCAGTGGCGCTGCTCCCAGCAGCAGCAGCAACAACGCCGCGCTGGCCCCCTCCATCATCACCCTCCCGGGACCGTGGCGCGCTGCGCTTGCCCGCCAGCGCGACCCGCGCCTGCACGTGCTGCCCTTTGCGCTGCACGCGCGGATCATGTGGCGGGACGTCGTCGCGGGGACGGGTACGGCCAGCGGGGCGCAGGACGTGTTTGCTATCGCGCAGGCTTGGCGCGAGGCCGAGGCTCGTGAGGCTACCCACGTCTTGTTGCGCCTTGCGGCGGAGGCCGCCCTGCGCAATGCTGCGCTCGATTCGTGGAAGGAGGACGAGTGGGACTTGGATTTGGTGACAGCGCCTGGGTACATTCACGGTCGGTCCGCTGATGAGGGCGAGACGGATACCCGTGAGTTGCCTTGCCCCCCCACCCTCTTTGATTGACTCTTACACCACCTGCCCTCCCCTCGTCGTCACAGCTGCGGTCCAGTGGTGATCTCGTTCGTGCCGCCTCGCGAGGCCTGGCCTCTCCAATTACCTGTTTTTGGGCTCGTCATGAGTGACGTTCCTTTCTATGTGCCGTGGTGAGATCGCATTGTTTTGATACCCCTCGGAGGGATCGGGACATGATGCCTACAACGAGTCCCATGATGTTTCGCATTCCACGTTCCGTGTCCGCAGACGCCTTGGTAAGCCACCTTTCCATCACTTCATTACCTCCGTAGACTGTCGCATATGCTGATCTACTATAGATGCCGCTCGTCTGTCCATTGAACCGGTGTTCCCATTCACCTTCATCCATGCTCTTACTCCTTCTGTCACACAATAGATCCCTACCTCGTAATATGTATTACCGGTCATTTCTTCGCTGCATCGAGCCTCGTACCTGTTCTTCCATTGTCTGCATTTGACCTTCACGTGTGCGCACTGCCCCCTTCTATCAAACGATTGGAGGGAAGAAGAAGCCCCCTTCACTTTTTACCCATCACGCATTCTGATCTCGACCGTGCTGTCCAGTAGTTACACGATGATGGAACCTTGCACACTTCTCTTTTGTCTTGCTGTTCAAAGCAGGAACAAGTCCGTTTAGTGAGAGCGCAAAATGCGACCATATGCATGTGTGCGTGGGATCCGCTGAGCAGTCCTCCTTACTACATCAGGCCCTTACGGTTGCTTCTCTGCCGCAGATTATGGGGCCGGCGGCCGCGCTCTCAGGCGATCGACTCGCTCGAAACTGTCGATCTTGATCTTGACCATGATCCCCAGGGTTTATATTTATATTTACATACATATTTTTTCCCTGCTATTTTCGACTTGTGGGCGGTGTGCCAGATACAGTCAGGCGCAGCGCACACATACGGCCAGGCACCGGGCGATTGTCATCATTCATGACACAAGATAGCATTACCCTTGCCAGGGACTGCGGTCTGTCTGTTCGGCCGATTGGCAAACCACCCTCGGGTGGTTGCGGGGAATGAGTGGGTTATGGAGGAGCCGGAGGGCCTAAAGGCAAGTTAGACGGGACGGGAGGAGGCGTGGCGAAAACTCTATTGTATTGATGGGACTTTTTACAGCCCCCGAGGGTAGCGCGTCTAGGGAATCATTATGGCCGCCGCCATGTCGACCCTTGGCACAGCACAGACGTCCAACGGCAGACGCCGCGTAACATCTCCTTTCTCCCCATCAGTTTTAGCCAATTGTGCGATCAGGGTGGGGGTGGGCCATACGATGACGGCCATATGTATGCATACGACATCTTCACATACACAGCCGGTAGTTGAGCAGTTGAGGAATGGAGGGGATGGCGACGGGGGAGTCAGATTGGCCATTAGCTCCTGCTCCAGCCCACTGGCATCTCGGGCCCGGAGCTCGTTTGCGCCCCCGCACGCGGGGTGCCCACCCCTCGCACTCGTCACTTTGTTCACATTCTTGTGTCCCCAGGGCATCCCTCCCGTCCTTCTCGAAATTTATAAATGGGCGGTGTCCCTTGGGAAGGCCCCCTGACTAGGCTGTCATGCGGTTCGTCTACCGAAACTGGGCTTCTCGGGGGACGCAACGTCGGGTTGGCCCCCCATGCACTACTGTACGCCCGAGAGAGCGAAGCGCCCTTGGGCTGCTCTTACGTTGTTCCGTGAGAGCGGTGGCTGGCTGATGGTGTGCGATGGAGCCCGAACTGAGGGCTTGCCCATTGCGCCCCGGTTGCTTGACTCGCGTGGGCTTTGTGCATGCGTGCATGTCACTCAGGCATCTATCACCGCGGCGACTCAACGATTAGCTAAATCTCGTAAATAAAAAACATAAGTTAGCAGGGGTCTGGACAGAGCTCGGTGTTAGCTAGCTATCGACCCTTGATGGGTGCGTTTGCCGACGGCGATGGGAGTACCCTCGAACCGGAGACGGAGCACCGAAGAAGAAGAAACGGCGAATGAGGCAAACGAGGGTTGAAAATCACTGGGCCATATGGGAATCATCTAAGTTGGCAGTGGCTGACAGTGATCCCCGATTTGCGAAAGCCGGGTTGTGGAGCATCATCTGCACGGCACGGACATGAGGCCGTGACTGACTCCCGGGCCCATCCATGATGCACATATCAGTTACGGGCTGAGTCGTCAGCGAACATGCGCCTGACTGAGAATTAGCGAGATGTCGCTAATAGGCGCCGCGGCGAAAGGTAACACGCGAACGTCATGGATACCGCAGGCATTTTCCTTCCTTTCGGACTATACTGTAAGTCATACCAAGATTATACTGGCAGCATTCAACGATAGGTTCTGTACAGATTCCCGGTGAGAAAGTAAATGTGAGTGTATCGGCGCACCCGGCTCTTAGGGACGCCCATTGTGTACGAAAGATTTTCATCTCGCTCAGTTGGCACCCATCTCTCCGGCTGTAGATTCTAGTCAAGCCAGGGAGGTTGTGCGAGCTTTGAGCTCACGAACGAAGAGCCAGGCCTGCTGAGGCGGTCGGACGCGTATCCCCTTCTCCCATGTCCTACGTGTTACCTTGCACCACCGCCCGAGAACGCTAGCAAGAATGGAGATTAATCTTGGACTTTTGGCAACAACACTCACATCCGATATCTTCGTCTGAGCATGAGCTGTGATGATGTGGACAGGTGGACAGTTCGGGCCGTGGCGGGTGTCGTGTTGAATACGTCGATATAAATCGTCGGGAGCAGCTCCAGCTTTCCTCAGACTGGCCCTCCTCCGCTGATCCTTTCCCTTTTCTCTCGCGTTTGGATTCTCGAGGCTAGATCTTCGAGAGCAGATCCATAGAACATCGTCATCCCAAAGATGCATATCTTCCATCCGTCGCATCAGCACATCGGGCTTCCCCTCCCTATTCGTCGGGCGGTGTGCCACTGCGCGATTCTGTGGCGGCTTGAAAAGTTTTCCATCACTTCAAATAACACGACAATTCCAGGGTGCATGCATATGGTGAAGATTACAGCAGGCGATGCGAGAGATGTTATTAGTGGTACCCATAACAACCAGTTTGCTCAGCAGAATGCCATTCCGTACATCGTCGATATTTGAAGGATTTGATTTCTGTTGACGAGTGGCAGCGCGAGATTGGACTAAGACAGGCAAGTTGTGAACACACCCCTTCGCCTTTTCTTGTTCTTGGTATATCGCTCCCATTTCGCTTCACGGCATGTTCGCTGAGTGTGGCATTGTTGCGGTCGATGTGCTTCGGTCGGTTACGGTCGTCGTCTCGTGGTTGTGACTGTTGCGGCCCGGAGACGCTCACCACCGCTCCTACTCAGACCCAGGCCAGTGAGGACATGACAGGTGAGTGTCGCCGTTCTAACCTCCCCAAGCTGAACCCCCATGTTCCAAAGACTCTCAACAGGAAATCAGCGGTGCCCCATTTGATACCATTTCTGCCCTCCAATTCTCTCCTGCAAGTTCCAACCACTTATTAGCCGCCGCATGGGACTCGGTGCGTTCCCTTCTCCTTATTCGTCTCTTTGTCCCTTGTTCAGTTTCTCTAAAGCTTCTCTACTAACGTTATCCAGACGGTCAGGCTGTATGACATCGTGGCTAACGAGGAAAGGACAAAGTTCGATCATCGTGCCGCGGTCCTCTCGACTACTTTCTCAGACGCGTCGCACGCATATAGTGGGGGGCTCGATGCATCGCTGAGACAGTACGTGACTCTGCATCACAACTACCCTCACTTTCGCTGACAACAAATAGGTTAGAACTGCAGTCGGAGAAAATTCACGCACTGGGCCAACACGACGACGCAATATCAAGCGTCCGCTATTCGAGCGAAACCAGTCCGTCTCGGATTTCGATTTCTCCCGTTCCTCTCATCAATCCTGACATCCCCATCCATCTTCTCTTTTCAGATGCCATCATCACCGGTTCCTGGGACCGCACAGTCCGTTTCTGGGATCCTCGCGCGGCCGGCGCCCAGCAATCCTCTCGCCAGGTCCCCGAGCGCGTCTACTTCATGGACACCGTTGGCCACCGCCTCGTCGTCGCGCTCGCAAGCCGCCTGTTCCACATCTTTGACGTCCGCAATATGGACGCCCCCGAGCAGACGCGTGAGAGCTCACTCAAATTCCTCACGCGTGCCCTCGCCTGCATGTCCGACGGCCAAGGTACGCCCGCCAACTTCCATCCATTCTCTCTCCGTTTGCTGTCCCCACCTCGATCGCAATTGACCGTCTCCATCATCCGCCAGGGTACGCGACCGCCTCGGTCGAAGGCCGCATCGCCGTCGAATACTTCGACCCCGCGCCGGCCATTCAAGAGAAAAAGTACGCGTTCAAGTGTCACCGCCAGACGATCGATGACGTCGACCACGTCTGGCCGGTCAACGGGCTCGCCTTCCACCCCACCTACAACACGTTCGCGTCGGGCGGCTCGGACGGCACCGTCTCCATCTGGGACCACAAGGTCAAAAAGCGGCTCCGCCAGTACACGCGCTACAGCGCTCCCGTCGCCGCACTCGCGTTCTCCGCGGACGGGGCGCGCCTGGCGGTCGGTGCGAGCTACACGTGGGACGCGGGGGAAGAGGGCGCGCGCACGGCTGATAGGCCCTCGCTGTTCATTCGCGAGCTCGGAGAGGAGGTCAAGGTGCGTTCTTGCCTGGCTGGCTTATCTACTGGGGTTCTGATAACCGGTTTATTGTTGTAGCCGAAAGGGTGGGGCGGTCAGTAGCTGAGCGTGAGTGGGTGACGCGGTGGCGTACCGTGAGTGATGGCGTGGTCACGGGTGAGGTTTGTCGTCGATGCGTTCACGTTTTTGTTTGGGCTCTTCACAGAGGTGGTCATCGTGCGCTGTCAATCAGTTTGTATGACGTGTAGCCCGGGGAAATAAAATAGTTTCAACATATTCATCACGAGTTGACATCGACGTTAAGTATTCTTCTACACATCAGGTACGACTGGACTGGCATCTGAGGCACTTCCCATCCATTCCATCACTTTTGCCCGACTGGTCTCGTGTTCTTTTAGCCGCTTCTCATCCTCTTGTTTTTGATGTTGTGCCGCCAGCCCTTCAGGAGTGACTCCATAGGACATCATCAACCGAGTATTCAAACAATCCATCGCGTCGAGCAGTCCTTGTGAGATCCTTGTGCCGTGATTCTTTGAACCAGAAGAGATGTCACTGCTGCGGCAGTCGTGCTGAGGTTTTTGGCTCGGGGGCCTTGGGATGGTTCGTGCTGCAGTAAATTTTTGTAGTGGTTTGAATAATATGTTAGCAATGATTCATGGACCCCATTGGACCTCCAAAGCCGGTATGCAGCAGCACCGTACATAAAATCAAGAATGAGGGCAGGCGGTGAGGAGTCACCATCAGGGAGGTGGGCATCAGCATCAGGCTGTGGGCGGTAACTTATATCGGGTTTTAGATGCTGCATTGTGATGCGGTGTGGATATTCCGGGTACACCCTGCCACTTGGAATAT
>WTXF01000104.1:0-110267 GCA_022496215.1 Russula brevipes | reverse complement strand
ATTTTCCTACGGACTGTAACCGAGGATGGTGCTGGGTAACATGGTATGGGAGCCGAAGGACAGGGCGAGAAGTACACGAAAAGGGAGCAAAGGTGGAGGATATGCCACGGGAGAGCGCGGCCGATCGACGGGCACTGCCAGAATAGATCGCATAAGCACTAAAGTAGCGAACGGTCGTGTAGGTTGCCCATGAATCTGCGGTAGCAATGTCAGCTCATGGCCATGGGCAAGTCGAGGACAATGCGCCCATGATTGACAGGGCATACCGGCGAACAGCTGCCGTCGCCGCATGCGCCGCGCATGGGACCCCCCAATACTTTCCGCCCTGAGGAACATGAAGCGAAACCGAGGGCGACACACGAGGCCAGGCGTAATGGTGCTGCAAAGGGCGGTGTGTCCGGGCCTAGAGGATCGAGCCGCGTCCAACGCGATAGTGTGAAGTTCCCGAGAGCGAGACCCTGGGCGAGTGGGCGATGCGGCTCGCGGACGACGAGGGAGGAGAGGAGGCAGCCACCTTGATGAGGGGGACTTGGCGCCATGATATCTCGTGTTTGGATTGCCGTGAGACCCCGTAGATATGGCCTTGAGGAGAGAAGTTCTCTGGCGTGGAGCTCGATGGCGCAACAGATGTTGACCAAGGACACCTAGGTGGTGGTGGTGCGGCCTCGGCTGGAGAAGAGAATACCGACCCGGCGATAGAACATCCATCATACGTAGCGTATCACCACAGGAAAAGATCCAGTCACAATCTTACGCGCATGTGTGATCAGATTTGTTCCAGCTCCGAATACTGTGGAAGGAAGCGGCCTAACAAAGATGATAGAGAGCACTGGGAAAATTGGACAGCCTTGAATCGAAAAGTACAGTACCGAGATCGAGTTTGTTTGAGACATTCGATGCCATCTCGTTGAACCAAAACCTTGCGTTGATGCGCTTGGCCACCCGTGACCGGCCTTCGCGAGGTGCTCGTGGCATCAGGGAATGTACAGTAGGACGTTAGATACCCAAAAGACTCGTCTGTAGGACACGCTGTTCGCAAGGCTGTTGTAAGTGCCCACCGGGTCTGCGCGCGAAACACCGTGACGAAGGCGCTTAGGCCATAGGAGCGCCACGTCAGACCGACGCACTGTCCCGAACAGATCCTCCAGCATGGTCCTGTTTAGTTACTGCTGCTACCTCCCGGGCTACTACTGCCATGTCCACTTCGCACGCCCCAGAGTGAATGTCTTCGATGGCAGTGTGGAAGCTGGGGCAGCCGCATTGCCCTCAGTCCGGGATGGTGTAGAGGAGGAGGACAAAGCGGCTGGTGTCTTTGCATGTTGCATGTGAGGTTTTTCGATGGGTGGTGGAGCGGGTGAATGCCGACGTGACGATCGAGGGTGAATTTGGCCATTGGGGTCTGCCCTCTGTCTTGCGCTCGAGCAGCATCTCGCGGAGTTTAGCCTCGAGCACGAGGCCAAGCCCGCTGACGCGTTGCGGTGGTTCGAGGAGGTGCACGCCCACGCAGAGGAGTGGCGACCGCGTCATGGGAAAGGTAGAGGAACATCCGGGCCTCGCGGCATTCGATGGCCTGCTTGACGGCTTCTTCAAGCGCGAGTACCTATTGTTTCATGCGCGTATCCCACAGAGTGCTTCTGCGGTGAGATCGTGCGCTGGGTGTTGGAGGCGCTGCCGACGCCGCTTGATGTTAGTGTTGGTATTGGGGCGCCAGCACTGGGTGCGGGTGCAGGCAGGGTGAGCGCGAGCGAGGCGGAGGACCCGGAGAACTCTGCGGGGGCCAGGTGGGTGCGGGCCCCAAGTGGGGGGGGCCGTTGCTGGCGCTGGCGCCACGATATGCAGGATGGAGAGGGTGGCAGGTTGGTTGAAGAATGTTAGGTGGAGATCCTGCAGGTGGGGAGTGGGGCTGAACACGGTGAGGAGGTCATCAACGAATGGTGGGGGGCCACGTACGCGAGCCTCGCGAGGTCCTCGACTCGGAGCACGAGGTGCGCAAGGTGCACGAGGGAAGACCACAAAAGCGAGTCGCAAGTGTTTGAGCGTTGAAACGTTGAAACGTTGAAACTTGGAGTGTCGGAGGTTCAGAGACTCCCATCCAAAACCGTCCAGCCATTGCCAGTGACGGACGTACTGGGACGGTGTTGGACGGGTGTTGTCCGTCCCGACTACCATCCCGTCTAGGTGGCAAGGCTGAGTTGAAATGGCACAGGTACGGCAGCCGTACTACAGACCCGTCTGCCAGTGGTCCGTAAGGTACAGTACGGTCATGGTACGCAGCCCTACCATTTTCACCACCTCCGCCATGGACACCTCATCCACAGACTCTAAGGATTCTGGCCACTTCCAATTGGGCTTCAGTGCACTCCCTCAGTATGGTTTTGGTCCAGATCTTACTTTTGACTCGCTAGTTCAGTCTATGTGTAGTAGTGTAGTTGGTTGGCCAAAATAAAAATTGTCATGTTTTGTGTCACTTTTCGAGTTTTCCATGCCTTTCAATTTCATAATATTATAGCCTTTTTGACTTGTCTTGCTGAGCTGTTGATCTTTCCGGCTTTTTCCGTTTGCTCGCGCTTGCACACTGGCACTGCTTGCCACTTTGCTGCCACGCTTGCACAAGTTCCCACAAGTAATCTTATATAATCCTGATAGCCCACAACCAATTTTCATTGCGATCGACCATGTTGTTCATCAGGACCATACTTGTTCTCTCCCTTTTCCTCGTCGTTCTGGCTCTTCCCACGAGTACGCATCTGGAGCACGGGGGTGAGGTCACAATCGCGGAGCACGGGAGTGAGCACGGAATCGAAGAAAGCCAGTAGCAGTTTGACTGAACTAGCATAGACACGCCACCTACCCATTACCGTCATCCCATCAAGGAATGCGGGAATCCCGCAAAAGGGAATCGAGAACCCGCTGGCTCGCACTGAAGATGAACAAACAGAAATGCATATGGTTATGGTATGTACCCTCCTCTTTTTTGAAAAAGAAATGCGACCGCAATAACTGTTATCTTATATAATGCGACAGGTTCCGGCCTCACCGAAAAGGTTGATGGAATAGCTTGGGGGGTGTTAGTGTTTGGAAACAGGGAAGATACTGGTTCTGAGGAATCTAATCTGTCGTGAAGGGGTAGGCATCCTCATGCTCTGTTCTTCTGTTCTGTTAGAGTTCTGTTACCCCTAGAGTTGGCGTGTCCTATTGCTATCTATATATTGTCCGGTCAGTCCCCTTTATAGACGCAATTCGATATTCCTGGGCGTTCCCCCGATTTGTCAGCTCACCAAGAGTTAGTGTTAATGAAGTCGCTAGAACTGTACAATCTAGTTTGCCTCGTCAATGTTTGAATCCAAGAGCCCCCTGTCCGTGACGGAGTTGTATATCCTGGTGATGCACGAGAGCGCCCGATACGCCCTCTCATCCGCTTTCAAAAACGGTAGACGGTATAACAAGGAATTGCACGAGTTCCATCCAGATGTGATCCGATTGTTCGGTGTCTAATGATTCAGATATCTGTATTCGGTAGCCATTGCTTGTGGGGGGAACGCCAAAGGGTAATAACTGCGAGACAAAACCTCGTAAAAAATCGAGAGATAAGGTATGAATCTACGATCACCATAAATATCACGCACATATACGCAGACGAGTAGCACTCACTGTACTGTATCACTGTCGCGATGAGGTCTCCAGTCAACCGAAAAAAAAAACATAAAGCGAAAAGAAAGAGAGAGAAAAAGGGAAAGTTCAAAAGCCTAGAGTAACTTACAAACCATTGAGGAATAATAAATAAATAGATGTGCTCGGCGCCCCAAGACAAAAGAAAAAAAAACACCAGTCGTCTCGTGTCTCGTAGCGCATGCGGTTTCATTCTATACCATAACTGTCGTAAATCCTCACCTCAGTCCGCCACCAATACCAACCCCAGTATCGCCGCCACGGCCACCACCGCCGCCCGCAGAGCCCGACGTGCCAGCGCTGAAGTATGAGGTGGAGGTAGCCGACGGCGCGCTGCCGCTCGCCCAAGACTGCGACCGCTCCCCGCGCGTCAGCTCGCCCATCTCGCTCGAGCCGACGCCGCCGCCGCCCGCGAGGAGCTGCTCCGACGTGGCGCACAGCCGGCGCGGCGGGCGCTGCGGCGGCCGCGAGTCCTCGCGCCCGAGTTCCCCGTGCTCCGTGACCGGCGCGAGCATCATTTCGTTCGGCCCAAGGCTGTTGCTCCGGCTCCGCGCAGGTGCGCTCGCCGACTCGCTCCCACATCCGCTGCCGCTCATGCTGCCCCCGCTGCTGGGGCGCGCGACGTGGAGCCGACGACATAGGGTGCCTGGAGCGGGCGCGACTGCCCGCGTGCGCAGTCGGTGTATGCTGTTGCTGCGGCTCGATGGCTGGCTTGCACTTTCGAGGCTCGCGCTGGGGGCGTCGTTCAATGATGCCATGGTCCCACGCGTCGGAGGGCGCGAAGACGTGGCTGATGTTGCGGCTGAACGGGAGCCAATCCCGGCGGTGCCGCTTACGACTCTGGTAGAGCGGAGGCTCGCGAGCTCGCGTGAGCCCACAGATTCAATCGTCGGCATCCGCTTGATAACCGCGCCGAAACCGCGATAGGCTCCTGACAAGGCACCTCGCGCCCGAACTCATCAATACCCATGTAAGGGGTGTGCGTGTCCAGAACATGATGTAACGGCGGTGCGGTCGGCTCCGAGATTACTCTCCTCGAGTTCGCGGGATACGGGATCAACGAGAGCACGGAACCGGTCAGCGAAACTTTGCACGCCCCTTCGTCATCGTTGGACGGTAGCGTGGCCTGTCATGAGGAGCCCTCATTGGTATGCACGTCCCGTGAACTTTTCGTACGTCTCAGACCGGCCGTGTGGCCAGACTCTGCTGATCTAGGATTCGAGCCTTCTTCCTCAGATAGGGTGGAACTTTCAGCGAAACCAGAAACAGCAGCATGATCGTGTTCATGATGCCGATTCTGGGTATCACTGAACTCGGGTATGACATTCGACTACTGGATAAATAATGTTGTTGGACACTCGAGAATCCCCGCTCTTATGGAGGGGTGGAGAACAGGCGAAGGGCGAGAAGGCGCGTCACAATGCGCCATCTGGGATATCTCGACGACAGGAATCCATTCTTTGGACGTCCTCGGGACTGGGTGGCCACCGTAACGCGCGATAATATCTTGAGGCGATGTTATATGCGATCTGCGAAGCCCGTGAATAAAATACGTAATGACCTGTTAGCAGATGGCATACAAGGACAACAGCTGTGAACACCACCGAGGCTGGGGCGCGTGGCCGAGACGCATCGAATCAACGCCACCTACCCCGATCCAAATAAGTCAGGCTCCAATGACACCGGCCACGCAGACTCAGGCTAGATCCAGTGGTTATTCAGACGAGGACAAGGACGAGATTGACGACAGTCGGTATGAAAAGGGAAACGCGACAAGAAACTGCAAGACATGATGAGGGGATTTCCTACGGACTGTGACCGAGGATGGTGCTGGGTAACATGGTATGGGAGCCTGAGCACGAAGGACAGGGCGAGAAGTATCACGAAAAGGAGAGCAAAGATGGAGGATATATCAAGAGAGAGCACGGCCAGTAGACGGGCACTGCCAGGATAGACTGCATAAGCGAACGGTTGTGTAGGTTGCCCGTGAACGCGGTGGCAATGTCAGCTCACAGCCATGGGCAAGTCGAGGACAACGTGCCTTTGATTGACAGGAGTATACCGGTGAATAGTCACCATCGCCGCATGCCCCGCGCATGTGCTCCCAATAGCCCCTTTCCCGCGGCCTAGAGAGGAGGTCACTGATGGAGACGAAACCCGAGGGTAGGCCTACGACGAAGTGCCAGGACGTCGGGGTTGCTGCAAGGGCTGTATGTGGTGCTGCGCCGCCGGGGAGCTGGAGTTCCGAAGGCCGGTCCAACTGCGATGCGGTACCGAACGTGTTCATTGAGAGCGAGGCCATCTGGTGCGAGTGGGCGATGCGGCTCGCAGACGACGAGGGAGTAGAGGAGGCAGCCGCCTTGATGAGGGGGATTTGGCGCCATGGTCCCTCGTGTTTGGATTGCCGTGAGGCCCTTTCCTTGCGTAGACATGGCCTTGACGTGTTGACACCAGGAGAGAAGTCTCCGGCGTGGAGCTCGATGGCGCGACAGGTGTTGACCAAGGACACCTAGGTGGTGGTGATGCGGCCTCGGCTAGAGAAGAGAATATCCCGCTTCTTACATCTTACATGCACCCAATACCTGGATTGGATGAACCCGAGCCGACCCAGTGGTAGAACATCCATCATATGTAGCGTATCGCCACAGGAAAGGAAAGATCCAGACATAATCTACGCATGTCATGATGGTGTGATCAGAATCGTTCCAGCTCCGAATACTGTGCCTTTGAGAGCACAGCACCGGGAATTTTGGACACCCTCGAATCGAGTGGTGCCGAAACCGTGTTCGTTTGAGGACATCTGATGCCATCTCGTAGAACCAAAACCTTCAGTATCTGCACTGATGCGCTCGGTTACCCGTGACCGGCCTAAGCGAGGAGGGTGCTCGTGGCATCAGAGAATGTGCCATAGCGGGATGTCAGATCGCCGGAGGACTCGTCAGCAGAATACGCTGCTGGCAAAGGTGTGAAGATGTAACTGTGCAAGTGCAGATGGCCCAGCGAGCGCTGAGGAGCGGAAGATCAGAATCCGTGCTCCGGAGGACGCTGCAGATAGGCCCTACGGGGCTACCTGCTCCCTAGTACTCGCTAGAAAGCAGCTTCCGAGCGGCTGGAGGGGGGAGTTGAGTTCGGTGTTGCGAGCTTCATTGATGGGGTGTTATGGCGCCGCTTGGTGCGTGGGTCGGACCGTGGGTTTCAATTGGTCTCTGGTCATGGTCATCTTTGTTCAAGGTCGCTTAGGCGTGGGAGGGCTTCTGTCTTCTAGCTGGGTCCCCTCACGGTGGTCCACGAAGAGCGATCGTTGATGCTGCTGGTGGCAGTGAGCCCGGCTTTCGGCATGCTGAAATCATTGTCGTCTCGTCTGAGACCGGATTTGTGCTATACGCGTGATTGATGCAGATTCTTTTCAACTTGTTCGATTGGACCAATAAAGTCCCGTCGCTTGCTCAGTGCTGGGAAGGCCGGGAAACCCAAACACGCAGACGAGCTCAATTCGCATGATGGGAGGGAAGGCGGTACGAAGGAGCGACAACTACGAGTGTCGAATGCAGTGAGTGTACGTTAAAGGCTTTATGTTCAGCGGCAGTCCGAGAGCCGCGCGGACACCTTAGCGGCCCGAATCCGGGTGTCCGAGATCCGCGCGTTCCATTTCGTGCGCCACCATAGAGAACCCTTCACTCGCGCATACCACCATGATGGATGACTGGATAACTAGTCGATCATTGTTCGAGGCAGTCCTCAGCTAGCCGCGGTCGTGTACTGAGGTGATATCTTCTCATTTGCTATCCACCTCTTTGTCTTTTATGATACCTCAGACTGTACTTACAGACAGTGCGACAGCTTTACATCGCACTGTCCTTGTACAGGTGAATGAATATACACGAGTTGCCTGCATGCGGCTTCAGTTTATTGAGTTCGATTACGCTGTACCTTCCTTACCTTGTTGTTGCTCACCGAGGCGACTTTCGCGTGACCGCATGCGAAACCCACACGCACACACACACACCAAGCCTAAGAATACAGCTAATTATAGTACGAGTTTTGTCTTAGCGGCCATCAATTGATGGATGCGCTGATGCTTTTCTCGATCACATAATCTGTGCTCACAGCAGTGCGCATACGTCTCCCCGAAGTACGTGGCATGGTCAGAGGCTCTGGTGATGCCACTGGCGTATAAATACGCAACATCACCACCAACCACCAGTACCATCAAAGCCCCCAACCGACATCGAGTCTCCTGCCAGTTACAGCCAACTTTCATTGCGATCGACCATGTTGTTCACCAGGACCATACTTGTTCTCTCCCTTTCCCTCGTCGCTCTCGCTTATTCTTGTGATTCTTGTTATGGTTGTTATGACTATTATGATTCCTATTGTGATGCGTATGACACTGGTGAGCACGGAATCGAAGAAAGCCAGTAGCTGTTTGACTGAACTAGCATAGGCTTGAAGAGGGATGGCGCCGGCCTGAGTGGTGGCAATCAAGGCAAAGTCGGACGTGGCAATTGAGAACCCTCTGGCCTCACACTGAAGATGGACAACAGAAATGCGTGTGGTGGTGGGTATTGCACTCTCTTCTTTTTTTAAATGTGACCGCAATAACTGGTATCCTGTATGTGACAGATTCCCTCACCGAATATTGCTGGAATAGTTTGAGGAGTATCAGTGTTAACGAAGCCTGAAGCCGCTCGAACTGTACAATCTAGTTTTCCGAGGCAGTGTTTGAATCCTTCCGTTTAAAGGGCGAATGCCCACTGTGTTAAAATGAAAAAAAAAGTGTTTGTTAACTTGTCCTTCTGAAAAGAGCCCCCTGTCCATGACGGAGAGTTGTATATCCTGGTGATGCACGAGAGCGCCCGATACGCCCTCTCATTCGCTTTCAAAAAATGGTATAACAAGGAATTGCACGAGATCCATCCAGATGTGATCCGATTTTTTGGGTGTCTAATGATTCAGATATTTGTATTTGGTAGCCATTGCTTGTGGGGGGAACGTCAAAGGTAACAACTGCGAGACAAAATCTTGCAAAAATCGAGAGAAGGTATGAATCTACGATCACCATAAATATCGCGCACATTTACGCAGAGAATAAACACGAGGAGCACTCACTGTACTGTATCACTGTAGCGATGAGGCCTCCAGTCCATCGGAAAAAAAATAAAATAAAGCGAAATGAAAGAGAGAGTAAAAGGGAAAGTTCAAAAGCCTAGAGTAACTTACATACCTTTGAGGAGGAATAATTAAATGGATGTGTTCGCCTCAAGACAAGAAAAGAAAAAAGAAACCAGTCGTCTCGTGTCTCGTAGTGCATGCGTTTCATTCTATACCATAACTGTCGTAAATCCTCACCTCAGTCCGCCACCAATACCAACCCCAGTATCGCCGCCACGGCCACCACCACCGCCCGCAGAGCCCAACGTGCCAGCGATGAAGTACGAGGTGGAGGTAGCCGACGGCGCGCTGCTGCTCGCCCAAGACTGCGACCACTCCCCGCGCATCAGCTCGCCCATCTCGCTCGAGCCGACGCCGCCGCCGCCCGCGGGGAGCTGTTCCGACGTGGCACAAAGCCGGCGCGGCGGGCGCTGCGGCGGCCGCGCGTCCTCGCGCCCGAACTCCCCGTGCTCCGTGACCGGCGCGAGCATCATTTCGTTCGGGTCAATTGAAGGCTGTTCCTCCGGCTCCGCGCAGGTGCGCTCGCAGACTCGCCCCCTCATCCGCTGCCGCTCGTGCTGCCCCCACTGCTGGGTCGCGACGACGAGGAGCCGACGATGTAGGGTGCCTGGAGCGGGCGCGACTGTCCGCGGGTGCGTATGGCGTCCCGGACGAGCTCGCCGAACTCGGACGGCGCGCGTAGTCGGTGAATGCTGTTGCTGCGGCTCGACGGCTAGCTTGAACTTGCGAGGGTGGCGCTGGCCGCGTTGTTGAATGATGCTAGTGGTCGCGTCGGAGGGCGCAAAGACGTGTTTGATGTTGCGGCTGAATGGGAGCCAATCCAGGCAGTGCCGCTTACGACTGTGGTCGAGCGCAGGCTCGCAAGTTCGCGCGACCGATTCAAGCGTCGGCATCCGCTTGATGACCGTGCCGAGTACTGCAATAGGCTCCGGAGAAGGCACCTCGCGCCCGAACTCATCAATACTCATGTAAGGGGTGTGGGTGTCCAGAACATGATGCAACGGCGGTGCGGTCGGATCAGTGTGGCTTTCCGAGCTACTCTCCTCGAGTTCGCGGGATACTCGATCAACGACAGCACGGAACCAGTCAGCGAAACCTTACAGGCCCCCTTCGTCATCGTTGGACGGCAGAGTGGCCTGTCTTGAGGAGCCCTCATTGGTGTGCACGCCCCGTGAAGTGCGTGAACTTTTCGTACGGCGCAGGGACCTCGACGCAGTGTGGCCAGACTCTGCTGATCTGATCTAGGATTCGAGCCTTCTTCCTCAGATAGGGAGCTTTCAGCGGAATCAGAAACAGCACATGACCATATTCATGATGCTGCCGATTCTGGGTATCACAGAACTCGGGTATGACCGCCATTCGACTAAAAATGTCGCAAAATCGGGAGAGGGGATTATAATAATATAATCTAAAATAATCTCCACACCAACCGTTATAATAATCATAATGGCATTAGTATCGCATTAGTATCGCATTATACTTGGGTTATAATGGCGAAATATGATTAGAATTTCACTAATCGGCCCACCTCAGCAAGTGACGCTTACGAGAGCTCCGGGAGCAACGAGAGAGGTGAGGGCGCGATCATCACCGACCCGTGTCCAAAGCGAGCGCGGCGGAAACACGCGGCGGCGTGAGAAAGCGGGGGGGCGAAAGTGCAGACCGCATGGCGACACGGTGACAAGCGAGGAAAAGGAGGAAGGCGGTGGCGCGGCCACAGGGAGGAAGCGAGGGGATGAGGAGCTCCGATTAGACTCAAGTAAACACATTTAAAATCGATTATATTGCCATTATGTTGTCATTATCCTCTATTATTTAAAGACGTACGTCTTTTGTATATATGGTCTGATGTCCGAGATGCCGATATAAATCGGCTTCTCATTGGACAATCTTGCCATCATGAATATGTATTGCAACGTCAAATTGGAGCCTTGACAAATCATGTGACCATGGTCGCATGATTTGTCGGCCGTCGTTGACTATTGTTCTCATTGTTTGAATTTAAAATCTTTGGAGCCATCCACATTGGTCTCCCTTCTGCCATCGTCTGTTCTCCATTCTTCTCTAATTCTCACATGATGTCATTCAGACGGGTGTCCTCTAGTAACTATTAAAATATAGTTAAAAGGCCAGCTCATTATAATCCCCGTCCCGATTTTGCGACATTACTGGATAAAGAATGTTGTTTGACACCCGAGAGTCCCCCGCTCTTATGGGCGAAGGGGTGAAAAACAGGCGAAGGTCGAGAAGGCGCGTCCATCTGGGATATCTCTTGAGGCGATGTTATATGTGGCCTGCGATGCCCGTGAATGAAATTACGTAACGACCCTGTTGGCAGATGACGTACAAGCACAACAGCTGTGAACACCAACCGCAAGATGGCAGCAGTGAGCCAAACACCAAAGGAGGGCGCATGCGAGACGCAACGCCCGCTCACCCCAATCCAAATAACGTCCAGGCTCCAATGACATCCATCGGCCATGCAGACTCAGGCTAGATCCAGTGTTTCTCCGGACGAGGACAAGGACGAGCCTGAGATTGACGACAGTCGGTGTGAAGGGGAAAACGCGACAAGAAACTGCAAGACGTGATGAGGAGATTTGCCTACGGACTGTAACCGAGGATGGTGCTGGGTAACATGGTATGAGAGCACGAAGGACAGGGCGAGAAGTACCACGAAAACGAGAGCCAAAGATATACCGAGGGAGAGCGTGGCCGATCGACGGGCACCGCCAGAATAGATCGCATAAGCAATAAAGTAGCGAACGGTTGTGTAGGCTGCCCATGTACCTCCGGTAGCAATGTCAGCTCATGGCCATGGGCAAGTCGAGGACAATGCGCCCATGATTGACAGGAGTATACCGGCGAACAGCCGCCATCGCCGCATGCGCCGCGCATGGGCCCCCTCCCAATAGCCCCCTTCCCGCGGCCCAGAGAGGATATCATTGATGGAGACGAAACCCAAGGGTCGGCCTACGCACAAAGTGCCAGGACGTAGGGGCTGCTGCAAGGGCTGTATGTGATGCTCCGCGCCGCCTGGGAGCAGGGGTTCCGAAGGGCGGGTCAACTGCGATACGGTGCTGAACATGTTCATCGAGAGCGAGGACATCTGGTGCGAGTGGGCGATGCGGCTCGCGGACGACGAGGGAGGAGAGATGGCAGCCACCTTGATGAGGGGGACTTGGCGCCATGATACCTCGTGCATTGTTTGGATTGCCGTGAGGCCCTTCTCATTGAGAAGACATGACCTTGACGTGTTGAAACCAGGAGAGAAGTCTCTGGCGTGGAGCTCGATGGCGCGACAGGTGTTGACCAAGGACGCCTAGGTGGTGGTGGTGCGGCCCGGGCCTCGGCTGGAGAAGGGAGTGCCGACCCGGCGATAGAACGTCCATCATACGTAGTGGCGTATCGCCACAGGAAAAGATCCAGTCACAATCTACGCGCATGGTGCGATCAGAATTGTTCCAGCTCCGAATACTGTGCATTCGAGAGCACAGCACTGGGAATTTTGGACTCCCTCGAATCGAGTGGTGCCGAAATCGTGTTCGTTTGAGGACATCTGATGCCATCTCGTTGAACCAAAACCTTCAGTATCTGCACTGATGCGCTCGGTTACCCGTGACCGGCCTACGCGAGGAGGGTACTCGTGGCATCCGAGAATGTGCCATAGCGGGATGTCAGATCCCCGGAGGACTCGTCAGTAGGATATGCTGCTGGCAAAGGTGTGAAGATGTAACTGTGCAAGTGCAGATGGCCCAGCGAGCGCTGAGGAGCGGAAGATCAGAATCCGTGCTCCGGAGGACGCTGCAGATAGGCCCTACGGGGCTACCTGCTCCCTAGTACTCGCTAGAAAGCAGCTTCCGAGCGGCTGGAGGGGGGAGTTGAGTTAGGTGTTGCGAGCTTCATTGATGGGGTGTTGTGGCGCCGCTTGGTGCGCGGGTCGGACGGTGGGTTTGGTCCTCTGGTCATCTTTGTTCAAGGTCGCTTAGGCGTGGGAGGGCTTCTGTCTTCTGGCTGGGTCCCCTCACGGTGGTCCACGAAGAGCGATCGTTGATGCTGCTGGTGGCAGTGAGCCCGGCTTTCGGCATGCTGAAATCATTGTCGTCTCGTCTGAGACCGGATTTGTGCTATACGCGTGATTGATGCAGATTCTTTTCAACTTGTTCGATTGGACCAATAAAGTCCCGTCGCTTGCTCAGTGCTGGGGGGGCCGGGAAACCCAAACACGCAGACGAGCTCAATTCGCATGATGGGAGGGAAGGCGGTACGAAGGAGCGACAACTACGAGTGTCGAATGCAGTGAGTGTACGTTAAAGGTTTTATGTTCAGCGGCAGTCCGAGAGCGCGGACACCTTAGCGACCCGAATCCGGGTGCCGAGATCCGCGCGTTCCATTTCGTGCGCCACCATAGAGAACCCTTCACTCGCGCATACCACCATGATGGATGACTGGATAATTAGTCGATCATTGTTCGAGGTAGTCCTCAGCTAGCCGCGGCCGTGTACTGAGGTGATATCTTCTCATTTGCTATCCACCTCTTTGTCTTTTATGATACCTCAGACTGTACTTACAGAGTTACAGAGCGACGGCTTTACATCGCACTGTCCTTGTACAGGTGAATATACACGAGTTGCCTGCATGCGGCTTTATTGAGTTCAATTACGCTGTACCTTCCTTACCTTGTTGTTGCTCACCGAGGCGACTTTCGCGTGACCGCATGCGAAACCCACACGCACACACACACACCAAGCCTAAGAATACAGCTAATTATAGTACGGGTTTTGTCTTAGCGGCCATCAATTGATGGATGCGCTGATGCTTTTCTCGATCACATAATCTGCGCTCACAGCAGTGCGCATACGTCCCTCCTGAAGTACGTGGCATGGTCAGAGGCTCTGGTGATGCCACTGGCGTATAAATACGCAACATCACCACCGACCACCAGTACCATCAAAGCCCCCAACCGACATCGAGTCTCCTGCCAGTTACAGCCAATTTTCATTGCGATCGACCATGTTGTTCACCAGGACCATACTTGTTCTCTCCCTTTCCCTCGTCGCTCTCGCTTATTCTTGTGATTCTTGTTATGATTGTTATGACTATTATAATTCCTATTGTGATGGGTATGACACTGGTGAGCACGGAATCGAAGAAAGCCAGTAGCTGTTTGACTGAACTAGCATAGGCTTAAAGAGGGATGGCGCCGGCCTGAGTGGTGGCAACCAAGGCAAAGTCGGACGTGGCAATTGAGAACCCTCTGGCCTCACACTGAAGATGGACAACAGAAATGCGTGTGGTGGTGGGTATTGCACTCTCTTCTTTTTTTAAATGTGACCGCAATAACTGATATCCCATATAATGTGACAGATTCCCTCACCGAATATTGCTGGAATAGTTTGAGGGGTATCAGTGTTAACGAAGCCTGAAGCCGCTCGAACTGTACAATCTAGTTTTCCGAGGCAGTGTTTGAATCCTTCCGTTTAAAGGGCAAATGCCCACTGTGTCAAAATGAAAAAAAAAGTGTTTGTTAACTTGTCCTTCTGAAACGAGTCCCCTGTCATGACGGAGAGTTGTATATCCTGGTGATGCACGAGAGCGCCCGATACGCCCGCTCATTCGCTTTCAAAAAATGGTATAACAAGGAATTGCAACGAGATCCATCCAGATGTGATCCGATTGTTTGGGTGTCTAATGATTCAGATATTTGTATTCGGTAGCCATTGCTTGTGGGGGGAACGCCGAAGGGTAATAACTGCGAGACAAAACCTCGTAAAAAATCGAGAGATAAGGTATGAATCTACGATCATCATAAATATCACGCACATATACGCAGACGAGTAGCACTCACTGTACTGTATCACTGTAGCGATGAGGTCTCCAGTCAACCGAAATTAAAAACATAAAGAGAAAAGACAGAGAGAAAAAGTGAAAGTTCAGAAGCCTAGAGTAACTTACAAACCTTTGAGGAATAATAAATAAATAGATGTGCTCGGCGCCCCAAGACAAAAAGGAAAAAAAAACACCAGTCGTCTCGTGTCTCGTAGCGCATGCGGTTTCATTCTATACCATAACCATCGTAATCCTCACCTCAGTCCGCCACCGGTACCAACCCCAGTATCGCCGCCACGGCCACCACCGCCGCCCGCAGAGCCCGACGTGCCAGCGGTGAAGTACGAGGTGGAGGTAGCCGACGGCGCGCTGCTGTTCGCCCATGACTGCGACCGCTCCCCGCGCATCAGCTCGCCCATCTCACTCGAGCCGACGCCGATGCCGCCGCCCCCCGCGAGGAGCTGTTCCGACGTGGCACACAGCCGGCGCGGCGGCCGCGCGTACTCGCGCCCGAGCTCCCCGCGCTCCGTGACCGGCGCGAGCATCATTTCGTTCGGGTCAATTGAAGGCTGTTCTCCGGCTCCGCGCAGGTGCGCTCGCAGACTCGCCCCCTCATCCGCTGCCGCTCATGCTGCCCCCACTGCTGGGGCGCGACGACGTGGAGCCGACGAAGTAGGGTGCCTGGAGCGGGCGCGACTGTCCGCGGGTGCGTATGGCGTCCCGGACGAGCTCGCCGAACTCGGACGGCGCGCGCAGTCGGTGAATGCTGTTGCTGTGGCTCGACGGCTAGCTTGCACTTGTGAGGCTGGCGCTGGCCGCGTTGTTGAATGATGCTAGTGGTCGCGTTGGAGGGCGAGAAGACGTGGTTGATGTTGCGGCTGAATGGGAGCCAATCCCGGCAGGGCCGCTTACGACTGTGGTCGAGCGCAGGCTCGCAAGTTCGCGCGACCGATTCAAGCGTCAGCATCCGCTTGATGGCCGTGCCGAGAACTGCAATAGGCTCCGGAAAAGGCACCTCGCGCCCGAACTCATCAGTACTCATGTAAGGGGTGTGCGTGTCCAGCACATGATGTAACGGCGGTGCGGTCGGCTCAGTGTGGCTTTCCGAGCTACTCTCCTCGAGTTCGCGGATACTCGATCAACGACAGCACGGAACCAGTCAGCGAAACCTTCAGGCCCCCTTCGTCATCGTCGGACGGCAGAGTGGCCTGTCTTGAGGGGTCCTCATTGGTTTGCACGTCCCGTGAACTTTTCGTACGCCGCAGGGACCTCGGCGCGGTGTGGCCAGACACTGGTGATCTAGGATTCGAGCCTTCTTCCTCAGATAGGGTGGAGCTTTCAGCGGAATCAGAAACGGCAGCATGATCATGTTCATGATGCTGCCGATTCTGGGCATCACTGAACTCGGGTATGACCGCCATTCGACTACCGGATAAAGAACGTCGTTGGACACTTGAGAGTCCCCCGCTCTTATGGACGAAGGGGTGGAGAACAGGCGAAGGTCGAGAAGGCGCGTCACTTTGCGCTATCTGGGATATCCCGACAACAGAATCCATTCTTTGGACGTCCTCGGGACGGTAACTGGGTGGCCACCGTAACGCGCGATAAGATCTCGAGGCAATGTTATATGCGACCTGCAAAGCTCGTGAATGAAAGTACGTAACGACCCTGTTAGCAGATGACGTACAAGCACAACAGCTGTGAACACCAGCCGCAAGATCGCAGCAGTGAGCCAAACTCCAAGAGGGCACATACGAGACGCAACGCCCGCCTACCCCGATCCAAATAACGTCGAGGCTCCAATGACATCGGCCACGCAGACTCAGGCTAGATGCAGTATTTCTCCATTTCTCCAGACGAGGACAAAGACGAGATTGACGACAGTCGGTGTGAAGAGCAAAAACGCGACAAGAAACTGCAAGACATGATGAGGGGATTTGCCTACGGACTGTAACCGAGGATGGTGCTGGGTAACATGGTATGGGAGCACGAAGGACAGGGCGAGAAGTACCACGAAACGGAGAGAAAGGAGGCGAGGATACCAAGGGAGAGCGCGGCCGATCGACGGGCACTGCCGGGATTGACTGCATAAGCGAACAGTTGTGTAAACCTGGGGTACCAATGTCAGCTCACGGCCATGGACAAGTCGAGGGCAACGTCCATGATTTGACAGGAATATGCCAGTGGACAGCCACCATCGCCGCATGCGCCGTGCATGGCCCCCTCCCAATAGCCCCGTCCCGCGGCCTAGAGAGGATATCACTGATGGAGACGAAACCCGAGGGTCGGCCTTACGCACGACGTGCCAGGACGTAGGGGCCGCCGCAAGGGCTTTATGTGATGCTCCGCGCCGCCTGGGAGCAGGGGTTCCGAAGGCCGGTCCAACTGCGATACGGTGCTGAACGTGTTCACCGAGAGCGAGGACATCTGGTGCGAGTGCACGATGCGGCTCGCGGACGACGAGGGAGGAGAGGAGGCAGCCACCTTGATGAGGGGGACTTGGAACCATGATACCTCGGGTTTGGATTGCCGTGAGGCCCCTCTCATTGCGTAGACATGATCTTGACGTGTTTGACACCAGGAGAGAAGTCTCTGGCGTGGACCTCGATGGCGCGACAGGTGTTGACCAAGGGCACCTAGGTGGTGGTGGTGCGGCCTCGGCTGGAGAAGAGAGTGCCGACCCGGCGATAGAACGTCCATCATACGTAGCGTATCGCCACAGGAAAAGATCCAGTCATAATCTACGCGCATGGTGCGATCATATTTGTTCCAGCTCCGAATACTGTGGAAGGAAGAGAGCACTGGGAAAATTGGACACCCTTGAATCGAGAACTGAAGTACAGTACCGAGGTCCGAGTCGAGTTTGTTTGAGACATTCGATGCCATCTCGTTGAACCAAAACCTTGCGTTGATGCGCTTGGCCACCCGTGACCGGCCTTCGTGAGGTGTTCGTGGCATCAGGGAATGTACAGCAGGATGTTAGATACCCAAAGGACTCCTCTGTAGCATACGCTGCTAGCAAGGCTGTTGTAAGTGTCCACCAGGCCTGCACGCGGAAGTCGGAACACGAAGGCGCTTACTAGGCCATAGGAGCGCCACGTCAGCGCTGTGCCAACCAGCGTATCGTGTCAATTCCTCTTCCCGCTTGACGTTCATTGCACCCCGCCGCATCGCCTCGAACGCTCCATCCAACTGATTGCTGCACTCTTACTCCCCCCGGTCCTGCCGACGACAGCCGCCCGTTCCATCTCGTGCGTCACCGTAGAACCGTTCTGCACACTCCTAGCGCATATCATCATGATGAACCATTAGTCGGTCATTATTCGAGGTAGCCCTCGGCTGGCCGCGGCCGTGTACTGAGGTGATATCTTCACATTCGCCATTCACCTCTTTATATTTTATGATACCTGTACTTACAGTGCGACGGCTTTACATCGCCTGTCCTCGTACAGGTGAATATACACGAGTTAGCATGCGGCTTTACTGAGTGACACCGTACCTTCCTCACTGAGGGAAGTTTCGCGCGGAAGCATGCGAAACGCACACACACCCCAGCCTAAGATTACAGCTAATTATTGCCAAAGTGTCTTGTCTTGGCGGTCATCGAGTACGTGGCATGGTTAGAGGCTCTGATGATGCCGCTGGCATATAAATACGCGACATCACCACCACCCACCAGTACCGTCAAGTGGCCATCAGGAAAACCTCCTGGGCTAACGTGAGCTAGCGAGAGATATCGCTGGCTTGGGATGGTGTGAAGGTGAGTGGGTACTCCTGTCTTTGATGCCCCAGGACTGATTGAGTATGTGGGTAGGTTGTCTTTGCAGCGCGCAGCAACATTGCTCGCGCCCTCGATTTTCACGACTCTGAGCCCTTCTGGCGACTCGACGCCCTCCTCCAGAAGAAGGCTCCCCCTCAGGTCCTGGATGGCGGCCCTCTCCAGAGCGGCCTGCTCCGTTGGTCGACCGCCTTCGTGCGGGCCAGTCGGCCTTGCACTGCACGTGGCCTCGACCGTGCGCGGTTGTGACACCAGAATCACTTCGGCCTTGTAATTGCACCTCTAACCACTAGGGTTCTTCAAAAACCGGTCAGGAGGGATAGGGGGGCCCTGAGCACGGTGAGGGTGCACGGTCCGGCCGCCGCTGCCGCCTCCACCTCATCCAACCAATACTCATCGTCCATCAAGTCCACGGGCTCTCCACTCTCAGAACTAACATTGAGGTTCGTGAGCACACCGTCGCAGCAAATCAAGGAACTCTTGAGGCTTGGTTGTCCTCACTGTTTTTGGGTTCAGTGTACACGGTTTTTGGAAGCCGCTCACTAGCAGGAGCTGTTGGCAGTAACAGCTCGGCTGGTCTTCAACCGCTCATAGTTCATGATTCCCTAGGCGCCACCCCCATCGCTCGCGATCATGGCGATTGTGAAGTCCCTTGCATGGAACTGCAGAACGAGCGCAGGTGGGTTTGGTCTCTGGCCATCTTTGTTCAAGGTCGCTTAGGCGTTGGAGCGCTTCTGGCTTCTGGCTGGGCCCCCCCGCGGTGGTCCACGATGAGCAATCGTTGATGCTGTTGGTGGCAGTGAGTCTGGCCTACGGTATGCTGAAATCATTGTTGTCTCGTCTGCAGCCAGATTTTTTCTATACGATAAAGTCCCGCCGCTTGCTCAGCGCTCAGGGCTGGGAGGGGGGGAAACCCAAACACGCCGACAAGTTCAATTCGCGTGGGGGGGGTACGAAAGGGCGACAACTACTGGTGTACTGGTGTCGAAAGAGCGTACGTCAAGGCTTTATGTTTAGCCGCATTCCGAGAACGCAGGACATCTTAGCGACCCGAATCCGGGTGCCCGAGATCCGCGCGTTCCATTCCGTGCGCCACCATAGAACCAACCCTTCTTCACACTCGCGCATACCATCATGATCTTGATCATGATGCCCTCATAGAAGTAAATGAGGACGACATTACCCAAGAACCCCCCATCCCATAGAACCCCTGTACTGCGTCCTTCTGCCTTCTCTCCAGGGCTATACCCACACATCATGATCTTGATCATGATGTATTATTAGCCGATCAAGATTCGAGGCAGTCCTCAGCTGGCCGCGGCCGTGTACTGAGGTGATATCTTCGCATTTGCTATCCACCTCTTTATCTTTTATGATACCTGTACTTACAGTGCGACGGCTTTAGATCGCACTGTCCTTGTACAGGTGAGTATACACGAGTTGCGTGCCTGCACGCAGCTTTATTGAGTTACGCTGTACATTCCTCACCGAGGCGACTTTCGCGTGACGGCATGCGAAACACTTGGTGAAACACACATACACCCCAAGCCTAAGTTTATTCTTAGCGGTCATCAAGTACATGGCATAGTCAGAGGCTCTGGTGATGGTGATGTCACTGGCGTATAAATATGCAACATCACCACCACCCACCAGTACCATCAAGGCCCCCAACCGACATCGAGCCTCCTGCCAGTTACAGCCAATTTTCCTTGCGATCGACCATGTTGTTCACCAGGACCATACTTGTTCTCTCCCTTTCCCTCGTCATTCTGGCTCTTCCCTCGGAAGAAGAGCATGAGGGTGAGCACGGAATCGAAGAAAGCCAGTAGCAGTTTGACTGAACTAGCATAGACACACCACCTACCAATTATATGGACGGAGGTCAGGAATTTCGCAAAAAGGAATTGAGAAACCTCTGGCTCGCACTGAAGAATGAACGAACAGAAATGCATATGGTTATGGTATTGTACCCTCCTCTTTTTAAAAAAAAAACTGACTGTTATCCTATGTAATGTGACAGATTCCTCCCTCACCGAAAATTAAAATGTTGATGGAATAGTTTGGGGGGCGTTAGTGTTGGGAAACAGGGAAGATACTGGTTCCGTCTGAGGAATCTAACTGTCGTGATGGGGGTGGGACGCAGGCGTCCTCATGCTCTGTTCTTCTGTTCTGCTCTGGTTAGAGTTCTGTTACCCCTAGAGTTGGGGTGTGCTATGTTGAATACCAGGGAAGGAACAGAGTGTGTGATGAGGATTCACACTTGAGCAGCAGGGCAGTGATCAGTGAAAGAGATGTGTTATTGCAGTAATATAGTACGCTTTTTATAGGTACTAGGGTATAGTACCTAGTCTAAGACTAATACTAAAAGCAATAGTATGTATTTATAATATTAGGTGGCCTCAAGGCCGCTGCAATGCGTTAATAGCGGGGGGTGCAGCCAGGAGCGTGCAGAACGCTAAGTAGACGTATCATTAAGCTCAATTATGCCGTATAAGGCAATCAAGCTTGTGTAATCATCGAGACGCGTCGTCTTGCGCCTCCGGTCCGTAAAGTCCACGCGTATTCCCTCATAAGGAAGGTGTGCTTATATAAACACAAAACGCGTCGCACATTGTACAGTACAATTAATCTAAGTAGATTAAGTAGATTGTTGGAGCATTAGAGTGCGTATGCACCCTAGCTCGACATGCTATCTATATATTGTCCGGGGGCGGCAGTCCCTTTATGTACGCAATTCGATATTCCCGGACGTTCTCCCGATTTGTCAGCGCACCAATTAACGGAGTCGCTCGAACTGTACAATCTAGTTTGCCTCGTCAATATTTGAATCCTTCCGTTTGCGATTGCCCGCTTTGTAAAAATGAAAGAGAAGTATTAACTTGTCCTTCTGAAACGAGCCCCGTCCATGATGGAGAGTTGTATATCCTGGTGATGCACGAGAGCGCCCGATGAAAGGAGGACGCATGCGAGATGCAACGCCTACCCACTATAAGTGCGAGTTGGTGAATTCGACCCAAGGGAAAGTGTGGACAGGATAATATAGGATAAGATATAAAAGAGGGAGAGCTGGGGATGAGGAAGCGGACGGGACGCGGGAAAGGAACGGGGAGCGAACTTGTGCACGGCGGCACAGCGAACGCGGGCGAACGAGCGAAACGGGAGCGCACGGCGGCGCGGCACACGAGACAGAACGCAGACGAAAGGGATACTGATTGGGTGGTGACTAGGTAGTAAGTGTCATATGTAGGTAGATAGAGACTACTTTATATACAAAGTTGGTAGCTAAGGGAAGGAAAAGGGAGACAGAAAGAGGGTGCCAGTAAGATAGACTATGCTAGCTGAAAGGGTTTGGGGCGACGGCGTTTGCTTGCAGGGGCGGTGGCGTTGTGTCGAGAGTGGGTCGAGGCCGAGAAGGGAGGAGAGTCGGGTGTCGGGCGCTCCGGCGTGGCTAATCCGAGCCTGACGTGCTCAACGCGCGCACGTTCCTTACATCAGCCCGGGGGTCGAAATCTTGACCGTCCTCGGTCAATCCGTCTGCGAAACGAAAGTAGTTAGCGGCCGCGACTCGAGGGTCGTCTGGGCTCGCATTTCTGACTCCGGTATCGACTTCGGCTTCATCGCGCGCACCGTCGAAGTGGACTTGGATCCAGTCGCTGGGGCCGAGTCGCGTGTTGGGGTAGCGGGCGCGGAGGCGGCGGGAGTGGAGGCGACGGCGTGGACGGCGGCGGAGTCGGCGTGGGTGAGTGAGGCGACGAAAGAGGGGCGGAGACGGCGGCATAGACGGAGGTGGCGGTGGTGCTGAGATCTTGCGGCGCTGGCGTTGGTGGCGTTGCTTTTTGCGAGTGTTGGGAATAGCGGGAACTCGGGGGGTGCTGACGGCGGCGCTGCTTTTGAGGGTGTCGAGGGCGTTGCTTTTGCGAGGCTTGCGGACGACTTTTGATTTGTGGGTGACCTTGTCCTTGCGGGTGCCGAGGTCTTGAAGCATGCTGGAGTTGGCGGGAGGCGGGTCGGGGACGTTTGAGGCTTGGAGGTTGCCGGCGTTGGACTTGCGGGCGGCGGCACTGCACGCACGGCGACGGCGGAACTCGCGGCGTTGGCAGAACTCGCGGGCGGCGGCACTACACGCGCGGCGTTGGCGGAACTCGCGGTGTCCGTTCTCCTGGCGGTGCGAACGCTGGGGGACTCTGAGGTGTCTGGGCGTGGCTCGGGGTTGCTCTGGTCGCGGAGGCGGAGGCTCTGGGGGAACGTCGAGTTGGCAAGACGCCGGCGACGGGAGGCAGATTGATGGGGGAAACGGTGCCGGTGCGGGCACGGGTGCAACTGGCGACGGCGGTGGCTCGGGCGGCGGTTCGAGAGGCGGAGGCTGAGGCGTGTCGCGATGTAGAGAGGGAGGGACGTCTGAATATGCGAAGAGATGGGAGACGAAGCGAGCACACAGCTTGGCTGTAGCTTCGCGTCCGTGATACGGGTCGCTCTCACTCTTGCAAAGGGGCAGATCCGGCGGCGGTGACACAGGCGCAAGCGTGGCTGACGGCGGCGGCGGCTCAGGCATGGGCGTAGCTGGCAGCGGTGACGTGGGCGTAGGCAAGGCTGTCGGCGGCGGCGGCTCAGGCGGCGGCTCGAGGGGTGGAGACGGTATAGACGGGGCACCCGGGGGCAGAGATAACGGAGACGGCGAATGGCTGAGTGATGGAGGGGAAGGCGCGAGCTGTGGAGACTGGGTGAGCGCGGACATCGCAAGAAACGGCGGTGGCTCAGGCGGCGGTTCGAGGGGCACGGGCTGGGGCATGACCGGGGGCGAAGTGTCGAAAGGCGAAGAGGGTAGAACGGCTGCGACGGTGGCCTCCGGATAGCGTTGCGGGGTGAGCTTCGCTGCGTTGCCGGTCGCCGTTGGGCGGTTTGCGTCCTCGACGCGGTCGTTTCCTGCTGCTAGACTTGCCTCCTGAATGCTGGGGTCTGTTGGTGTCTTCTCCGCCGCAGTAAAGACGTCTTCTATCCTGGCATGATGCTGCTTTGCCAGGGCTGAGGCCATCTTCGCCTGCTCGCACGCTTGCGCTCCGGGGCTACTCTGAGGACCTTGTGTGCTGCTGTCGCTGGTGACTGTCTGGGCGGCGGTAGACAACTGGGGTGCAACTGGCTGAGGGGCGATGTCAACGGCGACGGCTGTGTGCTGAGCGGCGGCGGACGGCGAGACGAACTGCGGGGCGACGGCGCACTGGGAAACGGCGGCGCACTGGGAAACGACGGCGCACTGAGAGGCTCCGGGCGTCGTGGCGGCGGCGGACTGGACGACGACGGGCTGGACGACGACGACGGGCGAGACGAGCTGCGGGACGACGGTGCGCTGAAAGGCTCCGGGCGTCGTGGCGGCAGACGCGACGACAGGCGGCGAGGCGGCTCCAGGCGGCAAGACGCGCTGTGGGGCGACGGCGGACTGAGGGGCGGCGACGACAGGCGGTGGGACGACATGCTGCGATGCGGCTCCAGACGACAAGGCTGCGGCGGAATTCGCGAGGATGCGGGGCTGAGGCGGGCTCCAGGCGGGATACGCGATGACGCGGGGCTGGCAGGCGGCAACGGGAGGCAAGGCTGCAGCGGCTCCAGGTGGCAAGGCTGCGGCAGGCTGGGCGACGACGGCGCGCTGAGGGGCTCCGAGCGGCGTGGCGGCGGCGGACTGGACGACGACAGGCGGTGGGACGACAGGCTGCGAGGAGGCTCCAGACGGCAAGGCTGCAGCGGGATTCGCGAGGATGCGGGGCTGAGGCGGGCTCCAGGCGGGATACGCAATGACGCTGGGCGAGACGAGCTGCGGGGCGACGGCGGACTGGGTGACGACGCTGGGCTGACGGGCGACGACGGGCGGAGGGGCGACAGCGTCCGGAAGGAGGAGAGGCCAGGGAACGTTAGCGAACTGGGAGAGGGCGCTGGGCTGAACGAGCTCGGCGGCGATGTTGGCGTGTCTCCATTCTGGTTCGGGTATGCACAGGCTTGTAGTGACGCCGGGGAAGTACTGCCTGATCCGCACGTACCGGACAAAATACTTATGGTCGTCAATGCCAGTACCACCTCCCCAGCCGGCGGGATGTCGGATCCACGGAGGACTCGTCAGTAGGATACGCTGCTGGCAAAGGTGCGAAGATGTAACTGTGCAAGTGCAGATGGCCCAGCGACCGCCGAGGAGCGGAAGATCAGAATCCGTGCTCCGGAGGACGCTGCAGATAGGCCCAAGATAGGCCCTTACGGGGCTACCTGCTCCCTAGTACTCGCTAGAAAGCAGCTTCCGAGCGGCTGGAGGGGGGAGTTGAGTTCGGTGTTGCGAGCTTCATTGATGGGGTGTTATGGCCCGTGGGTCGGACGGTGGGCTTGGTCCTCTGGTCATCTTTGTTCAAGGTCGCTTAGGCGTGGGAGGGCTTCTGTCTTCTGGCCGGGTCCCCCCACGGTGGTCCACGAAGAGCGATCGTTGATGCTGCCGGTGGCAGTGAGCCCGGCCTACGGCATGCTGAAATCATTGTCGTCTCGTCTGAGGCCGGATTTGTGCTATACGCGTGATTGATGCAGATTCTTTTCAACTTGTTCAATTGGACCAATAACGTCCCGTCGCTTGCTCAGTGCTGGGGGCCGGGAAACCCAAACACGCAGACGAGCTCAATTCGCATGGGAGAAGGGAGTACGAAAGAGCGACAACTACAAGTGTCGAAAGAGTGTACGTCAAGGTTTTATGTTCAGCGGCGGTCCGAGAGCGCGCGGACACCTTAGCGACCCGAATCCGGGTGTCCGAGATCCGCGCGTTCCATTTCGTGCGCCACCTTAGAACCCTTCAGTTCACTCTCGCATACCATCATGACGGATAATTGGTCGAACATCATTCGAGGTAGTCCTCAGCTGGCCGCGGCCGTGTACTGAGGTTATATCTTCGCATTTGCTATCCACCTCTTTGTCTTTTATGATACCTGCCAGTGTACTTACAGTGTTACATCGCACTGTCCTCGTACTAGTAAGTACAGGTGAATATACACGAGTTGCGTGGCTGCATGCGGCTTTATTGAGTTACGCGGTACCTTCCTCACCTTGTTCCTCACCGAGGCGAGTTTCGCGTGACGGCATGCGAAACACACACGCACACACCCCAAGCCTAAGATTACAGCTAATTACTGGTATAGTACGGATTTTGTCTTAGCGGCCATCAATTGAACTACGTGGCATGGTCAGAGGCTCTGCCAGTGGTGATGCCTCTGGCGTATAAATACGCAACATCACCACCAACCACCAGTACCATCAAAAGCCCCCAGCCGACATCGAGTCTTCTGCCAGTTACGGCCAATTTTCATTGCGATCGACCATATTGTTCATCAGGACCATACTTGTTCTCTCCCTCTCCCTCGTCGTTCTGGCTCTTCCCGGGGGAAACGGCCACAGTCCTGTGGGTGATGCTGGTGAGCACGGAATCGAAGAAAGCCAGTAGCAGTTTGACTGAACTAGCATAGGCATCCCAAGGGGGCTTTCGGATGGCGGTAGCCCCCAAGGCAAAGTCGGAAGTGGCAAATGAGAACCCTCTGGCCTTACACTGAAGATGGACAACAGAAATGCGTGTGTTGGTGGGTATTGCACTCTAGGGGTGTTCCGGCCCGGCTCGGCCTGAAAGCCCCGGCTTTGGCCCGGCCTGAGGCGGCTCGGGCTTGCTCAATTCACAGGCCGAGCCAAAGCCCACAGTAACGGCTCGGCCTTGGCCTGGCCCGGCCTGGGCCGCGGCTTTCATCTGTTGTAGGGGGAACTGTGCAAAGCACAACATGATAACAGAAGAAAATTTATTACAGATGGTAAACTACAATCAAACATTGTTTTGTATAAGATGTTATCTATTTTGTTGCACGCGACCCCCGCGTTTACGTGCGAGGGGGCGCCGGGAGTGGGGGCCCACGGGTGGGCATCGCTGTACGCACCCCCCGCGTTTGTGTGCGAGGGGGTGCCGGGGGTGAAGGGGGGTGTTGTCGCACCCGCCCCCCGCGTTTGTGTGCGAGGGGGCGCCGGGGGTGAGGGGGGAGCGTTGTCGCACACGCCCCCCGCGTTTTTATGCGAGGGGGCGGGGGGCCGCGGCGGGCACTGTTGCACCCACCCCCACATTTACGTGCGAGGCGTGGGTGGTCGTGGGCGGGCGCTGTTGCACGCACTTCCCGCGTTTGCGTGCGAGGGGGCTGGGGGCCGCGGCGGGCGCTGTTGCACCCACCCCACGTTTGTGAGCGAGGGGGCGTGGGTGGTCGCGGGCGGGCGCTATTGCACCCGCCCCCCGCGTTTGCGTGCAAGGGGGTATTGGGGCGGGGGTCGCGGCCAGGTTGTCGCATGCACCCCCCACGCGTTTGCGAGCGAGAGGGGCGCCGGGGTGCGGAATCCGGAGTCGAGCACCTTACCGTGCTCGCGACCCTTCCCGTCTTTAGAGCCCCGGCGGTTTGGGGCGCGATTTCGAGTCCGAGGGCGAGGCGGTCGAGGCACTGCAGCCACGCATGGTCGGGACCATGTGCAAGGCCAACTGGCCTGCACAAAAGCGACCGACCGAGCGGGCGCGAGCCCCGAA
This sequence comes from Russula brevipes, assembly GCA_022496215.1. Taxonomy (NCBI): domain Eukaryota; kingdom Fungi; phylum Basidiomycota; class Agaricomycetes; order Russulales; family Russulaceae; genus Russula; species Russula brevipes. The sequence goes on along the minus strand of WTXF01000104.1, from coordinate 83,250 downwards.
GCCCGAAGTCTTGATGAGGGGCCCCACTCTGGGGGCCAACACCAGTCTTGAGGGGAGACCTCCTTGGGAGGAGGCCGTCGCGTCGCCAGGAATGCCCGGGGCTTGGGGCAAGGATGCGGGCGATGTCGCCAGGCTCTGAGAAGACAACCTGTCCTAAAAAAAAAATCCTGTCAGTTCCGGGGCACCAAAAGAATGGGTGCCCACTCACATTAATCATCACCGTCCCAGGCTACGTCGTCGTGGGAGGGCGGTCGTCGCAGCGAGTCACCCTTGACAGAAGAGGAGCCTCCATAGAAGGCGGACCTCATGTCGTCGAGAGGGCCTGTAGCCAGAGTCGAGGGCGACTGCGCCGCCGCAACCGCGCACGGTCGAGGCGACGTACAAGGCGGCGAACCGAAGCGGCCCGGCCGCTCTGGGGGGCGCCTGTGGCCTGAGTCGAGGGCGTGGGCGACGTCGCCGGGCGCTGCGAAGGCAACCTGCCCACAAAAAAAAACCTTTCAGTTCCAGGGCACCAACAACATGCCCACTCACCTCAGTCATCACCGTCCAGGCCACGTCATCGTCGCAGGGGTGGTGGTCATGGCAGCGTCATCTGGAAGGGGCCGTCGTGGTAGGGGGGCCGTCTGGCAGGAGGCCCGTCAACGAGAGGAGTGACGCCAAGCAAGCGTCGGATGGGGGCGTTGTTGCACGCACCCCCCGCGTTTGTGTGCGAGGGGGCGCCGGGAGTGGGGGACCACGGGTGCGCGTTGGGCGTTGCTGTATGCACCCCCCGCGTTTGTGTGCGAGGGGCACAGGGGATCCGGTGGGGCGTTGTACTACAATGAACCCATGGAATACCCGCAAACGGCGGGGTGGCAGATTCCAACACCCATCTGTACAGAACCCGGAAACACTAAACGCTACTGTACAGTTCAAATTTTAAGGTTTTAACTTTGATGAAATATGAACACGAAAGCCGCGGCCTGACGGCTCGGCTCGGGCTTTTCAGACACCCGAGCCGAGCCAAAGCCTCCATGAGGCCGGCACTTTGGCTCGGCTTGGCCCGGCCTATTTGGGCCCGGCTTGGCTCGGCTCACGGCCTGAGGCCGGGCCAAGCACACCCCTATTGCACTCTCCACTTTTTTAAAATGTGACCGCAATAACTGGTATCCTATATAATGTGACAGATTCCCTCACCGAATGTTGCTGGAATAGTTTGGGGGGGGTGTTAGTGTTAACGAAGCCTGAAGTCGCTCGATCTGTACAATCTAGTTTTCCGAGTCAGTGTTTGAATCCTTCCGTTTTAAGGGCGAATGCCCCCTGTGTTAAAATGAAAAAAAAAGTGTTTGTTAACTTGTCCTTCTGAAAAGAGTCCCCTGTCCATGACGGAGAGTTTAACTGTACATTGGTGATGCACGAGAGCGCCCGATACGCCCTCTCATTCGCCTTCAAAAATGGTAGACGGTATGTTGGGCGTGCAATTCGGAGTATCCCGGGAAATGCTCCGGTACTGCCCATTAAGGGATTTCAAATATAGGCACATATATATATTAGTCGAGCCCCACTCTAGGGGTAAGAGTTGAGTTGAGGACGCCTCCGTCCCACCCCCTTCTCTCTGCCGTTCAGGCAACTCTGATATATATTGGAATCATTCTAAAAGGTTATGGGCCCTGGCCGCCTATAGCTTAACCTCATCCGCGCGACCAGAAACTGTACCATATTCACGAAACCTTGAGTCGCTGACTCAGCCCCTGTCTCATATACGCGATGTCGTGGGATGGCATCGGCTCCGTACCGTCGGGAAGGTCCTCGCCTACGACAAGCGCACAACCCACGGGCAATGAACCGTCCGGTCCGCACGCAGTCATAAATCGTATCGCCCCAGAGAGCGCTGCGATGACTTCGAGCGGAAATTTATTATTGGATGGTACTAACTGGTCCGATTGGGAAGTGCACATGAACATCTTTTTGAGCATATACAATATCGAAAAGTATGTCAAAGGCTATATTGATCGCCCTGACCCAACGGAGGACGCGGAAGGCGCTAACAATTGGGATCGCAATGACAAATACGCCATGTTTGTCCTGCGCCGGAATATTGCGCCGCAACAATTGATTCATGTCAATCATTGTTCAACATCATATGAAATTTGGCAGACCCTGCAAGCTATCTTCGAAACGCGTAACGAAGGCACTGCGATATCTTATCAAAGGACCCTATATGAATGCCACGCGCGCGATGGTGATAACATAGATGATCATATCAATCAAATGAAGAAATATGTCGATCGTCTCAATAGTATGCACGATGATTCTTTCACCATACGCGACACCAATTTCAAAGCGATCTTAATCTCGTCGCTACCGGAATCATGGGACCTATTCACGCAGCAATATATTGGTATGCGTTCCGCTTACGATAGGCAGGACCAAAAGAAGTTACTCTCCTCAAACGAACTTATTGGTATTATCAAAGAGGAGTATCTTAGACGCAGTCAACGCGTGAAAAATCTTGCATTCTATGCTCAGCAAGACAAAGTCGATCGCAAAGCTATCGTGAATACGACTAGTACAAATCAGCGAACCTTAGCGAGCCGAATTTCATCGGATGGCAACCGCGCTAACGATAACCGACCCGCTTGCCGACATTGCGGAAGAAATAATCATGAGGTACAAGATTGTAAATTCTTGGGAAAGTCGCGTTGCCAAAACTGTAAGAAAATCGGGCACGACAAGTCTAAATGCTGGCAAAAGAAAAACAAAAGGAAGTCCGACAAAAAGGAAAAGGAGAAAGAGTCCGAATCCTCGCAGAAGAAACCTAAGACGGAGTCAAGCAATCAATCCGTCATTGTCGGAGAATTGTCTAGCGCTCATATTGAGGAGATGTCGTGCGTAGCCGAAGAATCTCAGATGGTATCTGTGTCGGACGAAATTGACGACGCAGATCGTCTCAGTTTACTTATCGTGTTTCGGACTCATTAATTAGTACTTGAGATCCTTACTACTGATCCAATTAGTTTATATTGGATAGCTCATTTATACTTATACCCTCGTTGCTACAGAGTAGGTACTTATAGGTACACCTTAGCATACTGGCCACCTCAGTTATCGTGCCCGCGCGCGTCCACTGAGGTGAGCATTACTTACCACACTTACTGTTCCATAAAGCTTACCATGAGTAGAATATTGTCGTTGTCTGCTCACAGGTAATATATATAGTTATGTGCCCGCGCGCGTCCACTGAGAATATTGTCGTTGTCTGCTCACAGACAGCCGCGCGCGTCACTCCATCTGAACTCACACACAAGCGACTCTAGCTTACATTAGGTTATGGGCCCTGCCCAAGCTGGAAGTTCTAGTACTAGCACACCGATGTCTGTGCCGCCGCTGCCCCAACTCCCTCCACTACCATCGAGAACCTTCCTGCCAACATCCCTCGCCTCGAACCCGATGGCTCAAATTGGGCCATATTCTCCATGCGCTTCTGCGAGGCGATGTCCGTCACCCGACGGTGGGGACACTTCAATGGGACTAAGTTGCGTCCCGTGCCGAAAGACCCTGCAAACATAACGGATGATGAGAAGGAGGCGAACGAGAAGTGGGACCACGACGACATGGCCGCATCCTACCTTCTATCCCAACGCCTCCCCGACACCACCATGCTCCGCCTCGCCTCACTCTCGACCGCTCACGCCCGTTGGACTGAGTTACTGAGGAGTACACTGCCAAGAGTGTGTACGCCCAGAATGACCTCGAGCAAACGTTCTTGGAGATGAGGTGCCCCAAAGGAGGCGATGTCCGGGCCTTCCTCACCAACCTGAGGTACAAGAAGGAAGAGTTAGCAGCAGCCGGGGTCACGATCACAGACAAAGATTACCAACGCACCGTCCTCCGCGGCATCCCTGAGGAGCTGGCAAGGTTCGCGTCGCAGATCATGACGTCTGCACGCCTAGCCCACCGCATTGTCCATGTTGATACCGACACGCTTATTGACCATACATCTGCAAAAAAGATAACTCTATAATTGCCTATATAGTGCTACATAGCTTCCATACATCGCATAGCCCTGAGACATTGCCTCCCCATATATAGCTCTCTATATCCATGTACTTCTCTTCATAGGCTATATAGCTTGCATCTCCATGTGTTATATAGACCATATAGCCAATGTAGCAGATGTCAATACAGAGACTCTATAGTCTATAGAGTATATATATAACGTTGTTGATCCTTTTTTTTTTTTTCGGGAGACCCGAGACCGTTGAAAGCCACGCGAAACAAAACCGTTCCAATTCGACATAATAAACATAGATTCGATTATTAAGGTTAAGAAGGGGCTATTCAGATCGACACAAACACAGAACTAGTCATTTTAACATGCTTATTCTACCTAACGACATCACCGTCAGTCATCCAAATGATCCAACTCATCCCCTACAATGTTGTGGCCATCCGAGAATTCCGACTCCGATTTGTCTTCCCAATCTTCGATGGCGTTCTGAATTGCAGCAGCGGTAAGCTTGGGTCCCTGCTCAGCAGTGGGTTGCGCGCCCGAATTGAATCTGCAGCGCGATGATGTCACCATGTCACTAAACATCGCACTAAGAAAAGAAAAATAATCCTACTGTGCGTTCTGGTATAACTTGTTTTGGATCTTCGGAACGATGCCGATGTTCTGGGTCTCGTCCTTGAAGATATTGAGCATAACAACATGGTCCTCGTAGGTATTCTTGTAATCGGATAACTTGAAGTCGATGTCCTCACGAGATCCCGTTCTCCACTCGTTGATGCCACACTCAATCTGTTGGCATGAAGGACTTATCCATGACGAGAATAGAAAGTACTTACTGCTGTTAGGACCAGCGCGATAGTCGGGAGGGGTATTGGGCGGAAGAACTTGCTATAGAGCACGCCTTCATCAATCCGATTTGCGAACCAGATGACGTTGATGGCCTTCTGTAAAATGGGGTTTTGATACAAACCTTTTCGTTCCAAGACGTTTCCCTCGGGGGATCCATATTTTAGTACCTGCACCAGTCTCGTCAGTTGTCCTTAACAGCGTGAAACTACAAGAACTTACTTTATACGTGAAATTGAGATCTTCTTTGAGGGTGGCCACCCTCTTTAAGTTGTACTCGCGACCCGTGCTCGTTTGACTGGGGTTAAAGTCGTAACTGCTGAGGACAAGCAGGCGTATTTTGGACTTCACCTCGCCACGCATCTGAGAGGCACGCCGCATAATCTTTTGGAAGTATGAGCAACAACTCCCCACAACAACTTGAAGATGTACTCACTACTGTGAGGGCGTCTGGATGAGGTGGAACAGCTGCCTTAATAGATGCACAGGCCTCCTTCCAAGCTCTCTGAGCGAACTCCATCTCTTTGATGTGGGAAGGAAACGCGTCCTCGGTGCTGATCATGCACCGATAATATACCGATGCTTTGTTAATCAACGCCCGAGTAGTCTTCGAGAAGTCATTGGCGCAAAGGCGCCCTCTATGATTTGATACCTTAGCCTTGCAAACACGGGTAACTTGGACTTCTGGGGTTACCGAGCGTGAGCGCTTGTTGCCCACGATGGAGTTGCCGTCGTTTGGACCAGAGTACCTTGAAATAGATATGTAATGTAATCAGTGTTGATGTACGATGAAATTCGAGTAACGTACATATCATCGCATAGCCCTCTATCATTGGCCATCGACATCGCATCACCCACAGCATCAGCAGATGCGTTACTGAGATCCTCGCCTGGTCCAGACACCCTGTCCGATTCGGCATCGATCTGGCAATCTTCATCGTCTTGACGAGGGACAATGGTCCCGTTGTCTGACCAATCGCTCTCGCGCTGGGAGCGGGTTGCACTGTTACGGGAACGCGCGTAGGTGTTGAGTTCCCTCGTTTGTCCAATGTTTTGTGCACGCCCTGAGACATTGTTAGTCATAGATGCCCACCGAAGAAACATACAACCTACGTGGTATTCCTCGTGGCTGAGGCCTTAACATTTCAGGTGTCGAGGACAAGTTCCGATTCTGTCCAAGGGATTGGAAGGCACCCTGCTTGGGGGTACCCGGCTGGGCTACGATGCGGGACGTATACTGAGGGGCTTCGTTAGTTGTGAGGTTGTAGTAGCACCTTGATATCCTTACCCCGTGTTGAATATTCAGGGGCTGGGGGCGTGGCCGTCCAATCCCCGCCTCCTTGCGTCGGCGGTTCTCAGCTTCGGTCTCACGCCTCTGAACCTGTTGAAGGTTCTCATCATCTGAGGGCGATGAGACAAAGGGTGAAAATGAGTACTGTAGGACCTACTAAGTTGTTGTTGTTTCTCGGATGGACGACGAACGCGTTGCTCGCGATTCCCTCCGCTTTGCAAAGTAGAAGACATTCGAGAATGATAGAACGGAAGAAGAATTGAGTGAGGTTGTGGGGGGAAAGAAAGTAAGTTGCGAATATAACGGCCGGGCGAGGTATTTGAAGGACGTTAGCTGTCAACGGAGCGGCAGAATGGTCAATGGCTGGGAGTTGGACATCTGTCAAGGTTGGTTCTGAATCATGGAAAAGTCAATACGCCGTTGCATGAGCCGGTGCAAAAATGGAGGATGTGGGTCAGTAAATGGAAAACGCGCACCAGGTCTTGAACACGAGGGCCTGTGTGAGCACCGGGGAAATCGGGGGAATGTTCCCAGTTGGCAGATGGACCTCTTCGACCGGGTACGAGAGCGGGAAGCACACAACGTCGCCAGGTTTTGCAATCCCAGTCCTCGACTATGGCGACATCAACAAGTCAATGCCAGTACTGCTTTAAGCCTACCAACAGTGTGAGTCGTCACATCCAGCAAGTGGCGGCTTGTAGACGCCAGTGGCTGGCAGACATGAACAACCCAGGAATTGACCCATCTGCTACCCAAGACATAGAAATGGGGCACATTGACTTGGACGATGAGGGGGGATGGCCCATGGGAGGCATCGGTGCCAACGATGACCTCACAGGTGACAATGCAGGCCATCGTCAAGGTCCCGGTAAGCACCACAGTAATATAAGTGGTAACCACGCACCTGATGACTGCGATTCCAGATCATGACACGCGAGCCGAAGGGTTTTACACCCTCGATTATCCTGGCCCAGCAGGTCAGCCAATTCGTGAAGCAAAAACCACATTTGCCCATGCGCATCAAGCCAACGACCAGGCCGGTCAAGCTCCTTGGGCTCCATTCGCAGACAAGGACGAATGGGAGTTTGGATTGTGGATGCTACGGACTCTGGGTCATCAACAGATGGACGACCTTCTCAAGTTGAATTTCGTACGCACACTTCCTAGCCTTCTCAGTGGACTATCGTATGAATATACATGTGATGAAAGATAAAACGACATACCAATATCTCGTTTCACAACAGTTATACCTTCCTAAAGAAAGTAGACAGCCTCCCAACTGGACCGGGGTGGACTTGCGAGATGGTCGGGCTCCCCAGAGGGCCTGATGGCGTCGAACACGAGGCTGAATTGTGGTCACGGAACATCAACGAATGTGTTGCTTCGTTACTTGGCAATGTAGACTTTCAAGACCACATAGCCTACAAGCCGACAAAGATCTTCAAGGACGCGGAGATGACGGAACGCTTATACGGAGAGGCGTGGACTGCGGACTGGTGGTGGGAGACACAGGTGAGTCCTCGCCTCAGGCCTCGTGCCTCAACAATAAACAACGCGTTTGACACTTCGTGGGAGGCCAAACTCCCCATCGGGGCAACAGTTGCGCCTGTGATCGTTTCCACCGACAAGACACGCCTCACCAATCTATCAGGCGATCAGACCGCATGGCCGGTTTATCTCTCCCTGGGCAACATTTCGAAGGCCTTGCGACGACAATCTTCCTCCCACTCGACGATCGTCATCGGCTACCTTCCTGTCTCCAAGATGAACCACCTACCAGAAAGTGTCCGCTCAGTGGAAATCTACCGACTATTCCATCACTGCATGCATCGCATCTTTCAACCTATGGAGGAATCAGGCAGGCGCGGGATCGACGTTGTGTGCGGAGATGGGGTAGTTCGTAGGGTCTACCCAATTCTCGCGTCCTATATCGCTGATTATCCTGAGCAATGCCTGGTGGCTTGCTGCATGGAAAATCGCTGCCCTCGCTGCACTGTTCCGCATGACGAGCGAGGAACTCCTGTCCACTTTGCTTTCCGTCAGCCCAACTCAACTCTCTCTGCTTTGCGAGGGCATGGAGCGGGCGACCCCGTTGCTAAGCAGGCCTTTGACGCTGAGGGCCTGCGCGCGATATACAACCCTTTCTGGGCTGAACTTCCTCATTGCGACATATTCTCGTGTTTCACTCCGGACCTCCTGCACCAGTTACACAAGGGACTATTTCACTCGCATCTCTTACACTGGTGTACGAAGCTGATCGGCGAGGACGAGCTCGACGCGCGCTTCAAGGCCATACCGGGCCACCCAGGGCTTCGACATTTCAAGCACGGTATATCTGGAATTTCACAGTGGACCGGAAAGGAGCACAAGGCCATGGAGATGGTTTTTCTGGGAGCCATAGCTGGTGCTGTGGACAAGCGAGTTGTCGTCATTGCTCGCTCCATCATGGACTTCATATACTATGCGCAGCTTCAGACTCATTCTGCGCAGACAATTGCTGATCTGGAACGTTCTCTGGCCGATTTTCATACTAACAAAACCTGTCTCATCGACCTTGGCGTTCGCAGACACTTCAATATACCCAAGGTCCACAACGTCTCCCATTATGCCGACTCTATACACTCACGGGGGTCACTCGACGCGTACAACACTGAGGCTTCTGAAAGACTTCATATAGACTATGCTAAGGACGCGTACCGTGCAAGCAACCGACGAGACTACGTTTCTCAGATGACAAGATGGCTACAGCGGCGGGAGGTAATGCACGTGCACTCCGCATTTATTTCTTGGTGTGAACGCAGTGCCTCAGTCAATAGTGATCAAGACGGTGGCGATTCGGAGGAAACTGTTGCAGAGTATGGCAGAGGAAGCACTGGCAAACACTCCGCTTCCTCAGTGACCTTCGACAGCTACTACATCGCGAAGAAGTGTCCATATCCTGGTTTACATCCAGGGGAGATCGAGCGGGTCTACAACATAGCAGGGTTCTTACCCACACTGACGTCATTCCTTAGAGCTCACTGCGGCCAACCATCGGTCTCGCCAACTGCAAACGACCGCTTCGACTGCTTTATTCAAGTCAGTATTCATTTACCCACACAACCTTGGGTCGCATCAAGCCCACAAAACACAAAGACGATCGTTCGTGCAACTCCTTCAAGACAATCTAACAACCCACGAACGCCTGCGATACAACCAGCGCAGTTCGATCCCGCTTTTGTCCTTGAGGATCCAGCCACCGAATCCATTTCGAATCCCGGGCCTCCAGTCCGTATCGCACGCATTCGCGTCATTTTTCGACTTCCCCCACACCTCGACCACTCCGAGCCCCCTCACCCGCACGCGTTTGTTGAATGGTACACCCCTCTGGGTCCCGTCGATCCCACAACTAAGATGCACCATGTGTCGCGTGCAACCCGAAATCGACAGCCTCACACTGCGGTTATCTGCATGACGCAGGTCCTTCGTGGTTGTCACCTAATCCCCCATTTTCCAAGGAATATAGGCAGGGAATTTGCACACGAAAATTCCTTAGATGTAGGGACGCGTTTTTTTGTAAATCCGTATATTAATCTTAGTACGTTTGTGGCATCAAAGAATATATAGACGCCATAGCTTTCATAGACGTGTGTCGTTCTCTATAGTATACATAGCATTTGGTAATTGTATATAGGAATATATATATATATATGACACTATATTGACTATGAAGAACTATGTAATACAAGATTGTCTATGACGACTATGAGAGACTATATAGTTTATTGGGTAACTATGGAGCAAACCTTTTTTGCAGATGTATCTGTGAAGAGTCAGAGCGAATCAAAAATAGACGCGGTCGCAATCAGCAAGCTCAAGGGGGAAACAAAAAGGAGGGACAGACCGATGAAGCCCTCGCGGCCACCAGTTCCGAGAGCGGCAAGAAGAAGCGTCGCAAGGGCAAGTGCCATAATTGCGGCAAGCCCGGCCACTGGGCCCGCGAATGTCGTTCCCCGAAGAAGGAGGGGGAGTCGAACGCTTCGAACCAGGGTGCATCTGACAAGCAGGAAAACAAACCTGTAGGATCGGCAAATGTCTTAACAGATTCTGATGGGGACGGCTTTTATATGGCCGAAGAAGAAGAGGTTCACGCACCATTTGTCTATGCGGAGCCTGACCCCCTCATCTGGACAGCCGAGGACGCAGCGGACGTCCACGCGCAAGCCGCGTTCATCGATCTTGACCTTGGGTGCGCACCTCCGGACAATTGGGTTCTTGAGGAAGAAACTGCCTGTATGGCAGCCGGCGCGACCGAAGACGATGGGGCCCGTGTCGAACTGTACGACTCCGGGGCAACGCGCCATGTAACACCCTTTAAAGATGACTTCATATCCTATTCACCTTTGAGCCCACCAACTTACCTGAATACCGCGAACCAGCAGCGCTTCCCCGCTGTCGGGACCGGGACGCTGGCGACCCTCGTGCCCTGTGATGGACAGAGCACAAAGCTCCTCCTAAGGGACGTCTTGTACGCGCCGGCAGTCGCCTACACCTTGGTGTCGCTTGGGGCTCTCGATGAGGAAGGTTATACGATGAAGATAGGAGGTGGGTGCCTCAGTATAGTGGCACCTGGAGGAAAGCTGGTGGGGCAAGTCAGGCGCACGCCGCGTCGACTATACAAGGTGATCCACTCACCCGAGTCCACAAACGTGGTGGAACCCCTCAGTGTCATGGAGTTACACCGCCGCCTGGGGCATATTGCTGTCGCCAGCACGCGGAAGCTTGTGACCAGCGGTGCAGTCACCGGGGTCAGCCTCGACCCGGACTCAGAGGAGACGAGCTGCGACATCTGCATCTTCGCTAGGGCGACCCGGCTCCCCATTGCCTCTACTAAGATCACAGCACCTGCCGCGAACTTCGGTGACGAAATCCACACCGACGTCTGGGGGCCAGCGCGCGTTACCACCAAGCAGGGCCGCAAGTATTTCATCACCTTCACGGATGACGCGACCCGCTTTACCCTTACCTTCCTCATGCCATCCAAAGACCAGGCGCTCGAGGCCTACAAGTCCTTCGAGTCCTGGGCACTCACCCAGAAGCACTGTGGGGAATCAAGGTTTTACGCTCGGACCGCGGGGGAGAGTACCTGAGCAACGCGTTTAATAAACATCTCGCGGCCGCAGGGACAGCTAGAAAACTTACCCCACATGACACCCCGCAGCTCAATGGCGTCGCAGAGCGGCTGAACCGCACACTGCAGGAACGCGTCAGAGCCTTCCACCACGAGAGTGGTCTGCCCCAGAGCTTGTGGGGCGAGGCGGTGCGACACGCGACTTGGCTGAAGAATCGCACAGCCACGCGTGCTCTTGATGGGAAGACCCCTTTTGCAGCGTTGTACGGCCGACCTCCGGACCTATCGGGTCTGCGCGTCTGGGGTACCCCGGTGCTCGTGCATGACGCGGGCGGCTCGAAGCTCGAGCCCCGCGCACGGGAGGCCCGATGGATTGGTTTTGATGTCGAAACGCGTGCCCACCGCGTGTACTGGCCTGGCCCCGGCAATGTTACTGTCGAGCGGAACATCTACTCTAAGTCGTCAGCATCGCTCGAGGGGGAGGGATTGAATGTACCTACGGCACGCAGCGAGCTCCCTGCCGCCTTTGATGACCCCTCAACAGACGACGACGAAGGCTCGACGACGCCTGCGCCTACCCCGGCGCCGAGTGCCCAACCTGCCGCGCAAGAGCCCGTGTCAGCCGAAATCACGCCGACAGACAGCCCACCTACCCAGCCACGACGCTCCCAACGCCTCCGAAAGCCCTCGCGCATCGTGCGCGCCCTCCAAGCGGGCGAAGGGGTTGCCTCATACCGACCGGCTGATCCGCCACCCGCTCCCGACCTGACACTCCCGGGGTCCTTCACAGAGGAACACCCTGAGGAAGTAGGGGGAGTGTGGACCGCCATCGACGGTGCCCCCTCGCTGCTCGAGGACTTCCACGGCCTCGAGTACGCCTTCGCAGCGAGACTGCCGATGCGGAGGCGATCGAACCGCGGACGCTCGCAGAAGCCAAGCGCAGACCGGACTGGCCTCTCTGGGAGAAGGCCATCGAAGAGGAGTTAGCGACGTTGAAGAAGGCTGGAACCTGGAAGCTCGAGAAGGCCCCTCCAGGGGCGAATATTATCGGCTCCAAGTGGGTGTTCAAGGCCAAGAAGGACGCCGCGGGGAACATCGCCCGATACAAGGCGAGGCTGGTGGCCCAGGGTTTTAGTCAAATTGGTGGTGTCGATTATGACGACACTTACGCACCTGTGGCCAAGCTGGCATCCTCCCGGGTCATCATAGCTATGGCAAATCGCCTTGGACTTCTGCTGCACCAAGTCGACATCAAGGGGGCCTACCTCAACGGCGTGTTGAACCCAGGGAGGTATTGTACATGCGGCACCCACCTGGTTACAAAGACCCGGCAGCCGCCGAGCGCGTGTTGCGCCTCCTGAAGGCGCTCTACGGCCTCAAGCAGGCTGGACGCCGCTGGTATCAATTCTTGGTGGCAATCTTCACTGCTCTTGGTTTCCTTCGTTGCTCAGTCGACCAGTCCGTATTCTTCAAGATAGACATAGTAAATGGCGTGCTCACCATCGTCGCGGTCCACGTCGACGACTGCACGATCGCAGCCAGCACTCAGAAGCTTATCGACGACTTCATAGCTGGGCTCCGCAAGTACGTCGAAGTCACGGACCTAGGGGCACTCCACTGGATGCTAGGCCTCGAGATCAAGCGCGACCGCGACGCCCGGACGATCCATTTGTCCCAGCGCGCGTACCTCGACTCCATTCTGCGACGCTACAACCTCGATGGCCTCAAGCCACTCTCCACCCCCATGGACACCCAAGTCCGCCTCAGCACAGACCAGGCGCCGAAGTCCGCGGCCGAGTTCGCGATCATGCGCGACGTGCCGTATCGGGAGGCTGTGGGCGCCCTGAATTGGGCTGCACTCGCCATGCGCCCCGACATCGCCTTCGCCGTCGCCACCGTCGCACGGTTCGCCTCGAACCCAGGTCCAGCGCATTGGGAAGCCGTCAAGCGGATCTACCGCTATCTGGCTGGCACGCGCGACCTGTGGCTCTCGTACGGCGAGACCAAGCGCACGCTCGAGGGATATGCGGACGCCGACGGCAGCATGGCCGAGGATCGGCGCGCCATTACGGGCTACGCGTTCCTCATCGACGGCGGCGCCGTATCGTGGTCCTCGAAGCGACAGGAGATTGTGTCGCTCTCCACAACCGAGAGTGAGTACGTCGCGGCCACACACGGGATGAAGGAGGCGCTATGGTTGCGCAGCCTCCTCTCCGAGGTGTTTGGCCCTTTCAAAAACGCGACCACCCTCTTCTCTGACAACCAGGCAGCCATCGCGCTCACGCGCGACCATCAGTATCACGCGCGCACGAAGCACATCGACGTGCGTTACCATTGGATTCGGTGGGTGATTGAGCAGGGCTCTCTGAAGCTCGTGTATTGCCCCACCGACGACATGGTCGCCGACGCGCTGACCAAGGCACTGCCTTCGGCAAAGGTGAAACATTTCGCTGCAGGTCTCGGACTGCGTGCGAAATGAGGGGGAGTGTCGGACGAAATTGACGACGCAGATCGTCTCAGTTTACTTATCATGTTTCGGACTCATTAATTAGTACTTGAGATCCCTTACTACTGATCCAATTAGTTTATATTGGATAGCTCATTTATACTTATACCCTCGTTGCTACAGAGTAGGTACTTATAGGTACACCTTAGCATACTGGCCACCTCAGTTATCGTGCCCGCGCGCGTCCACTGAGGTGAGCATTACTTACCACACTTACTGTTCCATAAAGCTTACCATGAGTAGAATATTGTCGTTGTCTGCTCACAGGTAATATATATAGTTATCGTGCCCGCGCGCGTCCACTGAGAATATTGTCGTTGTCTGCTCACAGACAGCCGCGCGCGTCACTCCCATCTGAACTCACACACAAGCGACTCTAGCTTACATTAATCTGATCACGATGAACAGTATGACGGAGAGTGTTACGGCTTTGATACGTATCAGACTACAGATGAAATCGATGAACGCCTGATCTATTATGATTGGTATGCGGACAGCGCGACAACTTCACATATCGCGAATTCCCGCGATGCGTTTTCATCTTATCAGCCGATTACCGATACAGCAATCTCGGGAGTCGGAGAAGCCATTACGCGCCCCGAAGGTCGAGGCACCGTCACACTGACATCTAAGTACAACGGTCAAATATACGCGTTGCAATTGCAGGATGTCCTGCATGTTCCCACAAATAAGAACAACCTTTTCTCCCTTGGACGTTGGGATGCCGCTGGGAATACATATTCCTGCAGAGGCGGTGTTTTGACTCTTTGGGCACAAGATGTACCTATAGCAATGGCAAACAAAACGGGCAATAATTTATATTTACTCAATGTGGAAGTACAACGCCCGAAGAACGCGTTAACAATGAACGCAAGCGCGAAAGCGCTACCGGATTCTTGGCTTACATGGCATAAATGCTTCGGACATATCGGATATACTGGCCTACAAACTATATTGGACCATGATATGGTGAATGGATTCACAGTAAATCCTAACACCCAGAAATCCGATTGCACAGCGTGCATTCAAGCAAAGATGTCCGAGCGGCCCTTCGGTCCGGCAGCAAACCGAAAGACGGAGATTGGAGAACTTACTCATATGGATCTCTGGGGCAAATACGACGTCGCGTCGATCCACGGCAACCAATATTACCTATTGATGATTGACGACGCATCACGATATGTATGCCTAGATTTCTTAAAAGCCAAATCCGACGCAAGTAAATACATCAAAAATCATTTCACATATCTTCAAGTACGAAATAAACGTCCGCGTGCACTGCGCGTAGACCGAGGCACGGAGTTCCTTAATCAAGACCTTTGTGATTGGTGTGCGTCGAATGGTATTGAAATTCAATCGACAGCACCATATTCTCCCTCACAAAATGGCGTTGCGGAGCGGATGAACCGTACCCTCACGGAGTTAGCACGCGCGATGCTAATTAGCTCGGATTTACCGGAATTTCTCTGGCAACAAGCAATAACGCATGCTTCATATGTGCGGAACCGTGCGTACACTAAAGCGCTACCCCACAAAACTCCGTATGAGTATTGGCACGGAACTAAACCGAATATCTCGCATCTACGCGAATTCGGCGCTCCGGTATGGATCTTATCTCAGGGACAGCAGATCCCGCGCAAGATGTTACCAAAAGCGCAACGGCGCGCATACGTCGGCTATGACGACGGCTCTAAATCTGTGATCTTCTATAACGCGCCTACGAGAAAGATCTTAATTTCACGGAATTTTCATTTCCTCACTCCTTCGGAAGAATCCCCTTCGGAAAATATAATTGTCACGCCTACTCCACAGCCTGAAGGGGAGTCTGAGGGAAGCACGCGTGTGGAGAAGACGTCTAATGAAACGCGCGTGGATTTAAAGAGGAAAGCAGACGAAGATATAGGTGAAACTCAGAGAACGCGGGGAAAACGCCCGGATTACAAGCATCTTGATGATCCGTTTTCTGACGAGGAGATGGATATTAACGAAGATGAAACGCTCTCTGGACATCACACCTTAGTCGCAACTGCTGACGACGATTATCATAGCCTGAAGGAGGCTAAGCAGTCCCCGGAATGGCCGGAATGGGAAGCCGCGATCAAGGCGGAATTGAAACAGCTCGAGCAAATGGGGACATGGAAATTAGTTCCCAAGCCCGCCGGCGTAGTCCCGATCACCAATAAATGGGTGTTCACAAAGAAAAGGGACAAGAAGGGACGAATAACAAAGTACAAGGCGCGACTAGTCGCCAGAGGATGCGCGCAGCGTCCGGGTCATGACTTTACTGAAACACATTCACCTGTGGTCAGATTTGAGACAATACGCCTGATTCTCGCGATCGCAGCAGTCAAAGGGATGTTCATTCAGCAGATGGATGTCAAAGGCGCATACCTCAATGGTATACTAGAAGAAACTATATTCATGACGCAGCCGGAAGGATACGGAGACGCTACGGAACGCATATGTCAACTAATTAAGACTCTCTATGGCCTAAAGCAGGCAGGCCGTTGTTGGAACTTCGAATTCGACCGGAAGATGCGACGTCATGGCTATAAGCGTTTACTCTCAGATCCCTGTGCTTACATCCGGCGCGATGGTGATGAAATCGCGATCGTTACAGTTTGGGTCGACGATCTATTACTGTTTGCGACATCCATGGAACTTATGGAGAAGATGAAATCTGACTTGAGGAAGGAATGGCAAATCACCGATCTAGGAGAACCTTCCAAGATAGTTGGCATAGAAATCACGCGTCGCAAAGACTCAATCTCGATTTCTCAAAGAGGTTATATTGAGAAAATACTAAAGGAAGAAGGCATGGAACGCTGCAATCCTGTAGCGATGCCGCTCGACCCGAATGTCAAAATAGAACCTAATCCGGATGGCAATCAAGGAGACCGGAGCAATTCCTATGCTCGTCTATTAGGCGAACTACAATTTATTTCAAACGCTACGAGGCCAGACATAGCATATGCGGTCAACAGACTAGCCGCGTACACGGCTAACCCCAGCCTACAACACTCTGGGATGCTTAAACGCATCTTGAGATATTTAGCAGGCACAAAGAATTACGCGATTACATATCTCGCTAATCCACGCGTAGACCATCGGCTCCAAGGTTACGCGGACGCTTCGTTCGCAGGCACCGAAAACTATCAATCGGTATCCGGCTATGTATTCACGCTCGGATCAGGTGCAATATCTTGGAGATCGAAGAAACTAAAGGTGATCACGTTATCGTCTACGGAGGCCGAATATGTTGCCCTTTCCGAGGCCGCGCGCGAGGCCATATGGCTGAAGAATCTCTTAACTGAATTAGAACTCAGCCAAAACACACCAGTCGTCATTAAGGGTGACAACGACGGATCCATAGCGATGGCGAAGAACCCGCTGTTTCACAATCGGTCAAAGCATATCGCGATTAAGTGGCATTGGTTGCGCCAAGCAGTACAAAACGGTCAAATTTATATTGAAGATTGCCGAGATGCGGACCAAACTGCTGACGTATTAACTAAACCTTTGCCGCGTGCTAAGCATAGGCAACATTCTACGGAAATGGGGTTATCGCCGAATTGAAGGGGAGTGTTGGGCGTGCAATTCGGAGTATCCCGGGAAATGCTCCGGTACTGCCCATTAAGGGATTTCAAATATAGGCACATATATATATTAGTCGAGCCCCACTCTAGGGGTAAGAGTTGAGTTGAGGACGCCTCCGTCCCACCCCCTTCTCTCTGCCGTTCAGGCAACTCTGATATATATTGGAATCATTCTAAAACGGTATATAAGAGGGAATTGCACAAGATCCATCCAGATGTGATCCGATTGTCTCGGTGTCTAATGATTCAGATATTTGTATTCGGTAGCCATTGCTTGTGGGGGAAACGCCAAAGGGTAATAACTGCGAGACAAAACCTCGTAAAAAATCGAGAGATAAGGTATGAATCTACGATCACCATAAATATCACGCCACGCACATATACGCAGACGAGTAGCACTCACTGTACTGTATCACTGTAGCGATGAGGTCTCCAGTCAACCGAAAAAAAAACATAAAGCGAAAAGAAAGAGAGAGAAAAAGGGAAAGTTCAAAAGCCTAGAGTAACTTACAAACCTTTGAGGAATAATAAATAAATAGATGTGTTCGCCCTCGCCCCAAGACAAAAGGAAAAAAAAAACACCAGTCGTCTCGAGTCTCGTAGCGCATGCGGTTTCATTCTATACCATAACCATCGTAAATCCTCACCTCAGTCCGCCACCGATACCAACCCCAGTATCGCCGCCACGGCCACCACTGGCGCCGCCCGCAGAGCCCGACGTGCCAGCGGTGAAGTACGAGGTGGAGGTAGCCGAGGGCGCGCTGCTGCTCGCCCAAGACTGCGACCGCTCCCCGCGCATCAGCTCGCCCATCTCGCTCGAGCCGACGCCGCCGCCCCCCGCGAGGAGCTGTTCCGGCGTGGCGCACAGCCGGCGCGGCGGGCGCTGCGGCGGCCGCGCGTCGTCGCGCCCGAGCTCCCCGTGCTCCGTGACCGGCGCGAGCATCATTTCGTTCGGCCCCAGACTGTTGCTCCGGCTCCGCGCAGGCGCGCTTGCCGACTCGCTCCCACATCCGCTGCCGCTCATGCTGCCCCCGCTGCTGGGGCGCGCCGACGTGGAGCCGACGACATAGGGTGCCTGGAGCGGGCGCGACTGCCCGCGGGTGCGTATGGCGTCCCGGACGAGCTCCCCAAGCTCGGACGGCGTGCGCAGTCGGTGTATGCTGTTGCTGCGGCTCGATGGCTGGCTTGCACTTTCGAGGCTCGCGCTGGGGGCGTCGTTCAATGATGCCATGGTCCCACGCGTCGGAGGACGCGAAGACGGGGCTGATGTTGTGGCTGAATGGGAGCCAATCCCGGCAGTGCCGCTCACGACTCTGGTAGAGCGGAGGCTCGCGAGCTCGCGTGAACCCACAGATTCAATCGTCGGCATTCGCTTGATAACCGCGCCGAGAACCGCGATAGGCTCCTGGGAAGGCACCTCGCGCCCGAACTCATCAATACTCATGTAAGAGGTGTGCGTGTCCAGAACATGATGTAACGGCGGCGCGGTCGGCTCAGTGTGGCTTTCCGCGATCCTACTCTCCTCGAGTTCGCGGGATACTTGATCAACGAGAGCACGGAACCGGTCAGCGAAACCTTGCAAGTCCCCTTCGTCATCGTCGGACGGTAGCGTGGCCTGTCTTGAGGGGCCCTCATTGGTATGCACGTCCCGTGAGCTTTTCGTACGCCGGAGGGACCTCGGCGCAGTGTGGCCAGACTCTGCTGATCTAGAATTCGAGCCTTCTTCCTCAGATAGGGTGGAGCTTTCAGCGGAATCAGAAACAGCAGCATGATCATGCTCATGATGCTGCCGATTCTGGGCATCACTGAACTCGGGTATGACCGCCATTCGACTACTGGATAAAGAATGTTGTTGGACGCTCGAGAGTCCCCCGCTCTTATGGACGAAGGGGTGGAGAACAGGCGAAGGTCGAGAAGGTGCGTCACATTGCGCCATCTGGGATATCTCGACAACAGAATCCATTCTTTGGACGTCCTCGGGATGGTAACTGGGTGGCCACCGTAACGCGCGATAATTTCTTGAGGCGATGTTATATGCGACCTGCGAAGCCCGTGAGTGAAAGTACGCAACGACCCTGTTAGCAGATGACGTACAAGGACAACGGCTGTGAGCACCAGCCGCAGGATGGCAGCAGTGAGCCAAACTCCAAAGGAGGGCGCATGCGAGACGCAACGTCCGCCCACCCCGATCCAAATAACGTCGAGGCTCCAATGACATCGGCCACGCAGACTCAGGCTAGATCCAGTGTTTCTCCAGACGAGGACAAGGACGAGATTGACGACAGTCGGTGTGAAGAGGAAAAACGCGACAAGAAACTGCAAGACGTGATGAGGGGATCTGCCTACGGACTGTAACCGAGGATGGTGCTGGGTAATATGGTATGGGAGCACGAAGGACAGGGCGAGAAGTACCACGAAAAGGAGAGCAAAGATGGAGGATATGCCAAGGGAGAGCGCGGCCGATCGACGGGCACTGCCAGAATAGATCGCATAAGCAATAAAGTAGCGAACGGTTGTGTAGGTTGCCCATGAACCTGCGGTAGCATATGTCAGCCCACGGCCCACGGACAAGTCGAAGGACAACGTGCCCATGATTGACAGGAGTATACCGGTGAACAACCGCCATCGCCGCATGCGCCGCGCATGGGCCCCCTCCCAATAGCCCCTTTCCCGCGGCCTAGAGAGGAGGTCATCGACGGTGACGAATGTTGAGGGTCGGCCTACGTACGGAGCGCCAGGACGTAGGGGCCGCTGCGAGGGCTCCACGTGATGCTCCGCGCCGCCGGAGAGCAGGGGTTCCGAGGGTTGGTTCAACTGCGATACGGTGCCGAGGGTGTTCATCGAGAGCGAGGACATCTGGCGGGAGTGGGCGATGCGGCTCGTCGACGACGAGGGAGGAGAAGAGGCGGCCACCTCGATGGGGGGGCGAGGGGCTTGGCGAACGTCGAGGGCCGCCGCCATGTTTTTTTTTGATATGATAACCGCAGCTCGGAACTGGACGAAAATGAACGTTGCGGTTCCTGAGACGGGGGGGCGGAAGCTGCTCGGAGAGCGGGGGCGCGCGAGGATTTTATGCGCGGGGTGGGAGCTGTGCGGTCGAGCTGAAGGTGGACGTTAAAAGCCAAGAAGCCCTCTGGTTCACGCCCGGAGAGCCCATGAGCCGCGCCGCCACGCTTCGCGTCAATGAGACAGCCGTGCAGGAAAAGGAAAACGCGTTTGCTTACGTCATTATTCGCGATATGGGCAGATTGAGATCGTCGGCTCTCGTCGTGATTAGCGTGATTAGGCGCAATATGCTACATAGATGGCAACCCGATGACCATTAGAGAAATAATATGCCTCGAATCGAATCTGCCCACAGAGGACCAAAGGTGCCAGCCAAGCTCACCAGCAGAAATCGACATCGACATCGCACTAACCCAGGTTGGTTCTCGGGTAAATTCACCCAGGAACCCGCGATATCGCTGCAACTAGCCGCTCTTACTGAACCCTCGTTTTTTTTCTTTTCATATAACACCTCGAAGGTGCTGCGGTCAAGAAGTAGTTGATGCGTATGGCTGTGGCTCTTCGTTGCTGGCGGGTATCCAAAATTGAAGTAGTCGGGCTCAGCTTGCGACATCGAGAATCTGAATGTCATTTTCCGAGGTCCATCACATCAAATATCAGTCATGTGTTATTTGAATGCGATCAAGCCACAGAAGTTTATCCGCACCTTTTCCCATGAGAGAACAAGGATTGCACACTTTCTTACGATTTTGGTCCATCGCAGCGGAAGACATGGCACAGCAGAAGAGAGGGAACCGTGACCGAAAACGGTTGGTAGCCATGACGATCCCGAGACCCCCGGCTTTACCATATCCACGATCCCACGTCGGCCATCGTCAGACCACATCTCAATCGCGCCAGCACTGCTAAAACAAATAGATGTACAGCATGCGAGACATGACATCGATCAATTAGAATGTGCATCCTCTTCTCGAAAACGAGCCGACATGTGACAGAAAGTATATTTGATTCGTTCCCCTCCTTCCCACAATAACCGCCCGGCTCATGATAATGCATCCCACACGCCGAGCCCTGCGAATAGCATTCCTAACCCGACCAAGAATCCGAGGTACGCCACTACGTGCACACCAACGCGCGGCAAAAAGGCGGGTGTGTGCAGTAGTGATAGGCCCCAGTTGATACCACAGACCCCCAAAAACGTACCCCAGAACAATTTGTTAGACCATGACCGCGGAATCCTCACCATCACCGTATCCTCCGTAGATGGGGGCGAGGCGAGGGGCGCAGTGAGATATCCGGCCGATAAGAGCAGGACAATGCCCAGGGAGAGTAATATCGACGCAATGCGCAGCAAACACGAGACGAACACGGGCACACGCTTTGCAAAAGTGACGTCAGCGACGACTGATCTCCTCGTCCTCCATCGGAGAATGATGATGGGGGTAAACTCACGATCGCGGGAAACCCGTAAAGCTCTTCGAGCTCCTCGCGCGCCTTGACCGCGACGAGCTCATCAAAGTCCTTGTCCACCTCGAGCCGTATCTCCGCGTCGCTCGCCGTCCCCACCGAGCGATACGACGGCCGCAGCTGTCGTCCACGCACCGGCGACCCGGCAACCTCCGCGCCGCCCGGACCCCCGTCCTCGCCGCGGCTCAGGCTCTCCCGCAGCCGCTCGTCCGCGGTCAGCGGCGGACTCGCGCTGTCGCTCCCGCCATTTCCATTTCCTCCATTTTTCGGCGCCGGGCACGTCGGCGCGACCGCCATCGCCGCTGCCACGAGCTCGCGCGCCTCGCTCTCGGGCACGAGCACGTCGCGATACAGCGCGAGCGTCTCGTACCCCTGTGCGACGCCCGCGGAGACCTCCGCGAGGGACCAGCCGAGCGCGAGCCACCACACGCGCCGGAACGCAGGCGCGTCGAACGTCGCGTCGCCGTCGGGAACGGCGAGCGCGAGCATGGGGAAGGCGGCTGTGCGCAGCGCGTTGCGCACGATGACGTGCAGCGCCGTCCCGAGCGCGCTCGTTGCCGTCGGGTGTGGTAGCAACGCGCCGGCCAAGTTGAATAAGTACGGGTTGAGTAGGTGTGAGAGCGCAAAGAGCGAGATGGAGAGGAGAATCTCGGGAGCGGAGCCGGGAAGCACGGCGCGTGTGGTGTCGTAGACGAGTGATTGGGCCATAACAGTTGGGGAAAGAAGGCAAGGAGGACCCAAACGAGGAGAGACGTGACGGGCACGATGGTGTAAATTCGAACGAGGTGGCCGTATGAACCTGTGGGTACATCAGTGGGATCCGTCCAGTGAGGGTAAGCAATCGCAACGAACCAAAGTAGAGCCCCTCTTCCTCTAGTAGCACTTCCAAGTCCTCGTCTTCTACTTCTTCGGGTACATCAAAGAGGAGATGGAGATCCCGATATGTCTCGGGGCTTCGGTTTGAAGGAGGGATGGTCCACGTGGAGTGCTCGCCGATGGTACCGTACGATTGTCTTGATCCGAGAGTATCGATGCCTAGGATGGGCCTTCGACTACCCACAGGAGACTCTGAGTATATCGCGGGCGCTTTCCCTTTGGACTTGAGGTTGAGTTTTAGCACAGCCTTTCTTTTGGTCAAATGGGGTTGACGATCTGTCTACTGACCTTTGCCGCCGACTTGAGTTCGGAAGTGGTCTTGAGGAGGCGTCCCAATCGACCAATGCCCATTGGTAAGAGAGAAAAAGGGGGGAGGACTTTTAGAATGGAGGGGAGGAGAGAGAAGGCGCCATATACGACGGTTACCGAGGACGGATACGGATATGTATGACCGGGCTGAGGTGTGAAAGAAGTGCGTGCGAGGGCGCAAGGTTTGCGGGATTTGAGATCAGACAGCTGACCCGGGATCGCGACTGCATTCAATGTGGGTTCCCCGTCTCGACCCACACACACATGCTAGGAGAACACTCAATTGGTGACTAGGTTTTGCCCTGGACTACACGATACAAGTTTCTAGAACCGGTTTCCCCCTCTGCACCCACAAACGCCGACAGGCGTGTTCCGCCGAGACACGTTCGAAAAATTTAGCTCATGATCCAAGCGAGTTCCTGCTGCAGGGCAACAACAACAACCAATCAGCACGGTTCACGGGGCGAAACAAGTCTGATTGAACGAAACGAAATAAATGGGTTCAGCGTTCGATGCATTTCAACAAGTTGCCGTGCTCCCATTCTCCCGTCGGGAGAACGACCATGAGCTCGGCACGTTCGTGTCCGCCCATCGAAAAAATAAAAATTCATCTTGCAAGGAGAGCTTCGACGGCAGACGAATCCGGACGACTCACCATAAAGCGGCAAGGAATCTACTGAAAAAAAAAGATTCTGGAGAGGAGAGAAAGCACGTTCATCAGCTCATCGGTCGGCCTCTGGCGAAAAGAGGGAAACAAGCTTCAGACAAGGCTGAAATCAAGAGTTACTCCACACGATGATTCGGAATGTGGTAAAGTATGGTGTAATGATGGATCATCACTGGAAATAAAAGGAAACAGCTGAACGAGAAACTCACTGTAATAAGGAAACGGGTTGCAGCACAACAACACGCGCACCCACGGGGGGACAATTCTCGATCCACGTGACATTGCTTGCTGAGATAAGACACGTCGAGTACCTTGGGTTCTCGGCGGTAGTCGATGGTATCTATAGAGTCTTCCCTGCTTTCTTCTCTTCTCCAACTCAGAGGCAAACATGCAAAGCCTTCTCCGCTGGAGCATCGAGAATTCCGGCAGCAGCAACGACACGGCGTCCGGCGTCGCGCCCCCGTCGCGGCGCACGGACCTCGATCCCGGAATCATCGACGCGATCCTGGGCAGGCCCGACTCGGAACTGATGAAGGAGGCCCTCGCGAAGGCGCAGGATGCGTCTCTCGACGAGGATGCCGGCTGACCGCGCTGGACGATCTCGAGATGGTAAGCCAAACTCCTGTGGCTTCGGTCAACGGGCTTTTGTATACACATATCCATCCAACCGACTGACTCTATTCCTCGTTCGTCGCCCGCCCCCGCTTTCGTGGCACACTGTAGCTCGTTGAGAACATCGACAACGCGAATGGTAATGCACAAGTCCTACGGCGGGTGTTCCGATAGCGCAAAGACCCTGATCTGTGGCAATCGCTTGTTTAGATCTCGAAAAGCTGGGCATGTGGGAACCATTGCAGAGCCTGCTCGCCTCTCCCTCAGACGACGTCAAAGTGCAAGCGTTGTGGGTCATCGGCACAGCCGTGCAGAACAACCCCGCCGCCCAAAAAGCAGTGCGTCCCTCCCCCTCCGCCTCTCGGACTCCCGAAACGCCCGACGCGCACGCGCACCGACCCCAACTGACGGAAAACCACAGTACCTCGCCCTCGACCCCCTCCCCACCGTCGTGACCACCTCCGCCCCTCGACGCAGCCCCCCAACAACTCCGATCCAAAGCGATATACGCGCTCTCGGGCTCTTGAGGCACAACGCCGCAGCGATCGCCCCGTTCGACGCGGCCGGCGGGTGGGACGCGCTGCGCGGCGCATTGTCCGGTACGACCCCTGCCCCTTCCCTTCTGTCCACCCACCGTAATCCCGTTCATTCGCCACGCTGCAGACTCGGACATCGGCGTCCGGCGCAAAGCCGCTTCCTCCTCAATAGCCTCCTCACGCCCTCTGCTGCTGTCGCCCCCGCGCCACCACCCAGCACGAGAATACGAGGGAGCGCTGGCGGCGAGCAGGCGCCGGCGGAAGCGCCCGTGCACCCAAATTCGCACGCGTCGATGGTGGCCGACCCCGCGTCGGCGGACACGGCGCCCGAGACGCTGCGCGCCCTGGGCACTCACGGGCTACTGTCCGTGCTCGTGCGGGAGCTGGCGGAGCCGACGCCGTACGGGCCGGATGGCGATAAAGGCGACGGCGGCGACGCCGATCTTGAGGAGAAACTGACCAGGTGAGTGCGTCCCGACTCGGCCGGCCTTCCCCTCTTCAATGCTTTTTTTATTTATTTGCAGATTGTTGCACACGTATGTGTCGGCGCACAACGGGACGTTCGATGGTCCAGAGAGGAATACGCTCAGAACGTTCTTGGGCTCTAGGAGGGCGGCACAGGGTGAGGGCAAGCTGGGGCTCGGCGCGGACGAGTTGCAGGTGCTTGAGAACGCGCTCGTGTAGGGTAGCCGTAGATACGATAAGTTGTATTGCGCGTATGCGCATATATGTTGCGGTGTCAGCGACACCACTGGAACACGGCGTTGAGGAACTGTGCGAAGATCACACCCGATGAAGATATCCATGTCCGTGATTGGTATGTACATATGTTTTGTTTCACAGCGGCGTCAAGCCAATAAATAAATCAGGTCAAGGTCGTGCTACACGTCAAAGCCACATCAGGTCATACATTGCATCAGAAATCATGCGATGTCTGCAATCCCCGGCGAACTAATCTGAGCGCGAGCGAGAAGGTGAAAAAATCGGCGGGCGCGTAAACTCACTGATAATCCGCTCGCGCGAGTCGAACGCTTCCAGCGTGCGTACCTTGAACGCCTCTGGGGACTTGTCGATGTCCATGAGCACGATGTCCGTCGTAGCTTCCGAGCGGGCGGTCGAGCTGGTGGGGCACATGCCCGCAGGGGATCGGACGGCGCCTCGGTGGGCGACGGACGTGTCACGGATCGAGATGCGGTTGTTGAGAGACACGAGGAGGGTGTTGGAGTATCTGTCAGTCAAAACCGGATCCAAAGTCAGGCCGCGCATGGCGTGATGGGGTGGAGGAGATAAAGCGCTGATGGCCCTTACAGCTTCCCGAGCACCGACGTGCTATGATGGCGATGGCGGCGATTTTAAGGTTGATCAGATGACGCTCCGGAGAATGATGAAAAATCGGATGACTTACGGGCACACGAACCAGTTCTTTTCCTGCGTTTGCGTCGAGGGCTTCGATCAGTATATGACGGGCAGATGTACATAGGGCACGGGAGTCACTCACCGGGTAAATGACGACCATTAACAACGATATGATGCCGACGGCGGCTGAACAAACAAGCGTGAGACGGGCTTGTGACACAGAAGGACTCGGAGTTTCTTACTTGTCAACATGTTGGTCTCGATCGTCAGCCTGACTATGCTTACCAAGGCGTGGCTGCTGAAGTGGCCATCCCTGGCCTTCCGCTTTGCCAGCTATTGGAGAGAAAAATCGGTCAGTCTCGGACGATATCTCTCTCCCCAAGGGCGAAACGAATCTTACGTGATAAAGCATCGCGGCTGCAATAAGCAAGTCGGAGACCGTGTTTCCGATGAGCCAGGTCTGAATAGCACAGCCCCGTTAGTCAGAGAGGTATGCATATTGCCTTTACATGAACAACATTACCATTGCGAGGACCTTCAGCACTCGCCCACTGGCAAATTTCCCGTGGACATGTGTCTGCGCCAGTTCAGCCATCTACCATGTGGATGTGAAATGGAAGAGCCCCCACATAGGTACCTCCGATGAACGCCGCAGTCGCGTCGACGATGGAGAACTATAAGAGTGATAAGAGGCCGCCCAGACCCGGAACTTGAGGACAAACTTACCAGACAGATGAGCGCACATAGCCACCACGATTCCTTCTTGCCGAGCACCCAAATGCGATAGGCGAAAAAGAACTGGACGCTTAAGGAAACCACGGACCCCATTATCGGGACATCGAAGGCAGAAGCATACGGCGTCGTGAGGCGATCGATATTGCCGAACCCGGTGACGAACCAGTGGTAGAGGTCTGCACCGCTGAGGGCGGTCTGCAGTGTCTCCAGAATGCATATGCCGTACACTTCAAAGAACGGTGCGTCAGCGAGAAGCGCAGACGGCGCGTGGTGACGAATTATCCATGCCTAGCAGCTTGATGAACCTCTTGTCCCCGGGGAAGTTGTAGCTGTACACGTCTGAAGAGATATAAGATAAGCAAACCGGACGGGATAATGAGAGGCAAGTGCTCACAGAACTGGACAACGAGAGCCCCAAATAAACTCCAGTTCCAAATGCCCCCAAGGAGCTGTGGGGCGGGGAAGGGCACTGCATTAGATTCGACTCGGAGGAAGGCGCGCAAATCAGTCGAACGTACGAGGGGCGCAGCTCTGATGAAGAGACTCGTCAGATCGGTTTCTAGGGCATGAGAAGAACACGGGGGATATTCTTACATTTCTTCGATGTTTGGAGGGAGAGGAGGGGGCGCGCCCGACATGATCATCAAAACGGGATCGTGAACGAGCGGGATGAATGCTGAGGGCGTGCGAGGAGCACGGAGAAGGGTATGTTTCTCTGGCTGACCCAAAGGGCAAAACGGACTTGCGGGTCTATCGTGCCAATTTCTGCATCGCGCCCATTATAGCTGATATGAAAACAGCATCACATGGGGACGGACGAGACAAGTTACAATAAGGCAACGTACGACAGAGCGTGTGTAACCCGAAGTTTTGGTTCTCGAACCAGCCGATCGCAAGATGCGATACAGCTTTCAGTCACCGTACTTGCGCAAGGACGGAGGCGCGCACCTCCGAGTCCATCTACTTGGAAGGAAAGGCGCGCGCAGGCCAAATGTCCGGTGGGGGGCAGTGCTCCGTTCGAAGCGTGTTTTGTTTTTGTCGCACCACTGGCATGCAATCAATGCACAGGCCTGGGAATATATATGCGTGGGGGAGGGACGGAAGCAAATCATCATTGATTGCGCTGCGACGGTTTCACGGAAATGCCGGATATGATTGTGAGTGCCCGTTATCTCAACTGGCAGTAAATGGTGGTGGGCACTTGCAGACCCCTGGTTCGGGAAAACGGACCGACTGAGCTGGGCGCCTAGATTTTGAAAACAGAGGACTTCGGAGCCCCACTGGCACATGCTCCTTCTACAGTACTGTACTCAGACCCACCCACAACAACTGCTCCGATGAATGATTGGTAAGAAAACGCGATCCGAGATGCTCGGCGCAAACTCAAAAAGAGCCTCGGAACATGTGCATACGTCGATCTATTTATGAAAGGGTTTTGTTTTAAAGGCAGGCGCCGCCGTTAATAGGATATGGGGCATCAGACTGATGCAGTGATGGATGGTGGACAGTTTGTTGGTGGCTCGGAAGGTCGAGTTGAATTTGATCACCCGGCGATCGATCGATCACGATCAAGCTCAAGTCCGGACGCCACAACATTCATATTGTCTGCCAGTACTGGGAAAATCGAACCTGACTTGCTTGTTGCTGCCAACCGGATGTTGCTCCATGTTGACCTTGCCTTTTTTTATTATTGGAATGGTCACTTACCAAGAAGGCCACCAAAGGCAGAAGCCTCCGTCGGTAGAAATAGTCAATTTATGCTAACTTGCACACGATAAGCATAAGGGATGCAGCGCCGACAAGTCACAGGGTAGCTCAGTGATCAGTACGTACCCGGACGTCGTGCACACGTATTGATGTTGATGGCAGAAACACATGAATTTGAATTTGATGCTAGATCAATAGACAAATTGTTCAGTTCATGCCGTGATATGTAGGGTTCTGTATCGAACAACGCTCGCCACTATAGCTAAAAAAAGTACACCAACATGTCCAGCTCTCAAGGAAAAGTGAGAAATACCCAGTGGCAACTCGTCATCCCTCCGTACGAGTAATCCGTATCATCTAC
The DNA here is from genome assembly GCA_022496215.1 of Russula brevipes. Lineage (NCBI taxonomy): Eukaryota > Fungi > Basidiomycota > Agaricomycetes > Russulales > Russulaceae > Russula > Russula brevipes. The sequence goes on along the minus strand of WTXF01000104.1, from coordinate 54,278 downwards.
CCGACATGGAGAGCCCGTAGTTCCGGAAACAATATCGGCAAGGTCTACGTTATCACTCACAAGCAGAGCCCAAACCCAAACCCACGGATGATGATCCTCTCATTTCGCCTCCCCCGTGCTGCCAATCGAGGTCTTGTAAGTAGGCGAAGGCCGTTCGATATCTGTAAACGCTATATGTGTGCCGCTTTCCGAGCGAGGGTTGATGGCGAAGGCTAGGGCCCCAGGTCGACTTGCTACTCCTCGGGGGATAGTAGCTGCATCACGGATCGAAATGCGATTGTTCAGCCAGACGAGGAGTGTGTTCGAGTATCTGCCAAAAGTTGTGAGCACGTGGACGCAGACGTGGAAAATAACTCGACAGTTATCTCACAATTTGCCGAGAACACCCGTTCTTTCAAGGCCATGGCCCAGAAATCAGATAGTGAGTGAGATGACGAGAACCCAAGGAGAGGCAGTATCTTACGGGCACGTATACCAGTTCTCGTCCTATATTGAAATCACTCCATCACATTTTGAGCTGGTGATGATTTATGAATCCACTCACGGGATATATAACAACCATCAGAAGCGCGGCAATTCCCACAGAAGCTGAAATATCTCGTGAGATGAATTGGCGCGCGTGAGCGTCAAGAGTTACTTGCTCGTTAGCACGTTTGTCTCTATGGTCAATCTCACTATTTTCACCAGAGAATTGTCGGTAAAGGAACTACCAGCGCCTCTCCGCCTTTTCATAAGCTGCAAATATCCAGACCAAAGTCAGCGTCGGATGACCATCGCGAAAGGGACGTCAGATCTTTACATGATAGATCATAGCAGATGCAATAAGGATGTCAGCACATGCATTCCCAATCAACCAGGTCTAGATAGGCTCGCCGTTAGCCAGAAATGTTGGATCAGAACTCCGGAAGGACGAGGATCATACGAATGCCAAGGATTTGAGCGTCCGACCTCTAGCGAACCGTCTATGGAGTTCTGTCTGCGACGATGAGTCAGAAACAAGCAGCAGGAGGTGAACGACGCTCACATATACACCGCCGCCGAATGCCCCCGCTGCGCCAACCGTAGCGCACTACGACGGAATTCAGTCAGAGCGGTTTCAAAAGGACACACGCGATTGACTCACCAGACAGATGACCACGCAAAACAGCCAGGCTCGCTTTGCGCTGAGCACCCAGATTCGATAAACGTAGAACAATTGGACGGAAAAGGCCACGATCGATTCCATGAGCGGTACGTCGAAGGAGGCCGCGACAAAGGAGGCGAGGTGGTTTACGTTCCCAAAGCCAGAGACGAACCAATAGTACAAGTCCGCGCCATTGAGCGCCGTTTGTATTGTTTCGATCAGAAGTATACCGTACACTATAACGGGGTGTCAGAAGCTGAATGAGAGGAGGCAAATGTCGCGTGCCAAACAGCTTGAGGGATCTCTTGTCTTCGGGAAAATTGTAGCTGTACACGTCTTCATGACTCCGTGAGTAACGTTACCAGTATTGCAGGGCTTGCATGGTAAATGGCTGCGGGACTCACAGCACTGGACTACAAGGACACCATACAAGCACCAATTCGCGAGACCCGCGATAAGCTAATGGGAAGATGAGATGGGCATCATCAATGAGTTGGGAGTCGTCGCACATACAAGTGGTGCAGCTCTGAGAGGGACAGTCAAGACACAAAAAGAACGAGTCTCAGATACGAAAATACTCACATGCGAGATATGCTCGGAGGGACGGGAGGCAAGTCCGGCATGATATGATCGACCGAGACTGGAGGAAAGATGTGGTGGAGCCCCGCAAGCGAAGGTAGCGATCTGTAGAGCCGGTAGGGGGGCTGACGAGTACCTTCGCATACTCACCGGAGGGACCACATTTAGCAGAGATGGAGCACATGATGAGTCAGCAGCATCAGTCTATTTTTACGGACCGACCCTGATGGAAAGGTGATTTGGATCAAGAATCGGCTCCTCCCGTGTACCTGTCCCCACATTGAATGGAGTGTACCGGAGACTTAGTCAGGTCAAGGTGGATGCTGACTGCACGCAACCAATGGAAGAACGAGGATAGCCGAGTGGCGAGTGGCTTAGTGTTAACAAGGGGTAATGGAATGGAAACAGACAACGATCAATTGCTGTCGCGTCGAAGTTTGCGCTGTTGCAGTCTAGGGGGACCTTGCCAGATATCTCAATCTCAGCAATGATGGGAAGGATGAAACCCCGAGATGCCAGATAATTCAGTAACGGCTGTTTTTGGTAAACCGGGAGGTGATGTTTTGATTTCGGCAGGTTACAATTGTGGTATTGATGAGGCGTGATGGAAGACTGATGCGCCGAAGAACGGCGACTTGCACGATGTGCGCATGCTCCACGATACTCACCGGGACGAACCCCCCCCTGAGTATGATGGCCATCGAAGTCCTAGTTCTAGTTCTGTCCAAAGCAAGCTAAGGTTCGGATTGGCACCCAACGGTGTGTGGTTGTGTTGGTGAGAAGGTCAACGTTATTCGGGAAATGCCAGCGCGCCAGACAAACAATTTGAAGGACCGGCCGGGCCCACACGGCCGGGTTCTCTTGCTCCTGCTCCTTTCGTTGTGCGCACCTCCTGTTCTCTGGCCGCATCCACTCATAAAATATTCCTGTACCCCGAGCAGCAAGTTTCCGGAAATCAATCAATTACACATATAGGCAACTTCTTTCCAAGCCTCAAGTAAAAGTATCACATCAACATGCACCGTAAACCGTACAACCACCGACCAGCATTTTCCAAGAGCAGATCACTCTATGGAGATACGCCCGACTTTACACTCGCGATGCTCGTAAAAAACCCTCTTATCAATTCTCCGCTACCCGAAAACTTATGTTTTGCTGCTGGAGGCGACTCGACTCTCAGGGGCGTTGCATCCACACTAGTACTACATTCGACGCGACGAGTAATGGCGATTGGCGCAGGTCGACTTGATGGCACCACGCTGTCCGCTGCATTACGAACGGAAATGCGATTGTTGAGCCAGACGAGGAGCGTGTTTGAGTATCTGCCGAGGCGTGAGACACGTGGACGTGGGTCTGGCGACAACTCGTTAATATCTCATAATCTTCCAAGAATTGCCATTCTTCGAGGCAACGGCCCAGAAATCAGATGGTTAGATGGTGAAAACCCGAGGCGTAGTATCTTACGGGCACGTATACCAGTTCTCGTCCTAAGTTGAAACGGCCATGTTACGTGTGGAGCCGATGGCAGTTTCTAAATCACTCACGGGAAATAAAACAATCATCAGAAACGCGACAATTCCCACGGAAGCTGAAACATGCGTGAGCACGAGTTTGGCTAAGTGAATTTCAAAGGGATACTTGCTCGTCACTACATTAGTTTCCATGGTCAACCTCACAATTCCCACCAGGGTATTGTCAACGGAAGCGTCATTCGTATCTCTCCGTCCTTTTGTGAGCTGCACGTATCCAAGCCAAAGTCAGCGTGCTGGATGGTCCTGTCCTAAAGGCAAACTAAATGTACGTCGTGAAGCACCGCGGATGCAATAAGCGCGTCTGCCAATGTGTTCCCAGTCAGCCAGGTCTAAATGAAATTGCCGTCAACTGGATATATTCACTCCGAAGCCCGTAAAACCTCGCTCGTACCAATGCCAGGTCTTGGAATCTTCTCCCATGGGAAAATTTCTTCTTATTGACTTGGGTCTGTACCAGTGAATCCGAATACAAGCAGGCGTGAAATGGATCTGCACTTACATAGATGCCGCCAGCGAAAGCCCCAGCTGCGCCGGTGAAGGAGAGCTGCGGAGGAAGGAAGGCATCAACGAACGGACATTTGAAGGGGGTTGTGATCGACCCACCAGACAGATGCTCAGGCAGAGCCACCGGGACTTCTTAGCGCTGAGCAACCAGATACGATAAACATAGAAAAATTGGACGATCAAGGACACCACGGCTTCAACGATCGGTACACCGAAGAAGGAGGTAACAAAGAAGGAGAGGTGGTCTGTGTTTCGGGAGCCAGACACAAACCAGAAGTACATGTCTGAACTATTGAGCACTGTTTGTACTGTTTCGATGAAAAATATGGTGGACACTATATAAGGGCTGTCAGACGCTGAGAGATAAGGGGAAAAAAATATTGCCTGCCGAGTAGCTTGAAAGTCAACTTGTCTTCCGAGAAACCGCGGCTATACGCGTCTTTATGGCTCTCCGTGAGTATCATGCAGTATCTCTGGGTAAAGGGTTGCAGGACTCACGGCATTGGACTACCAGGACGCCATACAGGCACCAGTTCCAGAGACCCGAGAGAAGCTAACAGGAGAAAGCCTGAGAGGTGGGCACCGCTGATAATGAGTTGGGAATTGTCACACGCACAAGTGGTGCAGCTCTGAGAGGGACAATAAGGATACATAAGAGCGAGAGCAGGCCTCGGAAACGATGGTACTCACAAACGGGCGACGCTGGGGTGCGAGTCTGACATGATATCGCGGGTCGAGCCGGGCGACGAATGACGGGGTCCGCAGACGAAGGACTCTGAAGCAATTTATAGAGCCGAGAGGAAGGCCGCAAGAGGGCCGTTGCATACTCAATGGGGCGATGATATTCTGCGAAGCGCGGTTGCATGATATATCCAACGAATCAAAGGGGTATTCTTTCGTCAACACGTCCGACCGGTACAAAGAGGCTGATCCACGGACTCGGATAAGATAAGCCCAGGGATGGCTGCTTTGGATTAATACCGGAATCTAGTTCTGATTACCGAACGCGTATCGCTCAGGTGGTGACGGTGGCGACGATGACCAATATCGTTCTGATTATCGAATTCTCATCGCTTGCAAAAGATCAACACGAAAGCATGGTGTAAATGACAGGGGAACTGGGGAAGCTCTTGCGACGTGGGAGATCCTAAGCTAAGGTGATGGCTGCCGCGTTCTTGGGATGCTTACATCATCCTCATCTTATCACAGAACCATCGACCCCTGCCTCGGAATCTGTGCCTACAAGGGACGAAACAGTGAAATTGAAGCGTATGTCTTTGCACCGAGGCAACAGATGAACACGAATGAAATGGCGGTCACGGAGATCACAATGCTTCAGACACCCATCAATCCGGGTCTCGTAGTAAAACCCTACGTTCAATTGCTCTGAGCCAGGAGCCCGAGTCGGATCAGAATGAGACGGAGGCAACGATTGATGCTGACGGGTCATCTCAGATGATGCAGAACTTTTTGGGAGTATATGCGGGACAAAATCGAGGAGATCTCATCGCCAAAGGCGAAGAACTAGGGGACGGACCAAGCTGGATGAGACGCGTTCGAGGAGACACACCAACGCGATGTGCGCTCTGTTTTGGAACTCCAGGCCGAGCGCACGAGGCTAACAAACCCGCGCCAAGTCCGCGATTTATTGTGTTTGACTATCCGCTCGGACAATCGGGCGGTTGCTGCCCGATCAGACTTATCCTGCATCCCCTGCATCTTAGGCACAACGCACACGCATGGCCGCCTACACAATGCTTCTTCGGTCATCCGTGGGTGGAACTTTTCAGTTCTCAATACAGTAATGTGTATGTAGTACTGCGGCGTCAGCTCTGCGCATGTGGTTCCCAGTGTGTACCCGACTCCGAGGCTTAGCGCTTATGTATCACATCTTTACTTCGCACTACTTTTCACCACTTGGGGTCTCCTGTGCTTTGCACAGACCATGGTTTTGAGGGATGTGGTGTTCGCGTGTCTTTTTTGGCATCGACACATGTAAATTCCGTACTGAGGTCTGAATAATAATAGGTACATGAACCACGAATACCCCTCGTCGATGCTTTTGGCGTTGTTGGCCGTTTAGAATACCACCAGACCTTCGCCGCGGGCATAGATAGACCCCTCGGCGTACAGAGTACACGTCACGAGTCAGACCTCGCAGCGCAGGGCAGCTACTACACCTTATAGCGTAATACAATACACGCAAAAATAAAGTAGTCGAGAAGTCGTAGTCCTCGTTATTCAATGGCACCTCGCGTTCGCGTTGTCATCGAAAGCCCGAAATCATGCAAGATCTATCAGTTCGAATCGAGGTGTTCAGAGACAATCGCGGAGAAGTAGCCTCGCAACACCCACCATGCACTTTTTCCTGTTCTTCGCCGTCTCCTGGCTGCGTAGTTCCCTTCAACACAGATTGGGGTGATTCTGGCTCCGCGTGTACAACTCCCGATCCTGATGAGATACTGAGGGGTGGGAGTGTTACAATTCGAGAAGTGGGCTGCTCTCCTTTTGCGGACGACTTCTCACGGATGTAGATGCGGTTATTGAGTGAGACGAGGAGGGCGTTGGAGTATCTGCGCGAGCATTTGCCGACTATCAGCGGTGTCATATGACCAAAAACAAGGAATGGTCCTACAGCTTCCCAAGAAAAGCAGTTCTAGGAAACGATGATAAGATGGCAGGATAAAATAGTAACTCGAGACTTACGGGCAGGCATACCAATTCTTGTTCTACGGTTCGTTGATGAGCGGAATTAGCTGCAGAACAGATACATCTGGGGTCACGTACAGGAAATATGACGACCAGAAGCAATGTAGCGATACCATCGGCAGCTATTAGCATGTGAGATGATTTGTGCCACCAGAAATAAGAATGCACACACTAGTTAGTAGGTTTGTTTCGACTGTCAATCGCACTATTCTTGATAACATATGGTTACTGAAATGCCTACCCTCGGCACCGCGTTGTCTTGTCAACTGTGGGTAACCCAAAGGGTAGATAGTCAGTTCACATCCTCTCTGAATGATATGCCACGTATTTACGTAATAGAACATCGCCGATGTAATCAAGATATCGGCCATGGCGTTGGCGATGACCCAGTTCTAACAAAACGCATCAGCTGGAGAAATAGCGAAATCATCAACATGGTAGCCCTACATAGCTAAAGACCTTCAGCGTCCGACCAAATGCAAATTTCTGGGTTACATGTGCCTGCAATTGTGAGCCAGGATGGCCGTAAAGTGAGGCATATGAAACTTACATAGATACCCGCAGAGATCGCTGCTGTGGCGTAGATAGTAGAGCACTGCAAACAGGGTAGGTCCTATGCATAATATAGGCTCAGAACTGTACGGGCCACTCACCACGCAGATGGCCAAGCATAACCACCAAGACTTCTTGCCACTAAGTATCCAAACACGATAAGCGAAAAAGTATTGAACCGTCAAAGCAACGACGGCTCCGATAATCGGTACATCGAAAGCGGCCGCATAGGGAGAGGCCAGGTGGTCCATATTCCCAAAACCTGAGACAAACCAGTAGTACAGGTCCGCGCCACTAAGTGCAGTTTGTAATGTTTCAATCAAGAATATCGCATATACTAGGGGCCATTATCAGGAAGAGCCTGACAGCCAAGGAAGACATGACCCACCTAAGAGTTTAAGGAGTTTCCTGTCCCCTGGGAAGTTGTAGCTATACACATCTTGAAGTTTGGTCGGCAAGAGAACCGCCTATGGAAGAGTGTAAAGATGTACTTACAGACTTGGACCACCAAAACGCCATACAACGCCCAATTCCAAATGGTCCCCAACAGCTAAGAAACGTGTGGGTAAGACTGCTAGGTAGGGACCAATGATCACGCGCACAAGGGGTGCAGCTCTGGAAGAATAGTTCAACGGGACTGCTAAGTGAGAACAAGTGTCGGAAGGAACAGCGCCCACATTTCTGCAATGTCTTGGGGGACAGGACGAGTGGCCGACATAATTAAGTGATGGATTGCAACTGCGAGGATGAGGCAACAGCTCGAGCGGCGAGCGGCAGGTTCTAAGACCCTGCGATCGTTGAAAGCGGGGGGGTTAGCGTACCCGTGCTGAGCTCGCCCCTGGCCCGAGGGCCCCAATATACCAGGAAACGGATGGGAGCTGACTTGTTCCTGTAGGGCATTCTGACAGGTCCCGATGCGTTTCAGCAGTCCCCAAGCCTTGGCCTTGATCTCCAAGCCTGATTTCCTGGGGGCCAAGAGGTACCTCGCCGGAAGCCTCCGCCGGGTGCAATGTGCGTGGGGGCGCGGCTTCGTCCGAGAATATCGTTGCTTAACGCATCGTCTGATGGTGAGTACTGGTGAGTACTGGTGAGTGCTGACGTGAACCTCCACGATTGGAAGTTGGCGTCAAAGAAGCAGACCCAAAAAAACCCGCACGAACCTGTTTGGGGCTTGTGAGAGTCAGCTCGAGTGATTCATGGCCACGAACACGGTATGGAGTGGCGCGGATAAAAAGTACGTACTGACGACAGGCGCAACGCGGCGGCGGCGCGGATCAGTTGATGTCGTATCACATAACGAGACACTGCAGTCGTGATGAGGATTTCGTAAGCGGGCCCACGTGGGTGTTCTCCGAAGATCGGTCCGTCGCGTGCGTGATTATCGCACACAGAAGGAACCGAATGTCCCTGCAACGCTCGCAAGCTTGGACGAACTGCCGCGGCCCAATTGTTTCACATAAGTATCCGTGGTGGGGTAGGGTGCGGGGGTGGGGGTGCATGCCACCCCTGGTCGCGGCCTGTCGCCGTACTCGTACTCAACATTCCACGCCCTGTAGCGACGCCACTTAGGGTCGAGGCCATCGAGGACTTCCCGATTTTCTTGTCTCGATACTATTGTGGCCAGGGGCTCCTGCTCGCTTCTCCGGTTTCCGGTAACAGTTGCTCTTGCCCAGGCCCCAGAGCGATGTCACGTACAACATCCAATAGTAGGCAGGCGATGCCGAAAGATAGACTCGGTATGTGTCCCAGCCGAGTGGCATGCCATTACCCAGCTTGGTCTATCTGGCGCGCTGTGCAACGATTTATGATGCCCGGGTCGATCCGAGAAAACCATGAATCATCCCGCAGTCAGGGGAGTAAGACGAAACGCTGCCCAGATCTCAATGGTATCCATGGCACTACCTATTGAATATCCTTCCTTCCGAGTCCAACTGACGTATCTTGGTCGCGTGCATAGAATTCATGAAAAAACCGAGCTTCTAGAGTACACATCATGTCGTAACTCGCGGTATTGCCACGCCTACCTTGTAGCGTGACGCAATACGGTACGAAGTCGAAAGGTGCTCGTTATCCAATGACGTCCTGCCCCACCACCGAAAGCACAAATCAAATCACGAAATTTCTGTGATTGAGTCGAGGTGTTCAAAGGCAACCGGAGAAAAGGAGATTCGTAGCGCTCACCAAGGACCCTCTTCAATCCTTCGCCCTTCTTGTTGGGACTTCTCATCCTCCACGTGCACGGTACTTGAGGAGACTGTTGGGAGGGAAACAGCCACACCTGGGGATTTACGTGGTGTTATATTCGTCTCACGGATGTAGATGCGGTTATTGAGCGAAACGAGGAGCGTGTTGGAGTATCTGAGCCAAAATTTACCAACGATCAGGGGTGGTTTATATATCCGAAAACCAGGGTGGTCTTACAGCTTCCCAAGGAATGCAGTACTAGGAAGCGATGATAAGATAATGGATAGAAGCACAGAGGTGAGCTGAGACTTACGGGCAGGTGTACCAGTTCTTGTTCTGCAGTTTGTCAAGGGGAGAAGATCAGCCACGCAACAACTGACGTCATCTAAAGACACAAACGGGGAATATGGCGACGATCAGTAATGTTACGAGACCATCAGTGGCTGTAAGCGCGTGAGGCGAGTGACCCAATTCAGAATCGAGAGCGTACACACTAGTCAATAAGTTCGTTTCGACTGTCAATCGCACGAGTCTTGTTAACGCATGGTCGCTGAAGTAATTACTATGGCATATCCTTGCCAACTGCGAATGTCCAAAGGGGCAACATCAGATCGCGTCATTTCTGAACAACGCGCCACGTCTGTACCGTACATGATGAATCATCGCCGTTGTGATCGAGATGTCTGCCACGGCAGTTCCGATAAGGAAGGTCTGACAGGGCCATATTAGCCAAAGAAAGTAGAGAGATCGCAAACGGTGTAACCCACATAGGCAAAGATTTTCAGCGTCCGGCCACTAGCAAACCTCTTGAGCGAGTGGCCTATTATTGTGAGCCAGGATAACAGTACTGTGACACCCATGAGGCTTACGTAGATACCCATACTGAATGCTGCCGTAGCGTCGATAGTAGAGCACTACGAAGAGGATACGCCTCATTTAGCATCATAAGGTCAGAACCCTATGATCGACTCACCACACAGATGATCAGGCATAGCCACCAAGCCTTCCTGTCACTAAGCACCCAGACACGATAAGCAAAAAAGTATTGGACCGTCACGGAAACGATAGCCCCAATGATCGGCACGTCGAAAGCAGCCGCATAAGGATCTCCCAAGTGATCTCTATCACCGAACCCGGTGACAAACCAGTGGTACAGGTCCGCGCCACTAAGTGCCGTTTGCAATGTCTCTAGGATAAATACGCCATATACTGTGGAGGAGCCGGTATCAAGGGCAGTTAGACGATGGGTGAAGAATTACCCACCTAGTAGTTTGAGAAGTTTTCTGTCTTGTGGGAAGTTGTAGCTGTACACATCTAAAGGTATGATTAGTGAGTGTGTATGATTGTGGGAGAGATATCCTCACAGACTTGGACCAACAAAACGCCATACAACATCCAATTCCAAACGGTCCCCAAAAGCTAAACAGCGGACATGCGTAAGTCACGCTGTCGAGTACTGGTTAGCGATTACACGCACGAGAGGCGCGGCTCTGAAAACGGTCACGGGACTTCTGAGTAATGACATGTATCCGCAGACAGGACAGCACGTACATGTCTGCGACGTCTGGAGGGACAACAGAAGGGGCGGACATGATGCAGTGAGTTATAGGCTAGGGGACGAAGCGCAGCTTGAGCAAACCGCTCGAAGATCCCAAAACCTTGCCATAGTTATAGTGCGAAACCTGGGCGTGTGTTCGTGCCAGTGCCAAATACGTCACCACGGAAGCTGACCAACCGATGAAGTGTTTTGGCATGTGTTCTGATTGAAGTTCAGTGGTGCCCCGACTTTGGCACCAACCTCGACGCTCGATTACTTGAGTGCCAAGTGTTTAGTTGAGCTCTGCAGACGGCGGGCTTCGGGGGGCTTAAGACGGAGATTGTCTTTTCTAAAAAAGCCATGGACCGACCGTAAAGTGCGGATGCAACCTCCATGATTGGTAGCTGCTTGGAGGCTGTGAGAACCAAATACCACATGGCTCCCGTCAAGTGCGTCTCCCTTGGGGGCGGCGCAAAATTGAAGATTATGCATTTACAGGAGTTGTCGCAGCAAGGCATGTCGCAACGCCCCCGATAAGAGTTCGTGACAACGACGTCTGTCACCTCCATTTCAGCTTATCCGCGCTAGCCGATACGGGCTAGGCAGAAAGCAGACCCAGATCGTGAACGAGCACAGCCCTCCCGTGATTGTTCATCATGATGCAGTTCGAATGTTTTACTTGCTCGCTGAAGTCGTGAATGCCTTATATGGGACCTAATATAATGAAGGCACAGCACCCGTGATCCGAAACCGGATTGCTTCCCCCGGACAATGCTGCTGGTGTCTCCCACGTGGACGCGCAGCTTCACATGTCCGCGGTAATCACGCACGAAAGCCGCTTCGGAGCGCCCATTCTGAAGCCTCGCAAGCTACCAGCCCGACGTAAAGCATGACAGCCGTATGGGAGGCGCAGGCAGCCCATATCGATGTCCTTCAGCATTTGAGCTGCGCCTCGGTTGTGGGAGCGATCATCTATGCATTATAGTTAGGTCTGGAACCCTGATTTGCGCGGCCACCTGTCACCCGTCGCAACACAATCCGCACAAAAGTGCGCGCCATGAAAAAGAAGGGAAATAAGCGCGTTTATGTCAGCTCCGGTTTTCAGGCGAGTGATTGACAACCCAACTATGGGCGGAGATAACGGGTCAGCTTGCACACTAAGACACAGCTATACCAAAGCGACAACATTTGGTTTCCTATTTCCTGCAGTGAAATGATCAGGCCGGCCAGTCGTATGCGATCATAATTCCGGTCAGATGACCTCAGGCGAGAAGCGTTTGCTTGGCTTGACAACCTGAGAAGCTTCGGTTCCCAAGGACAAAGGCTCGCATTCCTAATCGTCGATAAAAGTGTGACGCCCTGCGTCGAGCCTGGCAAGAATGAAAGGAACGACCAGAAGATTCCCCCGCGAGATACAAACCCAGCCTCTTCTATTCCCTTCCCATACGACATGTGCCAATCTGTGCTGTGCAGCGATGATGATTGCGCTAGGCCGCCTGCCTCCCAGGGATGATTGATATTGACGTGGAAGGAATAAAAATAAAATCGATACCATCCAGAATGGCAGATGTCGTGCGTAGAACAAGGACGACGAACGGTCAGTCGAACGCGTAAGTGAAACGATGCAGTTGAGGCGTGTAACCCGCGAAAGAGCGTTCAGCACCCTCACTCGATCGGGGGTTCAAGGAGCCGTCGCTTCGGTAGTCGGTCCAGACTGATTGAGATGTTGGCCAGCTCAGTGGTCGAGACTGTCATGTCCGTGTCCGTGTCCGTGTCACGGTGTCCGAGTGATGAGCTAAGACGTGCTTATGTAACCCCCTCCGCGTCGGATCAGGGCCGCCGCGCACACGAGCCCCAGCCACTACATCCCTCTACCACTCCTCTACCAGCCAGAAATTTGAACTCGCGCAACTACCTGCTAAGTTACCAACTACGCTGCCCTTACTAGTACTGCAGTATTGAGGAGCGTCTACGAGAGCATCAATGGGAGAGAAGCCGCGATTGCAGCGCGATTGTTTCGTTTCAATTGAGTCTCTTCTTAGTTCTTATCTGCATAGCGCTGGGGTCCAGAAGTTCTTCTGCCCACGCTCTCTCCAAGACCTGCGGTTGGGCCACGCCGGTGGAGCTGAGGCGAAGATTATGTCGTGGAAGCCGTGTAGCTGACTCTTCACTACTAGTAGCCTTCACAGGATACGGAATCCCGCCCTGCCACGTCAGGTCACATGTAACAAGGATTGGTTCGTACTGTGGCGCACAACATGCAAAAGCAACCACAGAAGGACGTGTACATGACACCCACCCGATCAGAGGACAGGCTGTACGTGTAGTGTATGGAGTGTTCTGCTCCTACAAGTCGAGGCGTACATCGATAGAAGGCAAAACCGGTTCATACAACAGGAGAAAACGCCAAGTCAGACTGAAGCATGCATTAGAATAAAAATACTATCGGAGTGTGGATACGGCCCTCATCCCAAATAATATTAGTCAATAACATCGACACCTCGTCATTCGTGCAGCCTGCTCAATGAGAGAACCCACTGTTCACGAGATATGATCGCCCCATCTATGTCTGCGGTTTTCGGTATCGATCTCGAACAGAACAAGAACCCAGGCTACTCATGAACGACCCCTCATATCGTCTCCAAGTCCCCACTACCCGGTAACTTAGGTACAGGTGAAGGTTGGCCAATTTCAATAGTGGTTGTGTCTGTAGCGAAATCCGAGCGAGGAGCAAGAGCTAGGGTGAGGGCCTGTGGTCGATTTGCTACTCCTCGGGCGATCACCCTCTCACGAATCGAAATGCGGTTGTTCAGCCAGACGAGGAGCGTGTTGGAGTATCTGCCAATGTTGTCAGCTTGCGGGTGCGGTTGGAAGGACGATGACGCAGAATAATCGCACAATTTACCGAGAATGGCCAGTCTTTGGAGACGAAGGCCACGAAACCAGACAATGAGATGACGAGGATGTGAAGAGAATTAGCGCCTTACGGGAACGTGTACCAGTTCTCTCCCTATGTCGAAATTACCATATTACTTTGCGGAGCCAAAGATGGCTTGTTGGTCACTTACCGGAAACAAGACTATCATCAGAAGCGAGACGATCCCCACAAATGCTGGAACATCGTGAGATGGGTCGAGGCGTAAACGGTAAAGGTATACTTGCTCGTCAATACATTAGTTTCGATGGTCAACCTCACGATCTTCACCAGGGCAGGGCCACTGAAGGCGCCATCCGCGGCTCTCCGTTTTCTTGTCAACTGCAGTTACACAGACCGAGTCAGCGCCAGACGGTCCATCTCTAAGAGACCATCACATAATTACGTAGAACAGCATTGCAGACGCAATAAGGATGTCTGCAGTCGCATTCCCAATTACCCAGGTCTGAATGAAATCCCCGTGAACCAGATAAGTTAGGGTCTGGTAGTGGGCAACTCATGAAGACCGAGATCATACTAGCGTCATGGCTTTGAGTTTTCCACCTCTGGCGAACCTCTTATGGACTTGTGTCTGCGAAGGTAGGTCAGCTAGAATACTACCAACGTGAAAAGGACAATATTACATAAATGCCGCCAGTGAACGCCCCTGCTGAGCCAGTAAAGGAGCACTTGGAGGTGGGAAAGCACTAAAGATTAGTTTCTTAGGGACGTCGTGACTGACCTACTAGACAGATGAGCAAGCAAAACCACCAATATTGCTTAGCACTGGAGCACCCAGACGCGATAAGCATAGAAATACTGGACGACCAAGGACACGACAGATTCGGTTATCGGTACGTCGAAGGAGGCCGCGAAAAAAGTGGAGAGGCGAGGAACATCACCATAGCCGGAGACAAACCAGTAGTAGAGGTCCGCCCCAACAAGCGCGGTTTGCACTGTTTCGATTAAAAATACAGCGCACACTATATTGAAGCCTATAAATCGAGAGAGATGGACTCCTGGGGGAACGTTCGCGCACCGAGTAGCTTGAGGAGCCTCTTGTCTTCGGGAAATTGTAGCTATATACATCTTTACGGTTTAATGATCGATCTGAGTGGCGCCGCAGGGAAGGAAACTGCGGACTCACAGAACTGGACTACCAGGACACCATACAAACACCAGTTCCAAAGACCCCCAAGAAGCTAACAGGGTGAATCAGCGTCGGGGATGGCAGATGTGACGTGGGAAATGCACACGTACAAGTGGTGCAGCTCTGAGAAGGACGGTTAGGATATGTAAGACTCGGTCTCGGACATAGATGTACTCACACACGGGTTATACCCGGAGGACTCGGAAGAGGGGCAAGTCTGACATGATATGCTGTATCGAGACTGAGGGACAATGTGATAGCTTTGCAAGTAGAGAAGGCAATCTATAGTACCAAACTGGGAGGAGGGACTGGCAGGTGTCTCCACATCACATATTCCACGGAGCGACATTTAGAGAGACAAGGGCGTCCCGTGAGTCAGCACCTCATATTGCCCCCAGTCCACAAGTTCCGATACAGATAGAACAGAACCCGTTTCAAGTTCTTGGCTGTAATCTGGGGCATGCGGAACATTTAGCCACGTCGTGAATACAATGGAAGACCTGGAAGTAGTAGTCATCCGATCTTGATGCTAGTTGTTGACAGTGGTGGCGCCCACAGTCAGTGGCAGTACATTCTGTTGAGGTCCATACTGTGTCGTTGCAGTGCCTCCCAGGAAAGGAACTACCAGTACGGTAAACGTTCGATAGGGGTGATGGAACCCGCACACATCGGATAATCATAATTGATGTCTATGTTGTTCCACCTTGGCCGCAAGGACATATGACGGTTTATGTTGACAGTGTCGCGAGTAGCCGGTTGGGCCCGGCTCAGCCGCCCACGATCCAGCGCAGCGCAGCCACAACGGCCATCCCTTGGTTTCCATTATACGTGCCGCCCCCACTTACTTGGTGTCTATCACGCACGAACTGGGACGTTTCAACATTCAGGTTCGTGCGTGACAGGCTTCTGGATTGGGGATTGGGACTGGTTGAAGAGGCCGAAACGGTGCTTGAGGCAATGGCTGATAGGTACGCCTCGGCTGTTTTCCGAATGCTTTCAGTACAGTACTGATGGTTCCCTCTTCAGAACCATCCAACAGATTGTAGCACTCCTGCGACAAGGCCGAGGCGCGGACGGAAGGCGCCAAAATTGCGCCAGTGACGAGCGATATTATTCTATGCCGCGGTGCTCTGTCTGTCCGACCATCCCATCGATTTTCTCATCTTTGAGTAGCGCAGCGTACCTCCACAGTTCTCTCCCTCTCGGTAGTTTCAGACCTACGCATTCTGAATCTAGACCTCTTTGTCAGTTCTCAGGGGCACAGGTAACCTTTGTACCCGCTTGAACTACCAGGTCGTCTTGTGGGCCCTCGAGTACAACCGCATCGAAATCTCGGCCCAAAAGAACGGAGTTACCAACCATCTGCGCTACCCAGGCGAAGGAATAGCGAGTCAATTCACAGGAATATGATGGCCTCTGGTTGTGAGCACCATGTTTGGCTTTTGTCCAAGTCGTAACCCATGTTTTCAAAATTGCATATTAGGCTGGGCACGGCCCTCCGAGTAGCAGGACGACTGCCTCAGTCCAATCTGGATCGCTTTTCCCTCTTACCAGGAGCGGCATATCTCCTCAACTGTCTCGTCACTCTTTCTGGGCGACCGCACATGACACAACAATTTAGTCCGATTGGACTCGGGCCAAATCAACCCGGAGAACCTGACCCCTCACAATTTATTTCCTGCGCGATCCGACCAAAAGCGAACGCACTGACGACTTTGATACCACTAGTATCTGCGGCTAGCTCAGGTTCAGCTCTGTTATGAAGAGCACGCTCTATGCTGTACATCTTCCTTCCACCCAATGTCGAGAGCATGCCTATAGTTATCCCCAAGTCGAACACCTGAACCTCAGTACTCCGCAACCAAGAGCATCACAAGCGTCAATCGTGTCAACCTTTCTTTTATCTTTGGTCCTTGGTTTCGACGCTTCTCCTTCGGTGGTGTTGCTCTTTCACGTGCCCACTCGCAGAGTCGTTTTCTGTCTCGGCGCAATACCTCCCTTCATTCATCCACAGCAGCACTGTTCCTGACTTAGTTCCACTGGTCATCGTTCCCATGGTGGCAGTAGCATCCCACACATCATCATATGCTACGCTTAATTTTGATCCGCCTTGGATCGCCACATCCTCGAGTGGGCCTGGCCCCCACTTTCATCACGCGCGCTGTTCTGGGCTGCCCCGTGCCCGCCAGGTCACCGTACGATATCGACAAGCCCAGTTCAGTACTCAATGGGTTCATGATACCACCGATCTCATGCAGAAGCGAATATACACCCGTTCGTTTATCGTCACGCGATACTACGAAGCTCCGAAATGCCTGTGGCCTGACACCATGTGCAACAACATTCTTTACGTACTCAATCGGGCTATTGTAACGCACTGCACGCATCGGGCCCAACCTCTGTGATACTTACTACTTGTCAATGCTTGCGCCAGTCGGATTTCACCCGCACAATTGTGAAAGCCCCTCTATGCCATGCTGTCGCCAGGCGTGCTCTTAGCTCGGTGCCTATGTGATCGCTTCTCAAGCGTTCTAACAGCCAGGTGCTCTGCCAACCTACAGGGTTCGCGTAGTGAGGCATCGTATAGGGCGACTGATGGCACCCAGCAAAAGTTGCGCCACGACATATTCAGACGAGAGCTCTTCCGATGAACCCAGGACAATCATAGATTGGACTTGCTTCCTCGGGGAGTCAATGCTGCCGGGAAGTTAGCCTGTCTCGTCACGTCAAGCGTCAAGACAACCCTGCGGCCCTAAAGTCGGGGCACTGCTTTCGCAGTCCTTGGGTGGTGCACCTAGTGATAATGCAGCACCGATATTGAAGTTTGGGCTATGGTGTGGCACGACTGACGGAACTGACTGGGCATCTTGGCTTGGGATCGTGTCATGTTCCCAGTTCATGATCGCATAAATCAATTCTGATGTTTCATTGAGGGCTCTGGTATGTCAGCTTCACCTCAAGCACCACCAGAGACGCGTGCAGAGGTAAGAGTTGGAAGCTGCATAGGCAAATGACGGCGATCCGCAAGTACTATGGTGAGGGTATGTTTTTCCCCATTTCGGATTCTGCTGATGTGCGTGTAGGGTGCGAGGCCTCAAAAACTACATGTTATCCCTTTTGTAGATTCCGTATCCACCCAAATACCCTCTCTTTGGGATGTCAAGCTCCGCCTGCTCCGGCCATTGTCGGACTATTTATTCCGTGGCCAAGATGGAATATAGACAAATATGGGAGTATCGTGATGTTGGAAAGTAAGCCAAGAGCTCACTCGGTGATTGTGCGTAGTTATCAGAGGGCGTTGAAAAATGACGGCGCAACAATTTGGTGTGTGGGAAGAACATCGTTCACCTCGGCTTGCCTGATACCTTTGATCAATCATCATATCATGACGGAGTCTCCGCGTTCACTTTGGTTCGGTTCTGTGATTGCTCGTGTCTCCTTTGCTTCTCGTGTGATCGGTCTCAATTTGGACCGGGGCGTGTACGTGTTGTTGGCATCATCGGAACAGCTTCCCGCCATCATGCCGTGCGCCATGCCCTTCTAAGAACCCCGACGCAACTTATCTTGTCCATTCTTCGTAATTACTGTTCCCCACCCCAGTACTGCGCCAATGGGCCATGCTTGCTTTACCACGGTGACGAATGAAGTTTTGCATGTTTTGTTTCTGCGCTTCCCACTTATCAGGACAGAAAATGTCATTGAAATGAAATGAACGACGACTTGGTGTTCGTTGTCCGGTCCGATGGTGTTTTTGCGAGACGCAGTTCGCCTCTATCTCTAGGTCGGCTTATGCCACGCAAGGAGAACTCCTGGCTCGACACTGGCAAGTGGCCCCAGTCACCTTGTGTCGTAAGTTTCGTTCGAGAGATACGGACCTTCTGCGAAAGAAGGCAAGGACTACGGATAGAACGAACAACTTACAAATTAAGGGGACCGTGGATGCCACGGACGGCCAGCATACACGCCTAGCTCATCCTGATGGCCCCGATGGAGAATAACCACATCACATGGACCGGGCACATTTGGGATCGCCCACGCTTTTGCAGTTCGGGGACAGTCAGTCAGTCGGTCGGTGGAATCGGCCCTGCATATGTACGGCGTGACACGCTGCGCCGGCCGCGCTCGAGCAATGGATTGCGCCCAGTGAATGAAGGCTGGGCTGCGGAGAGCCCAGCCGTCGGAGCAAAGTTCTTATCGACAGCCCCAAGGGGACCGTACCCCCCCCCGAACCACACAGTTGCAGTTGATATCTCTAGAGTGAGAGTGTGTGAACCCTGGGTGGTGGAACGAGCGTCCGATAACGGACAGCTCCACAAAGGAAGGTCGAACGGCAGGGGAATCCATCTGAGCTTCCATCATGATGCGCGTCCTCGTATGGCCATCAGGCCCACGGCTTCTTGCTTCTTCTTCTTTTCCCTACAATCGGCTTGGAAAACCCGAGATGCAGACAGAGACGATTACGAGGGCGCGGGACCCCCCCTGCGCGTTATTGGTCATCGATCAAGTGAGAGTAACGAAACGAGGAAAAGGCCACCCCCGCTCCTGCCCGCCCACCGAACCCAATGCAACGGCTGTAGAGCGGCAGAGATAGAAGATTTGGAAGATGTGGGCTAATCACGGACACGCGGACGGACGGGACGGCCCATCGCGGTTTGTGCGCGTGCGTGTGAGTTGCGCTATCAGCCCGGGTATAAAAAAAAAGTAAGGGGGAACCAAGTGGTAGTTCGCGAGAAGAGGCCCGAATCGGAAATGAGAGACGCCAACGTCCGCGTCGAGTTTGTCAGTGCAATCAGTACAGTAGCCACGCTCCATTCATTTGCGCCGTTGGACGGAGACGGGAGTGGGGAGGGCGTAATCATGCATACTATACCAGAGAGACGCGGGCGCGGCGTGTCGGAAAACCGGGAAGGACCTTATAATAGATTTGGCTTGTAATATACATGATCTGGCTTGTAACCTACATTGTAATTACATTGTAATGTATTTATAAGTAAATCACCGTCCTGATAAACACGTCATCATACTGCTAAGGCATTATCAAAAATATCGGTCTCTGATAAACACGTCATCGTGCTGCTAATGAATTATCAGAAATATCGGTTTCTGGGAATTAATATATAATAACGTTTGTGACTTTATAATGGCATTACCAGAAGCGATCTGAATTTAATCCGCAAGATAGAATTGTGTCTCAACGTGGTGACAACAAACCAGTCCGATGTTCGACATTTCACCCATGCCACGGATTGTGAGACGCTTAGACCGCAAACCTAACCCCTCAAAGTGGGAGACACACATTGCGGTTGTTGCTGGCACTGTTCTTCTTCACCCTCCTCAATGAGTACGGGATCGAGTGCCGGAAGCACTCACCATCAGAACCATCACAATCGAGTATAGGATCCACGGAGGTGTCACGAGAGAGCGGCAGGTGGGTGGCAAGGCAAACCACCCTGCAAGTGATGCCTGTAAGATGACAAGGGCATACTGTAGGGCTGAGCACCGTGTCAAAAAAAAATACGATTATACAGGCTGCTGTATGACGGGATGTCGTGGGAACTGCGAGAAGTCACGACACGATGACTTTCGCTGCCCGCCGCCTCTGCCTCCCCGGAGTCCTCGCCCCAGTACCGACCAGGGAGTGCCCCCTCCCAGAGGTATTCCCAACATGCCAGTATCTCCTGTCCCGTTGGACCTGGGGACCCACAAGCCCAAGCTCATATGCGTGGTGGTGGTCAAGTGCCCAATCGCCTACTCCTTTCGGCGTTCCGACGTTCGCTGCCACTTTCCTCCCTCATATCGATAAGCCATTCCTCGGCCATGAAATATATAGAAATACCTAACCTGGACCGGCTCGCCCAAGCTCTAACGCATGAAGGCCGAATACGCCGTCCACACCTGAATAGAAGCACAGCTGTAAGACAATCAAGCGGGACAAGAAGCTTTTCAAAGTCCCTGGAGAATGCCTACAATGAAGACGTCTCCCACTCCCCGCCCCTCCTTCATCGCCCTCGGCCGAGAGGTCGAGATCACCCCATTTGGGCCCATGGACAAGCACTCGACCCGCAAGACCCTCTACTCATCGGCGTTATCGCGACGCTCAACCCGACAGTGAGTCTCTGCTCGTCCCACTCGACATAAACCCGTTTATCCATCGCTTTATTTCGTCATAGTTTCAGCAGCTAGTCTCCCCGAAGAAGAGGAAAAAGGATTGAAATTTTGGTGTGAGATTGACGCGTTCCAAACCAGCCTCAAGCTCTCTCAAGGCCGTCCCGTATGTTCCTCCTATGACGGGCCTCCGTTCGCTACCGGGCTGCCACATTATGGTCATCTCCTCGCTGGAACGATCAACGTATGCAGCGGCTCACCATCAATCACCTCCGGGCGTCCTCCTCTATCCTGACCCAGGGATGCACATCGCCGCGGCATAACTGCAGGGCATCGTCACGCGCCACGCGCACATCTCTGGCTTCCACATGCTGCGCCGTTTCGGCTGGGACACGCATGGCGTGCCCATCGAGCACGAGATCGACAAGAGCTCGGCATTACGTCGCACGCGGACGTGCTCGCGATGGGTATCGACAAGTACAACGCCGAGTGCCGCGCCACCGTCGAGCGCATGGGCCGCTGGTTTGACAACAACTACAAGACGCTCAATCTTCGTCGCATTCCCGGATCACGAATTCTTTGACGTCAAGCTCACGCACTTCCACAAAGAGCAAAGCGATGCCAGCGTCCTGGACGCACTCAGCATGACCCTGGTTGCACCACACCGCGCTGGCATCCGCGCCCCGCGGACGTCGGTCGACTTCTTCCCCTCCTCTTTACCCACACCATTGTCCTGCTCCCGAGCCCCTACACGCCCCGCAGATCGTGTGCGGCACACACCCGATGCTCTATCGCACGCTCGACGAGATAATAGGGCTCACCAAATGCGAGGTCTTTTCGTATGTGCCCGACATCGAGTCCGACCCGCATGCAAGTGACTTCTCGGATGAAGAGGACGATGTCAAGTCTGTTGGTGATTCCGACTCGTCCGACTATTCGGGAGACGAGCCCTTCGCATTTGATGACTATGATATTGACGGGGCTGCAGTCTATCATCCGGCATTTGGGGGTCGCTTGTGTGCTCGTCGATGACAACTTGCTTTCGCATACACATACCGTGACGGTGCTGCCCCACCGGGGCGCATGGCTGTGGAGTTCCCATTGGCCCTTCTTTAACCGGCGACTGAAGCGAATGTCATTCGTCTCGGTTTGGGCATGCTCCCAGGGCATGACAAGATGGGTCGACGAGGACCTCTACGGTAGCCCGGAGAAGCTGCGGACATCACTGCACCTGGGGTGCAGTTTTTCAGTTGGGAAGGTGCGACCGGTGCGGGTGCGCAGCGATGGGCCTTACTGCTGCTTGACGTGGTGTAATAGGTAAGTCACCTAGCCCCGATCCCTCTTTCGCAATACTCACCGTCATTGGCCTAGCAATGTATTACCTTTCCATCTAGCCTCGCAGCTTGTTCAGCTGTGCCAACCGCCCAAACCAATGGGTGGTTCTCCTCGGTGGTGCTGGTTTCGATTTCTTTTTTCGCAACCAACTGGGATCACTCGGCTACTGCGCAGGGGAATACCGCATCCTGCAGGCCGTGGAAACCGTGCGCCGTGGCGCGGGCTCGGGCGTTGGTGCTGCGTCGCGTCCGGACGTGCGCCGCGCATAGTGCCCCCGGCCAAGGGATGAACGAACCACCAAAGCCAGGCGGCAAAGAGGGTGAGGGCGAACTGAACACGCCACTGAATCCAGTGGGCTCGACGCCGATGCTTGCACCACCACTTCTCTATAGTGGCCCGCTGATGAATCCTCCGTGCCCGCGTCTGCTTAGGGCTGAACACCGTCACCGTATCGATGGCTTGACGGCACCCGTATGACGGCCGCCGTACCCGTACCGTCGGATCCAAAGCAGATGGGTCCATTGCATTTGCCCCTTCCCTTTCGTCATTCCATCCTCCCTCCGCCACCACTGCTGTCGGTCGTCGGACTCCTCGCTTCTCCACCCTCAGGCCTCAGCGCTCGGCCTTCACCTCTACCCCAGTCTTGGCACCTCAACATTCAGCCTGAGCCTCTGCCCAGCCCTGCCCTGTGACCTTGTTCTCATGATTGAAAAAGATATGGCCGTGTTCGTGGGCCAGCGATGAGACCGTCATTCTGGCCAACTGGCAAGGGTCTTGGTCGAAGAGGTGAAACGACAATTGTAGGTTGCAATTCCTCTTCTGCATTATACCAACTCGACCGTGCTTTCTCTGTAGGGATTTGCTTGCCGCACTCAGCAATGAGGCTGCGGGCGTGGAGTATCCAAGCGACGCTCAGGACGAATGTAGAGCTCGCAAGGTCGATTTCATGCGCGAGCACCCCATGTATGACAAGATGCTCAAGATTTTGTCGCAGGAGAATCCTCTGCAGCGTTTCTTCCAGCCGCTCGTTCGTCCAGCCGGTGGGGAGCGCATCAACGGATGGCTGCCCCTCAACGATCGCACACACCATCTTCCAGCTTGGCCTCTTGACCCGTCATCGCGTCGATTGCCACGCCCCTCTATCATCGGACTACTATGCGACGCATGGGTTCGTGCGCGGATCTTGGTTTGATATTGCCGAGTCTGCGTTTGGGCTCACGCTCCTGCTGGAATTCCTCATCAAGATCATCGCAGATGGGTTTTTGTTTACTCCGAATGCGTTGGTACGGAGTATCTAGAATGTCCTCAACTTTTTCATCATGGCCGGCATCCTCGTTAACGTCGTGACCAGCTTGGTCTTCATCGGAGGACTTAGCAGGCTGACGCAGTCGCTGAAGGCCCTGCGGGTGCTCAAGCTGATCGCGCTGGCTGAGAAGATGTGCTCTACGTTCGAATCGCTGATCCTCTCGGGCATCACGCACATCCTCGATGTGGCCATGCTCACCATGCTCTACGTGATCCCCTACGCCGTCTGGGGTCTCAACATCTTCTCCGGCCTGACAAAGTCGTGCAACGACGGGGGCGCGTCGGGCCGGTCGGACTGCGTCAACGAGTATGAGGCCAACGTCGTGACCAACCCCACCAGCGACCCTGCCTTTACGTACCCCGTTCCTCATGTGTGGGCGAACCCGTCGCCGTCGACGACGTTCTCCTTTGACTCGTTCCGCGCGTCGCTCATCCTCTTTGAGATCGTCTCGTTCAAGGGCTGGATCGATGTCATGGGCAGCGTCGTCATTCTCACGCTGTTTGTCAGGCGAGTTGCACGATCTATCTTATATCCGATCCTTCCTCTGACTGCCGCGACTGCCAGTATCATCGAGAGTTTTAGTGTCATGATGGGCACGGCTTTGCTGACACACTGGCAGCCACAGAGGGGGTGGGTCGACCTGCAGAAGCTGATCAAACGCCAGCGGCCGTCGAAAAGGCCAAGGACGCGGCCTGCGCTGGCATTCAGAGCTTGTTGTTTCGACTGTGCAGTCTACAAGCACGGTTGGTGGGCGCGGATGATGGCGCTGTGCGCGTCGAGTTCGCCCCCCCACTGCTCGGTTATGAGGAGGTAAAGCCTTGTCTCCTCGGCATGAAGGCAGATGCGGACGAAGCACTCGGCACCGTACGTGAATCGTATTCCGTACACCGTATAACACCGTTTATGGCCGTACAGGACCCCATACCGTGCCGTCAAGACCTTGGGCATCAACTATACGGGTACGGTTTATGGTGACCCCGTCACCGTATCAGTGCCGTCATCATACGGCCATACACTGTATATGGTACGGTGGACAGCCCTACACGGTCTGCTCCATTACCTCCACCTCCACCTCCACCGTTGCCACCAGGGCCAGGGTTGATATTGGACCTACCATTTGATATGGCCGACATTTGGCAGGCACGGTGAGGACTTTGATTTCGGCAATGATCCACTAGCTGAAATGAACCTCTGGTTTGACCAGACAGCTATGCACGACGGCACATCTCTGGATATGAAGTAGTATAACCTCTATCCCCGTTGTGGGCTAAACACTTGTGAAATGCATCTACCTCCACCTTCCAACCCATGTTCGTCTCTTTAGGTGTCAGCACCCCACTGCCAGTGTGCCCCCCTCAAGTCACTTTTCTGCTCCCGCGTTCCACGTTTTTGTGATGTCGTCCTTGATTGTGCCCATCACCTCATTACCGTTGCTTCGACTAGTTACCTTTGCTGGGTTGCCAAGCCTTTGGCATGTATTCTCCTTACCCTTACTAACATCGTCCATTTGATTCATGTATCAGGTGCGGAAGTGGTGCGGAGCGCCAATAAGTCATGTGACCCCAAGTTCATATTTCAGGTTTGCCGTCTCAGTCGTTCTGTTCCTTTCTTCCTCTTCAACCACTACCATCATCTCTTTATTTGTCCCGTTACTTCCTCACCACTCCCGGTCCCACTGTCCACTGGTAAGGAAGGAGGACACCCTTACCATTGACAGTTCTCTGCTGCCTCGTGGTGTTGGTGCCCGAGGACTTTCGACTCTTGGCATGGTTCTGTACACTTGCCTGGACATCCCTTTGGTTCGTACCTCCACCTCTGACACTGCTCCCTGCCCACTGACCTATGAATGTGCCCATTCCAACCGTTGCAACCTCAAGCGCTTTCATTGGCCAAAATCACCACATTTCACTTTCCTCCCCCCCTCCTTACCATGCCCCCAAACATAGTATGTTTCTGTTTTGCCTTTATCGTGGTTCATGTTCTCCAATTCAGAGTCCTCGTCATACCGGGCGCCATCGTCCTCCTGGTCATCCTCATCCAATGCAGCCCTCTCATGGAGGTTCAAATTTCGGTGACAGCTCGGGGCTACTCATCTATGTATTGAAGACTATGATGGAAGAGGCTTCGAAACTCTCAAGAACCCAAGTGAGTCATTCACTCCACCGGGTCATCGGGGGAACAATTATTGGGAAGTGGAATGGGGGATAGTAAGTTAATACAATGAATTTACGAGATTATTAAAAATTGTGGGGCTGGTAAAGGTTTTGTGGTGTCTGACAAGATGATTAAAAGCGAACTTATAATGCTTTTACAAGCAGAATTGGGTTGATTGTAAACTAGATTATAATGAGAATTACCAGATTTCGCTGTTTCTTATAATACCAATTACCAGATTTCACGATTTATTATAATCATTATAATGCCACCGTTTACATTTTATTGCATTATAAAATTATAATGCATTATAAGGCTGTTTCCCAAATTTGCGACACGTCACAAGCCTCGAGGCGTCTATCATACTCACCAATGATCGTAAACTATGCCCAAGTATACACTGTACGCGCTCGCGCCCGTACAACGTATACGACTAAACACTTTCAGCTTCTCCGCTCTCCGCTTCACTTCACACCCGGCCCCGTGCATTCACCATGCAAAAAGAACAAAAAAAAAGACAAAAAGCGAAAAACCAAGCTAAACTAAACTAAACTAAAAATAAACTAAAAATAAACTATGAAAGGGAGAGAGGAGACGCAACGATGACAGCTCGATCGACGACAGAGGGGGGACGCGGTCCCACCGCACCGCACGGGGCACCGGGTGACACGATTTCTTTCCTTTTCTTTTTAAAGTTTGGGATTTTGGTTTGCTTTTTTTTGGCACACAAAAGACGTGTAAGGGAAGGGGACTGGGCTGTTCCGAGTACCGAGTGTGGGCGGAGTGAGTGGGTTGGTGGGGAAGCGAGCCCCGTCGCCCAAGTTGAGGTATTCGGTGACGTGTGTGGCGTCGGTGCCAAAGTGACATGAGATTACCGGTTGCCGCTCGAAAGGGCAAGGTCGCACTCGGGGGTTCCCCCACACGGCCTTGTCGCCGATGACCGATTCAAATTGCTCTTGTTTTCTCGTCCTAAGCGAGGCGAGGAGAGCGAAGCGAAGGAGACAGGTTCTTATCTAGATAGGCACCACCCATTTTCATAAATTCCCATTATCGCATTGCCAATTGCCCATAATTGCAAACTCGCAGGCCCAATTTATTCAGTTGCCCACCCCCAGCTCGCTGATACCCTTGATCACCTCATCTATCTCCGCGTCGTCATCGCCATCGTCATCGTCATCACGGTCGAACGATCCCGGCATTCTCATGCCCGTGCCTACGGGCAGCGCAACTGCCGTGCGTGGGGAGTCTGAAGGTATGGGCGATATGAGCTCTCACACAAGACAGAAATCTAACGAAAACAGCCGCCCAAATGACAAAAAAAAACGCACCACGCGGCGATGTTGCGGCCATCCGACCATTGGCCGTCATCCTGGACGACGTCTTTGCGCGAACCGTGAATAACGGGCGAAGAGTGCCGGTTCTGCAAGCGCCGCAAACTATACACGCACACACGCGCGCGCGTAAAAAAAAACGAAATGCGATGCGAGGAGAGGGTTCGTCAACAAACGGATCTGCGATTCGCGAGACCGAGACAGGCACGGGCTATGGGTAAACACCGATCGGGCACGCACCAACTTCGTCTGGACGGATGGATTTGCTGAAGCGGCCATATCTACCCAAGAGAGCGTGTGATGCGTGACAAAATCATCGGAAAGCGAGCGAGCGCGCGCGCGGGGGAAGCAAAAACTCACGTCTTGGCACAGCTCTCGCACTCTGCGGACATATCGGGTTAGCGGAAACCACTGCACTGGCACAAACCAAAAATATTCGTGTGTAAAACGCTCACCCCATTCATAGGGATACGATATCTCATAATTGTGTCGTGTCTGCAATATGATGTGTTTCCCCACCACACGTCGCACACGGGATCAAAAAAGTCCGTAAGCGAGGCACTGTCCCTCAAATATGTCACGCATACCGAAATGTCAATGTCCGGTCGCTTGCGCATCACTTTTGCCGCCCTAATGGAAGATCGTGTGTCACAGGCGAAGATCATGCCCCGTCGCGCAGTGCAAGGTCCGGAATCTCGAGGCGAGTCACCCACCATGATTTCCAGGCCTTCCCGTGGCCTTCCTTCGGATCCTGATTGATGATCCAGCACGCGAGGTGGCACATCTCATGTGACAGCGTATTTCGGATGCGTTCTGTGCGAGATCGTAAGAGAGGTCTCGTGTTTGATCTGTGCCATTTCAATCAAGACTCGTCAAAAAACTCGACTTGCCTCTGGTGTCCAGGATCTTAGTCGCGAGCTCGATCGAAGTCGTGTGCACGCCCTCCTTCGATCTTTTGACAGCAGACTAGCGATGAGCAAACGCGAAAACGCAAGGAATAATGGAGGAGAAAAAAAAGAACCAAATGACTGCCGAGAAACCGACCCACCGATGCCATCGAGCACGGCCAGCGGTGGTCAAAAGGCGGTTGCTCCAGACCAGACTCGTCTCGACAGGGAGACCGCTCGCGAACACGCCCCGATTGAGTTCGTCGAAGAGAGATTGCGCATAAGCGGCGCGCTCCGCCTGTTCCGCCTGCGCCAGTGCCTTCTTGGACAACGTCCGCGGCGTTTTCGCAGGCGTTTTGTCGCCGGCTGCCGTGCCCTACTGCGCGGCGTTTTCGGCGTAGCAGTGGCTGCCGTTGCCAGGACGTGTGCCGGGAGGAGCGGGGTCGTGGCCGAACGGTCATTGTTGCGTCGTCGTCACCGCCGCGCGTGTTCTCCGAGTTTGAATCCGTGAGCGTGGCCAGCGACGAAAGGGTCGAGAACGCCTTGACGAGGCCCCGGGTGTCCTTGTCCTTGTCCTTGGCCGCCGAGCCGGGCGGATCGGGGCTGGTGGTGATCCTCGGTGTCGGACGGCGCAGCGGCCTTCGGGCGCTCTTGGGGTCGTTCCTGTGGTGCTCGCGGCCTCAGGGTGCGCCGGCGCGAGCAGTGTGGCGGAATATGAGCGAAAGAACTTACAGGACAAGAAGACCCTCATCATCATCGTCATCGGGCTGATCGCACCGCTCGGCGTGTATTGGTGGCAGTGGGTTGCGCGCGCGTGGGTCGTCGTCGTCGTCGTCACTGTCTGAGCTGTCGGTTAACTCGATGATGTCGATATCGGCAGTGGTGTGGTGCGCCGCTGCTGCCTTGGGCGGTGGATCATCTGAGCTTGAGCTTGAGCTGCTACTGTACACGATGCGGCGGGCGCGGGCGCGTTCGAGTTCGGGGCGATGGTGGGGTCTGCGAGCCGGGCATCAGACTTTGGGGAGTGCGGTGGGTTGACGACAAAGGCGCCGTGCGCTGCGCACCCGTCGAGCTCCGACTCTGCCCCATGGCCATGGCCATCCACGCTGCACGATCTTACGGAAGACGGGCGCGAAGCCGCGAATGGTATAGCGGAAAGCGACGAGGTCCTTCTCCTGTCATTCGGGGATGGATATTTTATTTTTGGCCGCCTGGGGGCGCAGCGTTGGAATTGAGCATGGTAGTCACCTTGGTATAGGGTTTGGTACTAGGATATCTTCGTCCGAGGTGGAGATCTCTATTATGTCCGTCATATTTTTTGCGTGCGAGCGAGAGGGCTGCTCGCGTTGCGATTGGCGTTGGACGACGTAAAGACGTCACGGCCACAAGCCACCAATTTTATCGTGTATCGTGTGAGCGGGGACACTGGTTCTTCACGAGAAAGCAGTATAGTTATCGAACAATCAGTGGGTCCAAGCCGAACTGAACAACGCGTCGCGTCCATGATCACATGATCGCCCAGCAGTGGCATCGTTTCTCTCAACTTTTCTCAACCCTTCCCCAAGTCGAGCAGCGCGCGCCGCCCCCCGCCCCCCAAACCGCCAATACCAATCCCCACCAATGCCCACGATGCCCGCGACAGCAACAACAACAGCGCGCGCACAACCTCTCCCACAAACGTACCACTACATCCGCCTCTCCATCCCGCGCGAGCAGCAACAGCGCCACAGACGCGCTGCAGATCCGGCGCGCACTCCAGGACGCGCTCGCGCAGTCCTTCGGCACCACGCTCTCGCACGCGTACCTCGACGTGCTCTGGGTGGAAGACGTGGACGCCTCGTCGGGCACAGGCCGGGAACCGAGTGCGTCGTGCGCACCAACGGCCCCGGGTAAGCAAGATGAAATAAAATAAAAACACTCTCCCAACCCCGTAATTTTGGTGGTATCTTGTTGGCCCAGACAAGACTTTCTTTCTTTTTTTTTTTTTTTGCGGGGGCGGGGAACTACAGTACTCTTCTTTTTCAACAACCGTATATGTGTGACGGGGTTTTTTTTTCAGCGACGCCGCGAAAGTCATAGCGGCCATCGCTGTGGCCAATGGCGGTACTCTGCGTCTATCCGCGATCAAGGAGTCGCCCTTCCTGCCCTCTGTATCCGTATCAGGGGGAGGAAGCCGGACGATCTTCTGAAAGTGGGAAGAATGCGCGGTTTACCAAAATGGCGACCCGGGGATGCTAGCGGCGCTGCTGCCCCATGGGGCTCCCACAGCAGACCACAACACAGACCACACAGACGGCTCTCTCTGCCTCGCGTCATGAAGATCCAAAAATACAAATCAAAACCAGTCCTTTGGGAACACGAGATGTCCGTGATGCGAGCTATAACTAATGCGGCATGAAAGTCGACGCTCGGGTCAATGTCAACTTGACGGGCGTTGGACACAAGACCGAAGCCGTCGTTGTCGCTCAGGGACGGCTAGGGTTGACATACGTGGGCAAAAACGGGTGCGGGCACAGGACGACATGACAGATAAGCGTAGAAAATCCATACGGAACACCATGACAAAAAAGTAGATTACAGCGCTCGCTGCCCTAATGGGCGATGTACCAACAACCTGTAATCGATCGGCTGGAGATATCCCTGTCTATGGACCCTGCGCCCTTAGGCGCTCGCGTGCCCACTCTACGAAATCATCTATCGTCGACGGCCATGCGGCTGCAGGGTGACAAGAGCGTGTCAACGGGTCGGAGCGCTCGCACGGTCGAGCAGCAGATGGGGGAACGGACCCACCTTCCATATCGTACGTCTCGAACTTTGCATCTGTCGTGCGCAGGAAAGCAAGGAACTGTCATAATGCGCAACATTTCGCCCGCGTCAGCTTTTCCAGCCCCATAAACAGGCTGAGGTGACAAAAGAAAAAAGAAAAAAAGGCTACGCGCCATGGCCCATGTATCTTTGCTGATGCCCTTGACGTTCTTCTCGTTCAAAAAGTCGTACCACAGCTGCGTGTGCTCTTCCGTCCACCCGCCGTCGGGCTTCATGAGATCGTCCCCGCCACAGTCCTGCGGGCGGAGTGCGCCGCCTTTGAGGCCGTGTGGGAGCAAGAGGCCCCAAAATGCCAACGCGAATTCGATCCCGAGACTGCGCTGGCCCTCCGACCGCGCAAACTCGAAAGTGTAAGTGTACACGCGGCGGAAGTACTCGGAATCTGCGCCGAGTTTCTTGCGGAGACGGGGTATTGCAGATTTCATCCCCTCGAAGGTCTCGACGCTAGTTTCGGCGTGTGACCATCAATTTATTGGAGAAAGAGGAATGGAATTTTATTGGGATTAAGCATGTTACCCACCTGAGTCCTCTCCATCCCCGTATCCACTTATCCCGCTTCCATCGGCCAACGCTTGGAGACTGCAGTTCGCACGCGACTGCGAGGAGGACGACGTCCTCGGGATCCACGCCGAGGTCGCTGCACAAGTTGAGGGTGCCATCCACGGTGATGTCCTCGTCGGCGCGGTCTAAATTGGGCGCGTTTAAAACTGGGATGGCAGAGGCGGGCGATGAGTTTATGGGTACACACCCTTATATTTGTTGAAAAGTTTCTCGAGTTCGCTGGACGTAGGCGCTGGTGGGACGTTGTCCCTCGAGTTCAAGTACGACTGTAGAGCGACATCTAGGCGGAGATGCTTATCAAGATACCGCCTTGCCTCTCTCGAGCTGAAGGAAGGATGCTTTCGGTTTTCGGATACAGGAGACTGTAACGACGGGTACATACGTAGCTCCGGTGACCCTAACAAATTCTCTGACATCGCCATCTTTCCTAAGGCTCCGGGACTGCCGAAGGTGGGCGGAGATGAGCGGGTTGGGTCCGCATATATGTAAAGAAAAAAAAAGAAAAGAAAAGCACGGACCATTGTGAACTTGTTGAAGAACGATATGGAGAGTGCGATGAAGAGGGAGAGGAGAGCGGTCCAGAATACGGTGGGCAGCAATGACAATGACAGGGCAACGGGCACGGGCACGGGCAGCCTGGGCGAGTGCGAGGACAGCGAGACAGCCCGCTGCCTGGGCCTGGCACATGCCGATGCCGATTGCCGGTCCTGCCTCGGCCTTTGCCGTCCCCCCCCCACACCCACAGACACCCACACCCGTACATATAACTGCACACGTCGATCGCCTCGCAACCCACCGCTTCGTATAACCGACACACGTTATCAGAGGTAAACACGGTGGCATTACAGAACCTCCGCCGCACAACTCACACGCAAATGACGCCCGGTTGCAACGTTACAGTGGGAGAAGGGGCCCGGGAGAGGGGCTTACCTCGGCGATGACTCGATGACGATCGAGTAATATGGATGTGCGCCCCCATCGAACGTCGAAAATGGGCAACTCTCTGACTGCGGTCGTCGCTCATGCCCCTCTTTGTCCCATAGAAGCATATCTCCGGATGCTGAATGTGCTCCTGGGCGGCCGGTTGACTTGAAGAAGCTGCGACCTCGCAAACTTTCCTGAAACCAGAAAAAGAACCCGCGGTCGTCACGTCCGCGGAGTATGCCAGCAGGCGCGTCATTAGCGGCGCACACAGAGAGAGATTATGCTCGGTGACAAGATACCAAGGATGGACGATTATGAGAAGGTCCTTGGGCATATCTATGGCTTCCCGTTGGGTAATCTAGGGTTCTTTCTATCTACGCATCATCCCCTGCGCTCCTTGCGCGGCTTGATGCAGATCTGGGGCCACCTTCCCAACGCCTGTTAACCCCGAAATCCTTAGTATCCGGCGTTGCTGGGAGGTGATGCCGTCAAAGATGTATGTGCAGAAGAGCCAATCGATCAGCGACGTTGGTTCTCCTTCCCAGTGTCGTGTGAGCTTCAAACCGGAAGCCTAAGAAAGCCAGGGAAAGATAAGACGCTCCGACGTTTCCCCTGTTGTGAGCAAGTCGCCAAAGTTGTTGCACGTAGGTAGGTGTCCCAGTATTGTGCGGGGCTGCAGATCGATGGAAATGCGGCCAAGCGCACTGATTGCCGATCCACATCACGGCTCATGCAATTCGACGGGTACGTCGGTGGTGGCGATAAGAGCACGCATAAGGCTGTCTGGGCCCATGTCCATTGATATATATTCCTTGCACCATGCACCATCGTGTGGTGATGATGACTTGTTGTGCCTGCACGGTCGCTTACGGGCAGTGCATCGTAGCGCCCCGGAGAACCCGAGAAGCGACGACGCCCGTTTGTGTACGACATAAGCCAGCAATCGAGCTTCTGCGGTGTGCTTCTTGCTCCTCTTGGCCAGCCCCGAGGCGCTTCCCGATCTCAAGCGTACCGTAGTTCCTGCCCTGCCACTTTGCTGGCCACCTGCCATGTGTTTTCCGACCGAGTGGCCGTGCCCGGCTCCTCGGCGCATGTCTCCATATCTGAGGCTCAATCCGTATATGTGTGGTGTGTGCGGAGAAGGACGCGGACAGAGGCAGGTTTCACCCGTCCAGATGTGGGGGGGTATGCTCCTTTCGCGCGACACGAGAAGGAAAAAGATCACGAATCTGCTTCTTTCTTCGCGTGGTAATCGGGCGACGCCACTTTTTGCGCCGGCTTCCCAGGTGGCGTGCAAATGCGTCATAGGCAAACGCACCCCCTGACTTCCCCGCTCGTCTGGGCACCCGACGGGACTGCTGTGGGTTGCAAGTGTGTGCCCGTTGGGACGCTTCGGTTGGCTGGTTATTAATAGAGGTCGAGCGACCATAGCAGTGGGAAAACGTTTAGCCAGCTACCGCTGGGGGAAAGTGGAAACCCGCCAACATGTGAGGAACGTGTGCACTGAGTGCCACGTCAGCGCGTCAGCGGTGAGGGGAGTTACCTAGTTCGTTTGGTGGCCTAGGCCAGATTAATGCAGTGTTGCTTGTGACCCGGTGACCATGCGCGCTCGCCCTGCCAAGGGGTCGACGTCGAAGAGAGGCATCGTGACTGTCTTTCGGGCATACATGCATACACGTTCGTGCATTTTTTCACATTCACGGGAGCGAGTACCGTACAATTTGATTTTGGGCGCCCGCAGCTCAGCCCCTCTTTGCTTGTGACGTGCCCTGCCCGAACACCCGAGTGTCCTCTCTCCACATCCATCCACATCCATTTACGAATCGCCGCCGCGCGTCTGATGGGCCTCTAATTTCATTTTCAGGATGGGAAAAAGAGAGGCCACGCTCAGGTCACCTGCGCTCCAGTTAGTCCACACATCCAGGCACAGAGGCAGAGCCGACTGCGAGGAATCGCATTTTTCAATTCCGGGTTCCGTATATGCATATATGCATACATGCACATGCACGTCGGTGGAGGAGGGGGCCTTCGTGGCTGCACAAATGCCGTCAACGGGTTACAAGGGATGGCGCTGATGCTGAATCAGCAGCAACGGTGTCTTGAGAACCCACAGCCATGGACTTGATTGATCACAGATCCAACACCAACACGAATCGAACGCACCAGCGCGCGCGCATATACGATCGTCTCCCATATCACGGTGCTCTGCTGGAGCTCCGGTCGATTAGAAAGTGTCCGTTGTCCGGGTCGTACGGTCAGCGGAACTTCGGTTAGGAAACTATGGGGGGCGTACACTCTCAGGCATTTCTTTCATTTCTTTCACCGTTCGCCATACGTTCACCATTCGCGAATGCAAACCGAATGAACCCCTACTAGATGAAACAGCACAATTATCTCACCGGTCTAGAACTACCCTTTCAATCGCAGGGAAGGGGTGGAGCACGTTTGGCAGTTGGACATCCCTCCGTTGCGCTCTTGTGGGCTTCCTGCTCTCGCCCTTCAACATCCGCCGGCCCCGTGGGGGCCGCAAATACTGCATATAGGAATGCGGCCTCCACGTTGGCACGCACCCCTTTCCACCGATGGACACATTGCATTGCATTTCCTTCAGCTCAAGTTCCGGGTCATCGTGCCGCGACAACAGGCAGTCGTGCGTCAAGTTGGCTCCTGATACCATCTGAACCGACCCGAGCACCGAGAGCCGACGTCATCCCCACAAATGATACCTACTGCTGTACAGTGTAAACTGAATGACATGGAACGAAAGAAGCAATTTCATGGAGAGCGCTCTTTCGATGCACCGACGATTACGGCCGTCAGTTGGCCCTTCCTGAGGTGGCTCACGCGCGCCTCGTCGGCAGGCGAATTAGGAGCCGCGTTTACGTCTCGCACCTGCCATGCAAGGCCGACCCCCGACCCAGGCGGGCAAGTTACTTATCGGGGGGGAGGGCACGCAGGGCGTCCCGTCTTCCTTGACGTGAAGCCTTCATTATGTCCACTCGGGAAAAGGCAACCTCAATGGCATGTCGTAAACGTTGGTCCCCTTCTTACCTTTTCATTGAGAAGGCGGAAGACAGGAGGCAGCTCCGCGCGCGCTGTGCTGCTTGCTTCCTTTGCCCTGTGCTCAGCTCAGCTGGTGGATGGGTGATTTCATGTGCGCACTGTATCCCGCCGCACCTTTCCCTTGTGATATCACTGCGCGTTTTCCGCTTCCGATCTTCGCCTCTGCGAACGACAACTAACCCTATTGCACGTTCCGCTTCGTTCGACGTTCTTCGCTCAGCCATAGATCTTTCCATTTCATTTGTGTGTTGTCGCTCTTCTCGTCGTTACAGAACCAGCTCGATGGAGGCGCGCACATTCCATGGGCCATTTGTCACACAGCTGTGTGCAAAGAAGCCGGGGCCGGCATCAATTCGCAATCGCAGCAGGTAAGCGCCCCAGAAGTTTGGCGGGCACCGAGTTGGAGGAAACGACATGCCATATTTCAACTCTTCGTGTTTTTTGCCCATGCGGCTTTGGCGCCGAATATTGCATATTCGGCACGGCGACTTGGGGAGGTTTTTTTCCGACACCACGGACTTCTCATTTCGAGGGGCGTTTTGGGCCTCCCCCCTCTGCCCTGTTTTTGACGTGAACCATGATCGACACGGAACAATGGCGTGGGTGACATTTCCAGTGCACACATTCTCAGGAGGATCCAAAATCCCACCCACATTACAGTAACAGTCGCCATGTAACGGCTAGTCCCCCTCTTCCTTTTCTCCCCCCTCCCGAGGACTGCTGCTTTTGGCCCTGCCTCTCGGTGATTATACGTTGCTTTATTGATAACGCATGCGTCGCAACACGCGCATATCGCACACACGTTATCGTATCAGAACCCGCGGTGGTGGCGTGACGCGGCGTGGCGTGGCGTGGCGCCACTAAATATGGGCATGACATACAGTTGTTGTACTCGGAAGTAGAAGGATCAGAAGACGAGACCCCGTTGCTCCATCGGGACGATGATGCGGTGCATGGATGGATGGAGAGGGGGCCAAGTTTTTGCGAACGGCACACATCCGTGCCACATCATCATCAATCATATGACATATCTGACAACGCCTCGTATATCTATACAATCATTATCATATAGCCACCACCACCACCACCAACCACCACACGAACTTTCCGCTTGTGGACAAATGGGCGTGAAAATGGTTAGGTGTTACGGAGGAAGGACGACCGCGGATGCAGATTGCAAAAACTAGCAACGCACGAGGTGCAGCGCAGGCCCCGGATAACAAAAAGGTCGCAGAAATGACGGCAGCTGCGGGAACGAGTCTGTTGGGAAACTTCGTCAGTCACGAGTCAGGGCGCGCGCTGCGCCCTACGGCCTCTCTCTCTTCTCTTCTCCGATGCTTCAGCGAAAGTGGTCGTTCATACGTTCATGGGGTGAGGGTCATCTGGTGTCGTGCGCCCGATTATTGGTGCCGTAGCTAGCACATATAGTACACGAATGTGGACATTGGAACGTCATCATGGAGCGGTTGCGTCGTAGCGTTGCGGCAAATCATCATCATCATCATATCCAATCCATCATCAATTTCGTTTGGGGGGGAATCGAGGAATCCTTCTAGCGCCCGAGCGATGAGGCGGCGCCTAACGAGAACGGATACGCAATAATTTGCTTTCCACACCACCTCCACCACCTCCACCGCCGCCATCGATTGATTGGCGCATGGCCAGTGCCGCCGCCACTGGGCGCCACCATACTTTTTACTACTACGAGCGAAAATCGGGTTTGCCGCTCCAGAGTGTTGTCAACAATGCTGCGAGAGTGCGCAGCAGTGCAAGCCCCGTCTGCCCGATAACGGCAAAAAATGCCCTCCTGGACAGACAGCTACACTGTCGCAGTTGCGTTGCGTTTGCGCAACACGCACAGTAAGGGTGGATGGACGGACGGAACCGTCAATGTCTCGGGTGGGCCCGGGGGGCGGGGAAACTAACAGTACAGTACGTTTGCGTACAGTACTTGCGTGTGTCAGTAGTGTGCGTGTTTGCGTATGTGGCCGGCTTGGGGCCCCGCCCGGTCTGGCCTGACCTGACCTGACCTGACCTTGCCTTATGCCTCCCTCGCCTATCCTCGCCTAGCCATACCTCGCGTCGTTCGCCGCGCGCGTGTGAGATACAGTCTCGAAAGCGATGATGGGCTCAGTGTCCCGCCCGCGCGTGTCGAGCCGTGCACCCCCCCTCACACTAGACATAGTAGCACTTTTCCTTTGTTGTAATGCGCATTCTTCGACACGACACGACACGAGACACGCGTACGCAGCGATCGCGCGCGATCACACGCGCAACACCCACAAACCCGCGATAAGACGAGACCCGGCGAGGGCAAGCCGTGCTTTTTTTTTTTGCAGGGGCAGGGCCACAGAGCCGCGATTGTAACACACACCTAGACTCACTGAACTTTTATAAAAAAAAAAAAAAACATCGACTCATCGAGAGTCTACCGAGCACACACGCAACACATGCACCACATGCACAAACTACACGTCATTGTCACTGACACAGCAGCTCCTTTCATCGTCTGCACTTTGTTTTTTTTTGGTTTTTTTTTTGGTCTCCGCGACATCATATTGATCGTCGCTGTTACCGCGCCAGAGGGAGATAAAGGCGGATGAGCGTAACATTAAAAACAGACAGACAGCTGTCACTTTCCGCAGAACGCTTTTTGGCATTTCCGGGCATTCCAGTGTGAAAAGGGCGGGCCCCGGGCACCAGGAACAAATCGCAGGAAATCACGGGTTGCCGTCATGAGGGAGAGGAAAGGGGAAAAAAAAATAAAAAAATAGAAAGATGCGCCAATAAAGACGACATTGACGCCCCTACCTTTCGTTTCTTCAATAAATTTCAATTTCAAAATTTCTCGTAAATGGCACGGAATGTCATGTTTTTTTAATAGCAAAATAACGACAGCTCGTTTTCCCCCTCGAGTCAGGCCAAAAAGTGACGAGAGATATGTTGTCGTCGGAAGGGAAGCGGTTCCAGTTCCAGATCACCAAACGGCCCATGTTTACAAGATCGGTTTTTCTCTGATCGACCCCGGCCCGATTATATCAGCTTAATTGACCGATATTCCGATATTCCGATATCGTGGCTTGCCACCCTCGGAGTGAGGGGGTGAGGGGGTGGAGTGGAGTGGAGTGGAGAATGGAAGTTGGGGCCTGGCCGCGGGAGAGGAGCGTGCTTCGGCGATCTGAGCTGAGATCGCTCGCTGGGAGGCGAAAGAGAGGAGACGAGATGGAGTCGGAGTCGTCATGATCGGGTCGGGTATGAGGGGCTTTGCGGGGCGTTACCAGATGCAGATGCAGGCAAGAGAGATCTGCACTTATTGTATTGTTGCGTTCACCCCATCGAAAGGGCGTTTGCGCAGCGCGACGCGACGCGACGTTCGGACTGACGTCGTCAAGCCAATCCAATAAAAACAACCTCGTACCGAAAGCCGCGAAAACCGAAACAGCTCCCGCCGCCGCCGCCGCCACCACACCAAACCAAATCCACTTCAAAAGCGAAACTAACCAAGGTGGCGAAAACGTCCCGCCGGTGTCAACCAAAAACCAACAAACAAAAAGATCCATGCAGTAATCCCCGCCCTCCAAGAACGTACAAGGGGTGAACAAGAATGACCAAGGGCGGCGGGAGCGGGATCTTTTGACAGCATTGATGTTTTGATCTTCGTTTCCATTCATTGCTGGGCGTGCCTTTGCTTTGATCTCGTCGTGCAGGAGACGAATGCAGTAATAACGCAAATACGTACCGGAGCGGTGCAAGCCACGGTGAACAGAAAAGCAGCGGGTATGGCGGAGGGGACACAAAAAACGAAAAGACCAAGGCGGGCAAAGAACACAGTGAGCCCCTTTCACGCGTGCGCACGGGACACGCGGGCCCACCTAGCCCTCTCCTTCACCCTCCTCTCTCTCAAACCCAAACCCTGGGTGGGCCGCCTTTTTGTTGGGTTTCCCCGTACAGCCACCTTTTGGCGTCGGCCTTTTGTTCTCTCTTTGAAACGGACGTACGATCGCCTGGCGCCCACGGGCGTCTAGACCCCTGGCCTCGCGGTTTTTTTTTCTCTGAGCGCGCCCACGAAAATCCCGGGCGTTTAAACGCTTAGCTTTAGCCCGGGACGCTTGTCCCTTGCCTTGACACGAGTTTGCACAGCACAAATGAATGAAATTGACGGCAGCTGGCTGGCGAGGTTTCCTTTCAGATCAAAAGGGCAGTTACGATTAGCGCGAAACGCACGCGATGCGAGGGGGTGCCGCGCCTCGAGAATACAGTCAGGAATACGACGACACTAAAAGTACCAGTGCTAAAAACGGCAGGTAGTCAAGGGTAGAGCGACGGTGAGAAACCGTTTTTTGTTTGCATCATCCCGTGCGATAAGGCAGCAAACTTAAGGAATCAGATGGCCCTGTGTCTCCTCCCTCCCCTCGTGGGCCTCTCTACCCCAGTACAGTATCATAACCTTACTTGTCGTGTGCTGCTCCGACTGTGTATCCCTGTTCTGGGTAGGGGTTCTATTGCCTAGAGAATGGCGCCACGGCGTCTCTGCAGAACAAAGAGACGCCCACTAGAACTGGCGGCGTCCACTTCCCTGAACACGCACACATGTACAGGAAAGCTTACCAGGCCGCCGTCCGTTTCCCTTATCGCAGGCCCCATGGCCCATGCATGGCATATGGCTGCCCCGCAAAGGGTGGAAAAAAGGACCGCCCGATTACCTATCAAAACAGACCCACACCTTTTGCGATAAGCTAGTCCCACAAGGCAAACTAAAAGTCTCCCCACGAGGATGCGGCCCCGCGAAAACGCAACCGGATTTTCGGGATTCTGAAAGTGGTGGTGCCTATCAATCAAAACACACCAACACCCAGACCCTGGACCGATCCGCCATATGAGTGATGCTAACTTAGTGATGACTCGTACCGTGTACTCCTGTGCTATAATATCAAATCAAAATCATGTGGACACATAAGTGCGCAAAGGAGGAACCACGGCGCGCTCTCACGGACGGAACGGAGAGAAAAACAAGGGGAAAACGGAATAAGGACTGATGGAAATAATGGCACATAGTGATTTGTATTTGATGCCTTCGCGACAAAACACACACACGAGGAGGAAACCCTCGTGATACAGTTAGGTGTTGGGGGGGCGGAAGGGGTGCCTAGGGCAACGCCAATGTGTCCACGGACACGCCGCTCTCCTCTGACACTGATATGACGAAATTCGGAAGTACGCATTTCCCAGATGGCGATGGCGATGGGATCATCCCCAAATGTGCATACACGGAAGGGAAAAAGGCAAGGCAAGGAACGAAGGCGGGACGGGACGACCGATGGGATCTTGACATGGAATTCAGAGGATCACGATCGGGCTCAAATGGATGTGGATGTGGATGTGGCGGGTCCTTCTGATAATCTGCCAATGTGGATCTAGTTTTTTTTTTTTTTTCCATTTTTTGGGAAACCTTTTATGTAATTTCATTGCTTTTGGGTGGGACCCAGACCCGGACCCGGAAATGCAAGGCCAGACCAGGCAAGCGTAAGCACACCCTTTCTTTCCATCTTCGTAAGTCAATTTCCAACCGGCCGTGTTCGTGTCACATCAGCCCCGATTGCGCAACACGATTCTCTTCCACAGATCATCATCATCATCATCATCTTCGGCACTTATACGGATTCGTTCCGCGGAAGCACCAACTGAACGTGCCCGTCTATGCCCGTCGCGATCGCAAGTCAATATGCATATAGGGGCAAAAGCCAAATGCGCTATTGGATAATATGAAACATCGTGTCAGTCATGTAAAAAAGTAACACGTGAAGTAGGGTACATAGGGGTAGAAAAAGGTTGAAAGGCAAGAGAAAGGGAAAAAAAGGTCCGACATAAGTGACGAGGAGTTTATCTATGGGAAAAGTGAAAGTGAAAGTGACGAAAGAGGCGTAGAATGAGGACCCTCAGGGAAAAGGCAAAAGTCGTCAAAACAACCGGCATGATCGAGAGCAAGGGAAACGAAGCCATAACTCCGAAATAGATAGATACCTATTTCACAACTACCCGTCTCGTGTGTTTCCCTGCACGCCGCCGTTCTCCATGCGGCGTGGGCCTACGCCACGACTGATCATCCTCTTCGCGAATGTCATCAACACGATGATCCACCTTTATGCACGATCGGAACCGATCAGTACAGGTACAGCGTAACAAGGCAATTACGTGACTCACTGGAGGATGTGCGTTGCGCACGGGGTGGTGAGGCGGCGCCGCATACCCAGGCGGCGGTGCGACCGCGCCAGAGGCACCGACGGGGCCTGGAGCGCCCCGTGCGATGTCGGGATGGTGATGTGGATATGGGGGGACCGGATGGGGAGGAGAGTGCATGTGGGCGGGGGCGTGCGTGTGTTCCGGAGGTGGCTGCATGATTGGTGGAGGGGGCGGGGGATGGGGGTGTGCGGGCCATTGATGTGGAACGGTTGCGGGTTCTTTGCCTTTCGGGGTGCGCGAACCCCCGGCGGGAGGGAAGTCAGAATCGACACGCACGCGAATAATCTCCTTGCCAGCCTGCGCAAAGAATTGGTGCTCCTGGCGACGGAAATACAAGCTGGTGGATCCGTGCTTGAGGAAGAGCGGTTGCTCTGGTGGTTGGGGAGGGAAGAGGCGCATCAAGTCATGGCCGGTGGGAGGTGGGGGGTAATTCCTTGATGGCATTGCCTGGCCATTGGATACGTCGAGGTCTAAGGGTTTGGGTAAATACAAACAAAAGGTTCGGATCGTCTAGAGGGGGCCTACGAGGGAGAGAACTCGGTGATATCGGTCTTCGGGGAGGAGCTTGAACACCATTGGCGGGATGCTGGATAGGGGGTAGATGCGAAGATGGGGGACTCATATCGTGGTTTGGGGGGGAAGCGGAGGAGCGAGAGGAGGGAGAGCGAGAGAGCTCAGAGACGGGACGAAGATTGTACTGCTGCATGGAAGAAGCGCGCAGGGCTGAGAGAGAGTATGAGAGGAGGGAGGAGGTGGAAAGGAGAAGGTTATATACGGGGGAGCGGGATTTGTATCTACGATGCGAGTGATCTTCTGGGTACCCACGAAAAAGGGTAAAGGACCGGACGGAAGTGATGGATTCGATTTCGATTCACGAGGCGAAGGGGGAAAGGGACAAAAAGAGCAGAGAGGGGATCAAATTGGAAGCAAGTGTTTTTTCATTCCGGGCCGCGGGTCGCGTCGTGCTGGTCGGTCGGTTACGTTGCAATGACAGGTGCCCACTTACAGTAGTTAGCCAGCACGACCATCTTTCAGGGCCGTCGAACTGCCGACGATGAACAAGTCTTCTTCAAAGGGCCTCGTGCGCCCCGGGAGCTCGGCCATCAGCCCTGCCCTGATCCTTTCCTTGACAGAAACCGCTCAGTCGTGCATTGCGATCGCTGGGCCGGGGATTTGGCGCACGTTCTGGCGCCCATATTCACACACGACCGCATTCGGTTAACAGGCCATTGGTTCTTTCACCTTCGGGAGAGATCACAGATATCACCTGCTTGCAATTGGAATACGAACGATACGATGGGAAGACTTCTCTTGCCGCCTTCCAAAAGGTACCTCCGTCCCCTTCCCCTCCCGTCTTCTTTGTTATTATGGTTACTGTTACCCCTCTCCTCCATTTCATTTTCATTTCGCCAACGCCAACGCAGCGCCCACCAATCCAATCGGTCTAGTCAAGTACCCACAAGCTACGCCGGGCCAAGCTAAGAACAGTTCCTGACTTTTGGTCGTCATTCCATTTATACCCGTACCCGTGCTGGCTGCGAACATTCCTCGGCACTATCCCGGTCCCTCGTGCTCATGCCCATGACTCTCGACGATAACCGGATAACCGCTTGACGTTTTTCCGCCGGCCGGATTTTGCTCGCCCCGGTTCGTCCGTGTGTCATGGGAAGGGAAGCGGAGAGAGCTGATGACATATGTTGTGCGGGGGCCAGGATCGCAGCACCAACAACAGCATCAATATATCAGGAAATGAGGAAATATAAATTATTGTATATACGTATATATATATCTGATATACATTTCTTGCTTTCTTTTTGACAGTTGGCAGCTCACTATCAGTCAGCTGCTCTCGGGGAGATTCGCCATGCCTGTCAGACCCCGCCTTGGTGTCGCGTCATATTCCGAAGAATTGTGTCGCGTTGTCGATTCGACATCCCGTTTGATCGCTGGGTGTTCCAAGTGGTATGTGTTGACGTCTTAGCTGGTTCACCCATAAGTGGGGGGTTCTAGAACGCGGCAAAGTCCGACGTGGGATGTGAAATGCTGTCTGGCGCTTACTCGCCCTGCCCTGCTAAAGCCACCGAACCCGAACGCCTTCCCTTCTCGTTCCAGTGGGCGCTCCAGCGTACTTGTGGAGAAAAAACCTTGGCGTATCCGATTATCCGAATCCAACCGTGCTCTGCAAGCGATCACTTATCACTTGCCCTTTCCGTCCAATTCGCCTTTGAAATCCCTTTGGCTTCTTCCGACTCGCGGGCCCCTTCCCTCCCCTGGAACTCTCTCGGTCGTCGTCGCTCTCTCTTCGTGCTGCTGCCTGGCTCTATTTTAGTCTGGGTTTATCATCTCTGCAGATCAGTTTTTCGGTGATAGCGACTCGACGCCCGTCCTCCACGGCTCGTTACTTATCGACAACCACGTCTCTCGTAAGCAGTGCCCGATTAGGCGTAACCCCAATCTTACTGCCCTTGCGGCTCTGGGATTGGCCCAATGATACGCACGACGTCCATGCGCCGCCGTGCCCTCCTTCTCATTGCGCATACACTCATCCTAGGTGCCTCGTTGCGGCGCAATCGCAATCATCCCTTATCCCACCCCCTTGGGCTTGCGTGGCACACAGCGCTATCCCATCCGTCCAACCCACACTAAACTATATCGTCTCTCTTGCTGCGCTCTCGGGCGGCAAAGAGCCCCGACTGTTCCAATCCTCTGTTCCTTTTCGCCTCGTCGGTTCAGTTTCAATAATGATGCAGGGGTCGATGGCGTGGCATCGCCGCGTCCACGGCATGACCCTAAATCCGTCACGCCAACGACAACAACAAAAAATTAAACAGATCGCGCTTCTTGCTCCCCAAACTCCCGACCTTCTCTGCATCGCTCTTCTCCCTTCCCTTCCCTTCCCTTCC
The DNA here is from genome assembly GCA_022496215.1 of Russula brevipes. Taxonomy (NCBI): domain Eukaryota; kingdom Fungi; phylum Basidiomycota; class Agaricomycetes; order Russulales; family Russulaceae; genus Russula; species Russula brevipes. The sequence continues at coordinate 9,859 of WTXF01000104.1, read as the reverse complement.
CATAAACCATATGCCATATGCGATTGTGTTTCAAACCACAACGCCGCCGCGATCTCGGAATCGCCCCCTCGTTCCCACGCGCGTCCTTTCCGCCCTCGGACCTTCGCGTCGACTTTTGGGAACCGACGAACTGCCACCCCACGCCGCCGCTCTGTTTGGCACCTGCCCTATTGACTCGTGCTCGCCACCTACCCGGGTCTGACGTTCCCTCGCCTATCGTCAAACGTCACGTCGCCCCCCCTCCTCGGTGTTCAGAGCCCTCTCGAGTTGGGTTGGGTGACTCACTAGCCGCCGCGGCGCGCTACGCCACCGCATTAGCGCTGTGCTAACAGGTAAGTTGCTGCCATGCCTAGGTTTTATAACGATCAAAAAAAAAGATCGACCTCCGGCACCACCTCAATCAATCGCACCATGCCACTTCCATCCGTGGTGCGTTCCGGCAGGCCAGCCCTCTCTGAGCGAGGAACTTCCCGTCTTATCAGGGTCGGTATACCCCGATTGTCGCGCCTCCCTGCCCTTTGAAACGTGGCGCGCACACACGCGGGGCATGCCACACGCATGCAGGTTGCAGCGTGCATCCTCATGCGGATACTGCCATCGGGCCCCGTTTTGCTAGGTCGACATCTTGATCGCAATATTCAAAAAAGTGGCGCAAGCTCATTCACGATGACTTTTTTTTCAAATTACGTTTAATATCTTTTTCATGATATAATTAATGACCGACCGACGGGATCTGGACTTTTGGGCTGGAAGGGTAAAGGGGGTCTGTTAATGGTCGACGAACGAAAAGGAATGAATGCAAAGTTTTTATTGATGGTTCCTCGGCTGTAAACGATTTTCAAAATGATATCATGAAACGAAACGAAAGCAGTTTTATGCGACTGGTTTGCGATCCACAAACGGAAGAAACCTTCGCGCCACTTTTTGTTTTTGGAAGAACTACAAACAACCCCGTTGTCAAGTTTTCGGAGCCGGTGCTATCGGAGTCGCGCGAACGCCATTCCAGTTCTCGACGGCGATAGGGTGAATGCGGAGAAGGAGACCAGACAAAAACGTCTTGTTTTATCTGGACGCCCCAATGTAGGACGCGCCGCGCATCCATGTGCTACATGGACCGTCGCTAATAATACAGGGGCCATTGACACAGAGGGGGCTTGCGAGAGCTATGTCTAGGGTATGAGCGCGAGCACAGAACATGGTTTGGAATAAGGGCGAAATCCCCTGACCTATTCACCCAAACGAGTGCGCCGCGGCGCTAGGCAAAGACGACGCAGCGTGACAACGCATCCCTTTGCGTGAACGCTTACGAAATGAATGAAACGAAAAGAAAAGGCCAGGGAGGGAAGCATTCAATAGGAAAAAAAAAGAGAAAGAAAAAAAACAAGGGGCCCTCCGACCACTGGACGAAACAAGAAGAAGAACGTCGCAAGCCAAGAGGAGGGTCAGGGCGATCATCCATGCCATGCCACGAGACCCGGTGGGCCGCAGGCCGCGGAGCGCGCGGCAACATGGGGAAACGAAGCGTCGTGTCCCACCCCACTCGACATCGACACGAAGACGCGAAACTCGTTGGACTTTGGTGGGACGGATTCAAGCCGCTGCTGCCGCGGCGCCGCCCTTCCTGCGCTTTCTGACGTCGTCGGCAGTTGGCGCCCCGCGCGCTTCGCGGGCCTCGTCGTCGTTGTCGTCCCCTGCTCTCTTCTTGAGATTACGACGCTGCGTTCGCGTTTGTGGTCCGTGGCCGGCGTCTGCTTCCTGCTGCACACGTGCTGCTGCTGCTGCGCGCGATCCGATCTTGCGGGCGACGTAGCCTGCCGACTGCGATGGCTCGTCCACCCCCGCGGGTTTGAGGAACTCGGGGGCGGCAGCAGCGTGCTGGGCGATGGTGCGGGTAGCGGTGGCGACGGTGGTGGCGCACGAGATATTGATATTAGAGGAGCTGGCGCATCGGCTCTAGTGGCGCGGGTGCCGGACGGCGGTGGTGCTTCGCGAATGAGGTCCCGGGCGCTCTTGGCGCTGCGGGGTTTGGCTCGCTTACTCTCTTTGTCTGAGGGGGGGCCAGACCGGAAGCCCGATATCGACGTAAGTCGTTTCGGGGCGGGTGATGATGGTGATGACGCTCTGCGGCAGGGACCCGCCGCCGAGCGGAAGGTGACCCACGGGATTCGTCGTCCCCGTCTTTGTCCCCGTCCTCGTGCTCGTCGTCGTCTTGGAGAGGCTGGTTATGCGACGGGATCTATGGTCGCGTCAGGTGAGTTACTCGAACGCGCGGGCAGCGGGCGCACCTCTGTTGCTGCTTCCGTGACGACCTCCTGTCCCCGTTTGTTCCACGTTCTTCGGCCTCGAAGCTTGATAGGGTGCGGTGGCGATCCCGAAGTATCATAGCGAGACAAGACGAACGGAAGGTACGACGCTTCGTGCGTCACGAGTGAGCTAAGGAGGCGCGGCGTCACACCGGCAATAGTAGCAGTAGTAGGATTTTTTTCGATTCGGGATAGAGTACGCAGCGTTACCTCGTCGAAGGGGGGTCTTCTGCTGAGGTCATCCCCCACATGTCCTTGACCTCCCTCGCCACTTCCCAACGCGACTCGTCGTTTTCTTCCTTTGTGATCGATTCGGCAGATGCGAGTTCCTGCTTGTCAGCGCGGTGGGCATTTTGCATGAAACGGAGATTCAGCGTTCCTTTGCTGATAGTTGCGGCCATGGTGCAGTGATGGTGAGGTGAGGCGACGGGCACCAAACACCGCACCGAACGGCGACGTGTGGGCGGCACGCAGCGATCACGTGGTGACTTGTCGTTTTTCGTCGCAGTTCGCAGTTATTGGGTTGATTGGATCCAACCACCGATCACGCCAGGACCCCTGCCGGCATGCATGAAAACCTGAAAGATGCCGCTATATTGGCCTGCAGTAGGCCGAAGTTGTCAACGCTGTCGACTGCGTGAACCCGAAACATGTGCCATGCAAAACACCACGGTCATTGGCGAAAAGTGCATCTCCCACGCGAAGCAACACATAGTAGGTCATTGTCTCACCACATCAACTTCTGCCCACTTCGGCGGAGCTGCTTCGCAAGCGCGTCTCGGCCCTGCTCAGAGAATTGTCTTTGAAGCTACCACATCGGTGTCTGAAAGATATATTAAGTCCACGGCGATGCTGTCAATCGTGACAGTACATACGCTATAGAAAACGTTCCTCCCACGGTGGGATGTCATGTATCATGCATGCACGATGTAGCATTCCGGCAGACAAATGGGACCGTCCCTCGGCGAGGCAAAGTTTTGCCCGCACAACATGGAAAACTTCCAGCTTCCAGCCTTTCATCATCATCAGTTGATGGCGTGTCAAGTGGCGCTCCTTCCTGGAACGATGCATCAAGGTGGTACTCCCAGGGGCCCGTGTGTGGCGCAATTTTCTTGGCCGGGATTGTCTGGTATCCTATAGATAGGCGAATTGTAGGTGACCGACCAGAAAAAAACAGGGTGAGAGATATCCGCAAGGAGACCAGTCAGGTACGACTCTGCTGAGACCTGTCTCCACATAACTTCATTCCATCGGCAGTGTGCTTTTGCGGCCAGCAAATACATAGTCGCGGTCGCCACGGAGTACAGTCGAGCGCCAGTCCTGGTGGCCGGAAGTACCCTTCCACCGGGGCGTCCATCACGCGGCTACCTTCCACCGACTTATCACTTATGGTACGTGATCGCAAGCGAAAGTGGCAAGTCAATTTCATTTCGTCTCCAACGCAAGGAACTAGCCGAAAGTTGGCGAAACCTCTATGGCACAGGCACGAGAACCACCTCGTACGCGGCCCTGCAGGTCCATATGAGACAAGGGAACGAAAGGAACGTAACGTCGGCTTCGGCTTGATGTTTCACGGAGAGCCGGAGGACTCCGGTTGTCCGCACGGCGGAGGCATAGAAACCACGAAACTGTTTCTTTTCTTTTTGAATGTCACCTCGCTGGGCGACAGAAGCCCCTCCACGGACGGTGGAGAAGACGAACGCTGCACATAAGACGGTGCATCTCCGATGACACCAACTCCAACACGAACAAACTTACTCGGTCAGAAGGCATCCGTGATATGGGATGCTGCGCGTTGGAATTGAAGCAAGCAGATTACGCCCAATTTGTGGCAAAAATTTGGGCGTCAGTGGTTGGACTTTGTGGGTTTGACAGCCTGAGACTCGGAGGTATGTCATGAAGGTGACGCATCGCATTGCTTCCGAGGTCATTTGCACCAAAAAAAAAAAAGAAAGCTCTCGTTTGATGGCCCTTTGATTGCACACGGGCTCCGGTGTGGAATTTCTGATGTGGTATGTCTCTGCGCTTTCTCTTCTGAGAACCGAGCAATGGAATGTCCATCAACGGAGCTTTCAACGTTGCTGTAGCTGTGGGGCTCCTGCCGTAAATTGCGGCCGCGCTGCATGCGAGGATGACCACGAGGCGAGCACTGGCAGCAGGGTCAAGTGGAGAACACCGCACGGACACGTTCCCCGCACCGACACGGAAGTCGAAGGTCAGAACCCGCCTTACGGGGGCGGCCACGTAAATATGCGTGCGCACGATTCCGTTCACGGTCCGAAGTCGTCAGATGCAGTCATCTTTGACGGGATGACGGCAGGAATGGATTTCATCCGTTGACACTGACATTGCCACTTGTCAGCTGTACGGTGAGCCTGCGTGTCCAACCCACCTATTAGTGGGTTTGCTCTGAAGGGAGTCAGTCCCTGAACAGATGAGAAAGCCCTGTGGATGGGATCTAAGCCAGTCGACGCGACATGAAGTAGACTCGGGCTCTACTGCCAGTGTATCTAGTAGACCCAGTACTGTACCTCCGAAACAAAAGGGCGTGACGTATTGCGGCATCGCTGTCTCTGTCCTTGCTCGGCTCGCTCTCCCACCGTGACTCGCTCGCTGGCAGCCGCCGCTCCCGAGTATATAGTGACGGTACACGACCCCAGACCTACCTTCAATCGTCGGTCGGGGGTATGACGCGCATGTAGGGAAGTCCGAGTTTCCCGAGTACGCGAGCGAAACGAAACGAAACGACACGAGGGATTTTGTAATCTGCCCGAACCCGGAGGAACAGTAAGTCACAAAGACCAGCACTCTGGTTCCAGACTGACTGTCGCCTGTCATATGTCATATGTCATACTTTGTAAGTTACAGACAGTCGCGCGGCACCCGCCGTGCGTCTGGCCCGCAAGCGGCGTAAGCAAGCGTCCAATCCAATCCAAGGTTAAGTTGTCCACTCACGAACGTCAAAAAAAAAACGCATTGCAATGATGATTGCATTAGGGCAGGGTTAGATATTTTTTGGCCCATGTTACTAACGTGAGATAATATTGCCCTCCGTGTGACGTTAGATACACTTGTTAATAACAGTGATATATTCACGTAAGCAGGATTATGTCAGCTAGGTGCCCACAAGTCGCTCACAGCGTTACTAACATGCAATTCAGTATCTAACACGTTAGTAACTTGTTAATAACATGCTAGAGGTTGTTGAGCTTAATGTAGTTGGCAATTTTGAAGCATTGTTGATGATTGGGCCTTATCTGAGGAAGAGCGAAGAGCACTTCACCGGTCTTGTCACCAGTTCACCGGCTCACCCGGCCATAGCCTTTCCTGGAATATCTCACAATATATAACATCGGATTTTCGACCCCTGCTTGTGAGATATGTTATTAACATGTTATTTAATTGTTATATATCAGTTGTTAGTAACATAATCATAACAAACCCAGCCCTAGATTGCATACAGGTGGTAAATGCTCCCGCTGTCGCGTTGCCGTCGCGCGAATCATTTTTGCATTTGACTTGAGGGAATGCAAAAAAAAAAACTGTTTACAGTATATGTATTTAAGCGCAATTGCCTCCGTACGCATTTGGGTTTTTCCGTCGCTGGCAGGACGCTGCAAACAACCACAATCGAAGCCTTTTTATCTTGATTTAATTTAATTTAATTTGATCTGACCTGTTCGTCTTTTTAGTTTAATTTCAGCGAGAAGGTCGAGCTTAAATTGGTGGGTGGGCGCATCCCCCCGTGGGACCAGGTGGTAGGCTATGGACGCGTCGCAGGTAACTTCAACTTGACTGCCATGAAGTTTCGTCGGCGAGCGGACGCAAACAGCAAGCATCGACGGGGCCCACAACTAAGGAACCACACAACTCTGACCTTTTTCGTGCCTAGTTCCTCGTTCCCGACGATACATGCTCAACAAGACCAGCGGCGCGAGCTCGCTCAGCCGCTCAGGAGGGTCGGTGCAGCAGAAGATAGAATCCTCCTTCCTAGACAGTCCTGCAGACGGAGGTGGCGTTCTCTTTTCTTTCCTACGCGAAATGCAGTCGTAGAACGATTGCGGCGAGGCTGTCACCCACGACCGGACGTCGCCCTTCTCCGCTTCCGCCAGGTGAAGCCTACAGTCACTGTATCGTCACCAAGGCTGCCATGTTGCAGCTGCTGCCAGTGCTCGCTCAGACGGTCTCCGAAGATAGGCAGCTGAGAGTTGTGGACGCTCTTCTCTACGCCATTCCCGTACGCGGTCAACCGGAACCTTGACCGGAACAAGTTGAGGACCACTTCGTTCTCACACAACGCGCTAGCAAGTTGCACCCACACTCATCGTGCAGGTACCAGATACCTGTGCGAACTTGCCCTCACGACAAGAATGGTCACTTGGTGCTGTTCCTCGACGCGCGTGTAAATGACTTCGGGGCACGATAACTAAAATCACCGCAATATTTCAGGAAACGACAGAAGCATGCAGTTTCTTGGTTATTATAGTCATTGACAACGTGCGAGAGACATGTAAAGGAGGATATCATATCATGTAATAAGTACCACATATACACGTGAGCACGGGACGGATGGTGATGAGTTTCATAAGAGTGGCAGACGCTGCCAATGTAATGGTCGTGATTAGGGTGATTGGAATTACTGTGATCGATAGCCAGGTAACGTCTCGAATGAATTTGGCGCTCGGGTGGGTGCATATGATCACTGGGTCTGCTAGTCCGCGTCCTGGGCCGTCGCGACCGCGCTGTGCTCGCGAAGCACCTGTGCAAGTTCGGTGTGTCCCTTGGACGACGCTAAACTCACCGGAGTCTGACCCTTCCCATCACGGGCCGTCGGATCTGCGCCACGCTCGAGAAGGAACCGTGCGAGTTTGAAGTGCCCCCCGTCCGACGCAAAGTGCAGCGGAGTCGACCCGTTCTCGTTCTGTGCCGTCGGACCCGCGCCGAACTCGATGAGGAGCCGCGCGAGTTCGGCGTACCCCCTGTCCGCCGCAAAATGCAGCGGAGTCGACCCGTTCTCGTTCTGGGCCGTCGCAACGGCGCCATGCCTGAAGAGGACCCATGCGAGTTTGAAGTCCCCCCTGTCCGACGCAAAATGCAGCGGAGACCACCCGTTCTCGTTCTGGGCCGTCGCATCTGCGTCGTGCTGGAGAAGGACCCGGGCGAGTTCGAAGTCCCCCTGTCCGATGCAAAATGCAACGGGGTCCACCCGTTCTCGTTCTGGGCCGTCGCAACTGCGCCATGCTCGAGAAGGGCCTGTGCCTGTGTGAGTTCAGCGTGTTCCCCGTCTCGGACCTTGCCCGTCGTGACCGCGCCGAGAAGGACCCGTGCGACTTCAATGTGTCCCTGGGCCAGTGCCACATACAATGCAGTGCACTTGTCGCCGAAGCCATGAGCTTCTACGTCCTGTGAGTGCTCCGTGATTAGGTGTTTTACAATCCTGAGTAAGCCGTAAAACGCCGCATAATGCAATGCAGTTTTGCTCGGTTTCGATGGAGTTTTGCCTCGTTTCATTCGGCTCCAGTAGGACACTGTTCGATCGTATATCCAGGTCCACACTGCAAGATGTGATTTCCTTGAGTCAAACAAGACCTTCATCCCATCTTCCACCTTTTGGACACGTCCTCGAACCGCGCGTGGTCGACCCAGTACTCCGCAGCGTATCTAGCAAGGGGAAATTTCTCCAGATCGTCGCTTGTGACATCTTTAGGCACGTGTAATAGAATCCCTAGACACACTCGTGCGACGAGCGTATGAGCGGGCATCATAGAAATGTGGTAATGCGAAATAGCGTCATTTGCATCGGAAAGGTGATCCGAGGTCAAGAACTCCTTCACCGAGAGATGCGAAAATTGTATCACTTGCGTATCTTCGACATTGACAATCGTAAGTAAACTTGAACATGCCGACAGTACCGCATGCACTGGATCTGTTTGGCGCCAATCCTTGCGAAATTTGGGAACTGGATGTGCGCTGAAATCGAACGCGAAAACCTCTGCTAGTTCCTTGACCCGGAGTGGGCGGGAGGCCACTGCGATGCATTGGAACAGCCGATGCGCTGATTTTTTATGCGTCCCTTTGATCTCACGCAGCGCGCGTTCATATGTCTCATTCAACGTCTCTGGTAAGTCATCCAATACGTCCTGGATATCGCTTGGAGGGCAGTCGCGAAGGTAGGGCAGTTGACAATCCACCCATCGGAACCTAAATCACAGGAATGAATGAGAGTCACCAAGAATATGGGCATTGATTCCATACATCCCGTCAGCCTTTCTTGTGAGGACGTCAATGACATGTTGCTTGACCTCCCTCGTCCACCCTTGCATCCCTTCGTCGTTGTTAACGAACCACGTGATATAACCGTTGATGTCATCGATCTGTCGCCTCTCGCCATGTAGGGCAATGGTGTAGGAAGTCAAACGATGAGGACAAGCTCGATGTCGGTCTCGGGTCGACTTGTCATGCATATGCGCAAATTCGGGATTGAATCGACGAGCACCTCGAAAAGATGTAGAACTTCTTTGCGGGGGGTCAGCCTGACAGGTGGGTTGGGACATTCGTCCAAAGCATCCACAACCACGTAAACTGGATGTTGTCTTGGGTGCCCCAGGATATTCTTCAGACATAGGACGAGTGCAGCATCGTTTGCACGTTGCGAACCATTTGTGTGGTCTTTGAAGAACTTGGAAAGGATATCACAGTACGAATCAGATTGATGACAAAGTTGGACCAGCAAGGATGAGAGTAGCCCGCGCAGATCCCTCTTGCGTTCCTCCTTAAAGTCACAGTAATAAAACGCGAGGATCGCAGGCTGAGATTTCCGCATGTCGCTGATGTGCTGGATGATTGCAGAGCTGGCCGACACCTTAAGTTCTCCGGGGGACGGAAATGTGGAGAAGTTCACATACCAGAGGACGCTCTTTCCCGCACCCGCTACGAAAGGGAAAAAATCCGTCAGTCTCAGCAGGAGCGTACGAGTGGGCCACAACCCACGTTTTCCATGGATCCAAAGAAGAGAACTCTGCTCAGACGATTTCCATTTCGAGTACGTTTCGCCATCCAGAAACCACGCCGCCGTCCCGGGGTGCCGCAATTTGCTTTGCTCGTCCTGGTTTTTCCCTGGATCGGGTGGAGAGAGCCAACTTCGAAGGTCTGCCGCCAACTTCTCACCTGCCACACAATATCTGGGTTTCATTCAGAAATGGAGAATGGGAAATGACCGACGTTTCGATGCGTTCATGTCACTCGCGATTTGCTGTAACATTTCTAGCGCTCATTCAGACATAGGACTACCTTACTGTTTTCAACAAATCGAAACTTACTGCGCATTTCCTCTTCCCCTAGAGGGAGGGGTATTCAACACCCAGCAGGGAACAAGCGAAATGATTTCTCACCCTTGACGAGACCGTCGGTGTGCTTGAGAATGAGCGCTGCGGTGGTTGGAACCTCGGCTAGTCTGAGTTGACCCAGTTTCTGCAGTGCCACTTCAATGTCCTTCTCTTTCAAAAGCTTCCTTCCAATCTTGACTGCATTGCGCTCAGTTGAGTGTCATATCGGAG
>WTXF01000103.1:0-111002 GCA_022496215.1 Russula brevipes | reverse complement strand
ATGGCTGCCATCTCTGAATCGTCTATGTTCAAATCATTATTTCAGTCTGCTTTGGAGGAGTACGAAAAACAAACTGGGATAAATCTCGTAGGACACTCACTCGCCGTCCAACTCGAGCACTGCGACTCTGTTGAGTCTATCACCGAGCTCCTTTATGATCAAGCTCGCAATTTCCGCCAATTCCGAGGAATGACAGCAAGCTCGCGACAGTGCTTAGCATACTGTCCAAGCACTTCAAATGCTTTCCGGTACTGGGACCCTTGGCGAACCTTTCGGTCTCGTATGTCGAAAAATGGTCGATGGGTTCTACATTCTGTCTCACGCTCCTTCTCCAGCAGGTCCGCTTGTGAAACGATACATACCAGTATTGGAGCCCTGCTCTCGTGCGTATCTCCACAGTTTCTATGGCAAATCTTTCCGACTCTCAACTTGTATAGGCTGTTCAAGATGTCAGTGCGAGCTATGATGCCCTTGTTGACCTATTGGAAGCGATCTACAACTTTCTCAAGCGACTCGAAATCTATACCACCGTCCGCCCTACGCCAGCCATGACGGAAACAATCGTCAAGATATTGGTCCAGTTGATCTCTACACTTGCCGTGGCGACGAAACAGATCAAGCAGGGTCGACTGAGTGAGTCCGTCGTTGCAGATACGTCATGACTCGACTGAATGGGGCCCAGAGAAATTTGCAAAGAAGCTTTTCGGAGAGAACGACGTCGAGATGGTGCTTCATAGACTGGACAGGCTGACCCTTGATGAATCTCGTGCGACCGCAGCGCAGACGCTCGAGGTTGTCCATGGGCTTGTCACGAATTTGAAGGAAGTCATGAGCGGTGAGCGAGTCGTACTTTTGTTTGCCATGCACCCTCCGCCAACCATATATCTGGTTAGATCAAGAAGCGTCGAATACGACATCCAGAAAGCTCTAGGTCTGTTTATATTCTGACGAGACTAAGGTGGCGCGTACCTGACTGGGTTGTTAGAGATGATGCAGCAACTGTGAATGGCATGAACGAGTCGAAACGTCTGTTCTTCTTGTTGACATTTTGGTGACTAGGAATGCTGAAATTGTCTGACAGGTGAGCAGCTGCGACAGAATGTCCGAAGTTGGCTCTCTCCACCGGATCCGTGGAAAAATTACGACCTTGGACGTGAAACTCACCACGACGGAACAGCACAATGGTTCATTCAAGGCGACACATTCGCAGAATGGAAATTATCATCTAATCCTCTTCTTTGGATTCATGGAAAGCGTGCGTGCTGCTTACTCCTGAGTACCCAATGCCATTGATGACCTCGATCTCATAGCGGGAGCGGGAAAGAGCTTGCTGTGGTACGCCGCTTTTCCAAATAATTTTGTTCTCGGATCTCATATACTGGAACTGGCAAGTTCGTCGATCATCGAAGAGATCGACAGCATGCGCGAGTCTGGATTGGCTTCGCTAGGATTCTATTATTTTGACTTTCGAGACGACGAAAAGAAGCACCGCCACGGGTTATTGTCCTCGTTACTCTTCCAGCTCTGTGATCAGTCCGACACATACTGCAACATCCTTTCCCGTCTTTATTCCACACAACGTGGTGGCCCACGAAGTCCCAGCGACAGCGACCTTGCGCAATGTCTGGAAGACATGCTCCGTTCCCCAGGGCAAGCCCCAGTTTACCTGGTTATTGATGCCCTTGACGAGTGCCCCAATTCCTCGGACACACCATCTCCCCGTGAAAATGTCCTGAAGCTTGTGGAGCATCTTGTCAACCTAAGGCTTCCAAATCTACGGATATGTTTAACCAGTCGGCCCGAAGTCGACATCAAGGCAGTCCTCGACCGTTTGGTGTTCCGTTCGATTTCGCTTCATGACGAGGAGGGACAAAAGCAGGACATTCTCGATTACATCATGTCGGTTGTTCATACAGATCGGCAGATGCAAAGGTGGAAAGCAGAGGACAGGAAACGAGTCATAGATGAGCTCTCGCAAAAAGCTAACGGGATGTGAGTTGCCGTTGCCGAACGATGATGGCTATTGATGTCCGCTAATACGTGGACATAGGTTCCGTTGGGTATTTTGCCAATTGGACTTCCTGCGTCGTTGCCTCCCTGCACGTATTGAACGTGCCCTCACCGAATTACCAGAGACGCTCGATGACACATATCATCGCGCACTGCTCGAAATCAGCGAGGCTAACTGGGAGTTTGCTCACCGCCTGTTACAATGTGTGGCTGTAGCTTTCCGCCCGCTCCGTGTTGAGGAACTTGCGGAGTTTCTCGCATTTGATTTCAAGACAGGACCGATTCCGGAATTTCACGAGAGTTTCCGCCTAGAAGATTCAGTGGATGCGGTGTTGTCAACATGCCCAAGCTTGCTTTCAGTGGCCAATGCAGATGATTCCAAGATCATTCAGTTTTCGCACTTCTCGGTGGAGGAGTACCTGACGTCCACCCGCTTGGCCGAAGGCAGCGACATTATGTCCCGGCGTTACCATGTTTCTATGACAGACGCTCATACTCTCGCAGCACAAGCGTGTCTGGGGATTCTGCTACACCTGGATGAAAACGTCAACAGTGACAGGTTGGAGAACTTCCCTCTCGCTCAATATGCTGCGGAGCACTGGGTTTACCATGTCCAGTTGGAGGATGTGTCGCAAAGGGTGGAAGCTGGGCTGAAAGATCTGTTCGACCCGAGGAAACCACATTTCGCCATCTGGCTCTGGATATACAATCCAAGAGACCCCTTCCGTGTCCGAGGATGGAAACACAACACGCCGTCACAACCCAATGGAAGTTGCTTGCATTACGCGGCACTTTGTAGCTTACACAGGATTGTACAGTTCCTTGTGATTGAGCACAGACAGGACGTGAATGCTGTGGGCTTTGAGGAAGAGTTGACACCATTACACGAGGCGGTGTCGGGAGCATATTTGGGGGTGGCGTCGGTGACATGGACCCTTCTGGAATTTGGTGCGGATGTGATGGCCCAGGACAGGGACGGGCTCACTCCGTTGCATTACGCGGCAGGGTCCTGGTCCACACGAGCCATGGTCATTCGAACACTTCTTGAGGCGGGCGCAGATGCGACAACCCCGGACGTAGAGGGGTGTACTCCATTGCATCAAGCAGCAGGGTCCCCGTCCTCACAAGCCATGGAGGTCGTACGAGCACTTCTCGAGGCGGGCGCAGATGCGACAGCTGAGGACATAGACGGGGGCACTCCATTGCATCACGCAGCGGGGTCCTCATCCCCACAAGCCATGGAGGTCGTACGAGCACTTCTCGAGGCGGGCGCAGATGCGACAGCCCAGAAGAAGGACGGGTGCTCTCCTTTGCATTCTGCGGCGCGGTCCGAGTCCTCACAAGTGATAGAAGTCATACGAGCGCTTCTTGAGGTGGGTGCGGATGCAATGGCCCGGGACGAGGGCCGGTGCACTCCATTGCATCGTGCAGCGGAGTCATGCTCCTCACAAGCTACAGAGGTCACACAAATACTTCTCAAGGAGGGTGCGGATGCAATGGCCCAGGACAAGGACGGGTACACTCCATTGCATCACACAGCGAGGTCCTGGTCCCCACAAGCCATGGAGGTCGTACGAGCCCTTCTCGAAGGGGGCGCAGATGCGACAGCACAGGGAAAGGGCGGGTGCACTCCTTTGCATGAAGCGGCAGGGTCCTATTCCTCACAAGCCATGAAAGTCGTCCAAGCGCTTCTCGAGGGCGACGCAGATGTGACAGCCCATGATAAGGACGGGCGCAGTCCATTGCATCACGCGGCGAGTTCCTGTTCCCCGCAAGCCATGAAGGTCGTCCGAGCGCTGCTCGAGGGGGGCGCAGATGTGACAGCCCGTGACAGGGACGGGCGCAGTCCATTGCATCACGCGGCGAGTTGCTGGTCCTCACAAGCCATGGAGACCGTACGAGCACTTCTCGAGATGGGCGCAGATGTAATGGCTCAGGACAAGGACGGGCGCACTCCGTTGCATGAGGCGGCGGGATCCGAGTCCTCACAAGCAGTGGAGGTTATACGAGCGCTTCTTGAAGGAGGCGCGGATGCAATGGCCCAGGACAAGTACGGGCGCACTCCATTGCATCACACAGCGGGGTCCTGGTCCTCACAAGCCGTGGAGGTCATACGAACGTTTCTTGAGGATGCGGATTCAATGGCCTGGGACGAGGACAGGTACACATCATTGCACCAGCTACGGGGGTCTTGGTCCTCACAGGCCAAGGAGGTCATACGAACGCTTCTCGAAGGGGGTGCAGATGCAACGGTCAAAGACAAGCACGGGCGCACTCCATTGCACCACGCAGCGGGATTCCCGTCCTCACAAGCCGTGGAGGTCGTACAAGCGCTTCTCGAGGGGTGTGCAGGTACGACAGCCCAGGACCAGGACGGGTGGACTTCATTGCATCAGGCGGTGGGGTCCTCATCCTCGCAGGCCATGGTCGTACGAGCGCTTCTCAAAGCGGGCGCGGATGTGGCAGTCCAGGACAAGGACGGGTGCACTCCATTGCATCACGCGGCGGGGTCCTCATCCTCGCAAGCCATGGAGGTTGTACAAGTGCTTCTCGAGACGGGCACAGATGTGACAGCCCAGGACAAGGATGGGCTCACTCTATTACATGAGGTGGCGGGGCTCTCCTCCCTACGAGCCAGGGAAGTAATACGAGCACTCCTCGAGCGGGGCGTGGAGGAAAAGGATGGGTGCACTCCATTACATCACGCGGTGGGGCCCTCGGCCTCACAAGCCATGGAGGTCATACAGGCACTTCTCAGGCGGCGTGCAGATGCAACGGCCCAGGACAAGGGTGGGCACGCTCCATTGCATCAGGCAGTGATGTCCTCGTCCTCACAGGCCATGGAGGTCATACGTGCACGTCTCGAGTGGGGCACAGATGCGAGGGCCCCTGACGAGGATGGGAATAACATGTGGTTAACAGACATTCAAAGTCAGTGAACGTTCTTCTGCCCACAGAAAAGCTCATAAACTAATGTGGCATATAGAATTGGCCATCGAGCTGACATCGCTCGGCGCGTTCTTCATTATGATCTGCGTCATGCTCTTCTAGATGGTGTACTCCTTGTCTTGGGAACGCGCGGGACATCTCCCTTCCAATCCTATTTGCATATCAAATCGCAGTGTACTTTGATATATCTATATCTTGTGCGCGCAGACCCTTTTCCTTGGCGGCCTCTGCCTCATCGTCGGCCCAGTGCCCACAAAAGACATTTTACTTCTTCGCCCGCAGGAGCAAGCCACGGGGAGACTGCCTGCTCCTTGGCGGGATCCTCCTCATTCCTCAAGTGGTCGATTGTTGGCGTGTTTGTTGAGATGTTCGGTTTCCTCGGCCTTTTCGGGTGCGTGCTCGCATCGGGGCATGAAATTCAAATTCAATCACCCTCCTCACTTGCATTTCTCTGCTCCAGCGATCCGTTCCGAGCGTGACGCCGAGGCAGCACGCCATGCATGCAAATACCCTACGTGCTAAGTAGGAACGCGATGTCGGCGAATCGCTGCAGTGCAGTGCTGACGAAGGCCGTCCTGTGAATGTGAGCCTGCAGAAGACGAACACGAAGCTCGCGCGCAAGTAGCTGATTCAAGGGATGGAAGAGGGAAAAATGGAGGTGTGCGTACCCGCAGCAGGTTTGTGCGATAAGGCTGAGGATGCGGCTGTACTACTTGTAGAAGGGCTCACGTCTGCGGCAGCCTCGCCCTCGGTGGCGGCTACTAGGACCTCGAGGCAGAAGGGGCCACAACCGATGATGGAGGTACTTTCTGAAATTGGTGGAGGGCCAGAAGACCACACTCGTCGTCAAGTTGTAGTGGTTGGAATTTGCTTGTGTCGCGGAGAGAGCACATCATGAATGAGAGTAACATACCCAGTGAGTACAACATCCCGCCGAGGTGGACGCCTTTCCACCGAACGTGGTATTGCAAGTTAGCATCAGTAACCCAAGCGAGAGTTTCTGGAATATATCCGTAACGCTTCATCTGTGAATTGGCGAGAACACCATGTAAGCCCCCTGATGAGTGCCCCGATTGTCAACGAAGGAATCGGTCTGGGTTGAGCAGTACACACAAAGTAAGCGAGTCATCGAGAAGCCGGGCCACAAAGTAAAAACAGGTGAGAAAATCAAGGCATCATCCAATGGCGGGCACATGTACAACGGCGGCCCACTTGACAATATCACTCCATCACACCAGCAGCATCTCACCCAAGAGCAAGCACACCTAATGGACAGCGCGGCCTACTCATACTTAACGCCCCGAGAGAGAACACGGGATTGTAAATACCAATGACTGAAAACCTAGTACAACCGCATGTAGTACATAATTAGACAGTCCCACATGGGAGCCAGGCTCCCAGGTCCCTCCCCCTCTCCCCAGCCCTAGAAAGAGCCATCGTGCTCCAAGGCGGGCGACACAGAGAGGCGGCAGGGGACGGTGGCGGATGTTAATGGATGTTAAAATAAAAAAAAGGCCAACCCCGCCCTGTAAAGAAAGGATCAGTGTTCAGTCCCATCGGCGAAGAACAACCTCGAAAAGGAGAGTTCGCTTCCTGCGACGCAGAGAAGCGGTTAATCGTTAAACGCCTCGCGGAAAAAATCAAACACGACCTACCCGTTAGCCCGCCGGTGTTCGTCGAAGTTGGGCATGTCACGTGAGAGTTCAGCGCGTTCAGCGTTCAGCAGCGTCAGACGAAGCGAGACGCGGGTCGTATGAGATTGATTTTTTTTCGCGAACGTTGTCAAGATGGACAAGACTTCACGTTCTCCAATACTCGAGACGTGCGAGACCCGGAATGCACGTTGGTTCTGGACTGGTGCTGTCTCCGGTGAGCTTGTGTTGAGCTCCCAGTGGTCTCACTTAGACACAAGGAGCCGTCACATGAGAAGCGTGGGGTGTTTCGCCCGCCCAACAAGTCTTGGGGAAGGACGTCATCACTGCTGAATTGCTCATGTCCTCTGTTTCCGATGCAATCAAATGAGTTCTGACTGACACATAGGACGGTTGGCGCGCAGTTCTGACTTTTGAGGGACCTTGGCAAGTTGCATTTCACAAGTTACATGGAGCCCAGCGCATGGAGACAAATAATAAAATTCAGCACGAGATGCACCCCCTCGATCAAGCCATATTTCCATTCAACGGGTCGAGTGAGGTTGTCCAATGGGTCGTGATAGTGCAAAGAGGGAAATAACAAAATAACACACAGTATACTGCGACCCCAAATCGCTGTCCCAACGGCTGCCTATTCATCCGGCACGTCGATCTCCCCAGCGCTGATAGCTTCGATAATGTCATGTGGCGGCCGGCCATCAATTGTGCACCCTACCGACTGGGCGGTGCCCAAGATTTCCTTGACGCCTCCAGCAAGATCTTTCGACAGCGACTTGTACTTCATGGTCCGTGCAATCTCATAGATCTCATCGAGCGCGATGTTGCCAGAGTGTTGATGTTCTTCTCCTTTTTGCGATCCCGTGGCGGCTCTACGGTGTAACGATTACCAACGTGAGGGGTGGGGTTAAAAAACAAATTGAGTGAGCATACCCTTGAGGGCCCGGATGACAAGCGACGAAGCGGAAGGTACGACCGCGACTTGGGCCTGACGGTTCTGGATAGTGAGCTGTACAGTGACGCGGAGGCCCTTCCATTGGGAGGTCGCTTTGGCAATGTCTTCTCCGACCTTCTTAGGGGACTGGAGACGAAGGACAAATATTAAGAAACGACACTTTCAAGCAGCGACGGGGCAGACACACAAGACCGAGAGGACCGATTTTTGGTGCAAGCGCGGACGAGGCACCAACCTCACCGCCCGTGGCACGGAGGTAGATGATTTTGATTTCGTTGGGGTCCTGCAAGTACGCATCAACTATATCAGCACTGAGACAATAGAGTAAACATCACATACGATTTTTGGGGCCATTGATACAACTCTGAAGCAGGGCCGATTAATGCTACTGCGATGCGATGTTACAAACGGACGGGAACATTCACCAGCAAAGTTCACACCCCGACTCCAGAAACTGTACAGTAGATAGAACTGAACCCCGGCCCTGTCACGGAAGCGTCACACCACGGTAACTGCGTGACCTCGTGACCGATGCCGAGGGTCGTGACCTTCCCGGCTCGCGAATTTGATTTTCGCTCGAATCCTAATCCTTGCCGGTATCATCACCAGCGTCGACTGAAGCCGGGCTTGCTTCGATTACGTCCATCATTTGGGCAAGGGGAGGAACAACGACCGACGAAAGTCCCCCTTGAACGACGGCGGCCTCGGTAACGGGCTCAGTGCGATGGGTGCATGGAATCCTCACGCGGGGTTGGTCTACCGCCCGCCTACGAGGACGCCGACATCGATGCTCTCTGCCAGCTCATCGGTACGTAGGGGCGGCAGTTTACAGACAAAACTCGATGGCTCACACTCCTCGTGCGAAATAGCACTCATGCTCGACCGTCTGATATCCATCAACGACCGCATCCCTCTCTCACCGTGCGCGTTTTTCTCTCCTCCCCTTGTCCAGGAAGCGATACGATAGATAGCTAATCATCACATCACTCTTTTTTTACCTTTGACTTTCTTTTTTTGGTGTCCGCGGACCTGCTTGTAAACGTGATCCGATGGTTGCCCCACCCAGAGAGAGCATCTCGCGTTTCCACTCTGCGTCTGTCCCGCAGATCTCCATCCTCGACTATCTCAGGCGTATCGTGCGCTTCACCAATCTCGAGGTATGTCCCCTCCTTTCTCGTCTTCTGTTTTACCGCCGTCCCATCCCCCTCTTCCACTCCTCATTCCCGTTTATTGAAACCCCTCGGACTTTCGACGAAACGAAACTGACTAGTATTTATTTACTTCTACATATCCCACACATATCCGTGTAAATGCAAATTTTTCCTTCCCTCTGCATATGCCACGTTGATTTCCTCCGATTCCGCTCGATCTGTTGCGACAACGATAACGGCCATATGCATTCAAGCAGAAGACCTGCCTGCTCCTAATCCTGCACTATATCGACCAGATCTGCGCGCGCGAGCCGACCTTTACGATATCCTCCTTGACCTCACACCGCTTCATCATCTCCGCCGTCTCCCTCTCCTCCAAATCCCAGTGCGACGCATTCTGCACCAACGCGCACTACGCACGCGTCGGCGGCCTCGCCCCCGCCGAGCTTGCCCGCCTCGAGCGCGCCTTTCTCGCCGCCATCGAATGGCGCCTCACCTGCACCCGCGAGGTCCTCCAGCTCTACTACGTCAACCTCGTCGCCCACTCCGGAGGACGCTTTCACATCCTCTCGGACGACGACAATGGCGATGATGCCACCCACCCTGCCGCCGCCGCCCGTCGCTGCTGGTGCTTTGCCGTCGGCGGTACCCCTGGCACCGGCGGCACACCCAGTTCCTCACCGCCGGTCGCCGTCGCGGTCGAAATGCTCAACTCGCCCGCCGGCGGCGTGACGCCGGAGGGCCACAGTACGAACCCAGTGGGAACAGGAACAGCCCCGCCGGCAATCGTGCCTGCCGCGGGGCCGCCACCACCCATCGGCGGTCCAGGGATGGGCGCTCCGACGCCGAGCGTCGAGCAGAACATGGCATTTGCGCAATTTCGGCGGCGCACCCAAGGCGAGGGCTGAATCCAACCTCCTTTTTTGTTTTAGTCTCCTGTTGCTTTTTTCCTTTCCTTTCGTTTTGATTGTAACTTTTTTTTTTACCCCGCCTCCTGCATGTATGTATTTCCGTTCCAATCTTCATCTTCCTCCTTGTACGAACAAGCCAGAACCAAACACCTATGATTCAACCTACCTAGGTGCTACTGCCAAATCCAATGACATACCCACTCAATGATGCGCAGAGACAACCCACCTACGATTCCAAATCACAGGGACAGGAAAGGATAGCCCAAAGAGAAATCCCAATCAGTCCACACGCGCTCACACGAGAGGCTGAAACAGTTTTCGACACGACAACATAGGGCACAGGGGGAATGGCTTTTCAAAAATGGGGTAATAGGAGAAATAAATTACAACGTGCAAGGGGAAAGGTAAAAAAAAAACTTGGTGGCGTACAAACCTTGCGCCAGAGTGACGCGCCTGCAACACAAAAAGACCGACACCCGCGCCTTGCTGAACTTATGAAGAGGACTGAACTGTATAATGCTGTCGTTATATGAATGCTAAGAATTTGGCGCACACAAGGCACGTACTCGTACTCGTACTTTGTAATGGTGAGAAGTAAAGAAAAAAAGAGAAGTGACTGTGACTGTACGCAATGCAATTGGTAGTTGGGAGGAATGGGTGCGAGAAAAAGTAGCGCACACGCGCCCCTTTCTTTCTTTCTTGGGATTGACTTTATAAGTTAGTCCGATAGGGCGATAGAAGAGCGACCACGGGGGTTTGATGGTAAAAACATGGAGTGAGGAAGAAAACGGGGGTGTACAAAGAATGGCGTAAGTCCACGGCATGACATGCAGATGGGACTGAAATCAGAGTGTCTACAAAAGTGGAAGTGGCGCAGCGACGTGCGTCGATGCATGGGGAAAAAGAAAAGGGGGTGGTGGTTAGGCGATAGTACAACAGCGCAGACGCGCGACACGAGAAGGAGACGAACAAGCGAGCGTGCGTATGTGTGTGTATCCGCGCACCAACGCACTAACACATCGACCATAGCACCACCGGGCCGCACGACTCCCCAACAAACAGGGAAAGGACAGAATCGAGTATAGTGAACAGGTGGGCAGGCGCGCGATGTCACCGTCCGAGCGCGGAAAGCATCTTAGCAAGTGCACTGATCTGCGCCCTGCCCATCTTGGGTGCACCATTATCTCGACCTCCTCCCTGCCCCTGTTGTAGCCCCTGACCTTGTCCAGCGCCTTGCTGTCCTTGGGTCTGGGATGCCAAATCAGTTGTGCTCGTCGCAGCATCCTGCCTGTATTGCGTCTGCTGAGGACGCTCGTTTATCGGTTCGAGAGCACTTTTGCCTGCCGTGCTGGTCGCAGGCTGCTTGCCCTTCCCGCCACCGCGTCCGGCACGCTTGCGCTCACGCGGCAGGGGGGGCACGCCAAAAATATCCATATCCTTTTGATGGAGCTGACGTGGCGCACCGCTGAGCTCCCATGGGACACCATTCATTACTGCAGACCGTCCCATTAACAGGTTTATCCCGGGAATGAGAGTCGGAGGGGCGGAGAAGTACGTACGCTTGACGTTCGATGGCGGCCGTCTTGGCAGTCCACTATTGTGGCTACTCTGCGACCCATCATTTGAATATAGGGAAGTGGAGTCTGACTGTTTTCGCCAGTTGGTACTTGACGAGGCGGAAGAGGCAGAAACTGAGGTGGCAAATGTCGCTACTGAACGCACACTCTGGTTGCTATACCGAGTGAATGTGCTCGTCGAGGTATTCGTGCTCGCCATAGAATTTCGCCAATTATTCGATGAGGCGGAACTCGAAATACTTGACACTGGCCGCCCGCTACCTGTAGGCGACGCAGCTCTCCGCGACTGTGACTGCAAGTCACTCCTTCCCCGCGGGGTTGTCTCTACCAGTGCGGAAGGTGACGCTGGGAAAGGTGGCGACTGTAACTGTGTTGGTATTTGGACGGAGGATGGATCCAGGCTCATGATCACACTCGACACGTTCGTCGCCAGAGCTGAGCCCGAGTTCGATTGAGAGCTATGTGAGTCGGACCGCGTACTCATGGCTACCTCACTGCCGCTCTTCCCGAACGGTAACTTCCATTTGCTCGGCTTTTTGGTGACCACTGGCATCGAGACGGGGACAGGAACAGGTGGCGGGGGTGGTACATCGGGGAAGGATTGTATGGTAGCGGAAGCAGAGCGCGGCTGGCGGCTGAGCTGGCGGGCAAGTGTCTGAGACGCCGACGCGAGTACTTCAGACGTCTGGATGGGATCCATCGAAGGTGTCGTGCCCTTGCCCTTACGTCCACGTTTGCGCCGCTTCGTGTTTGAATTGGATCGTACCGAGGGAGAAGGAGAGCGACCAACCCCCGCCTCGTGCTCCACCCGTTGCGGCTGTTGATGGCGCTGCTCTTCCTCTTCGTCTTCCTCATTGAACACAAGATCGAGCGCCGGAAGTACGGCACCATCAGAACCGTCACGATCAAATACGGGATCCATGGAGGTGTTACGAGATAGGGAACGAAGAGGGACAGGTGGGCGGCGAGGCGAACCACCTGCAACCGACGCCTGACGAGATGACGGGCGGCGGGAAGGTGGAGCTGAAGCAATGGGATGACCGGTAGCTATAGATGCTGCGGAGGGGACACGGGAATGCGAATGTGTCGCCGGTTGCGATGCTGCCATGAGCGTGGGTAAGTCTCGTACCCACAGACCAAACTCGCGGGCACTGATACGCTGAGAGTCATCGGTAGGTTCCTCAAGAATGCAAAACACATTTTCGACGAGGAAATTTGCGACCTGGAAAGTCATGCCGGGACATCGCCGCATAAAGAAGTTTGTCGGGTTGGAAAGATATTGATCGAAAGAGGAGCAACCATCTTTGACAGTGTCTACCCAGGGATTGAAATGATAAAGCCTATGAAAATTTGCATGAGCGAAGATCCCCGAGAACAAGAAAAACGAAGGTGCAAGGCGAACACGATACATACATGTTGATCAGAACAATACCCAGAGACCACACATCGGCAGCACGAGGCTTATACACCGGAGCCACGTTGTTCCTGCACTCTGTGAAGGAAAGCGTCAAGAGAAGGAGTGAGAAAGGGGGCGGATAACGTGCCAAAGCTCATATACGGAGCGCTACCACAGTCCATGTCAGACGAGACGGCATCGCGAGTGGAGAGGCCAAAGTCGGAGAGCTTGACGACGACCTTGCGCTCACGGATACCATCCTGGTTGAGGACCCAACCATCGGTGACGATGAAATTCTCCGGCTTGATGTCACGATGAAAGACGGACGCATCATGGCAAGTGGCAACAGCCTCGCACATTTGGGCAAACATCGAGGCGATAAGGCGGAGCCGTGTGTGGGAGAGTAACTGGGACGGGTGAAGGGAAGAAAGGAGACCCGGTGTAGGAGGAGTGTGAGTCAGCGCCGGATCTGCGGTAGGATCGACGTCGTAATGATCGCGAGCCTGTTCCAGAAAGTAGAAGAGATCTTGACCGGGAACGAATTCGAGAAGGAGAAGGAGAAGGCAGACGTTTCCAACGTGCGATGCAACGTGACAATGTTGGAATGCACAGGAACGGACTGGTGGATGGTGGCCTATAGGGGTACGGCACAGGCGAAGAGAGAAGTAATTTTTCAGGGCCCAAAAAGGAGCTAAGATGATGGACACGTACCTCCGTAAGCTGTGCGAAGAGATCTTCCTCATTATGGTCGGCCTTGGACAGGAGTTTGATAGCATATTCGCGGCCATATTCGGTTGTGGGTAGCATAGATGCGGCGTCGTCAAACTCAAGACGACCACCAGCATACATATGACCATCCTCGGAAGGCGGGGAGCGGGCAAGGACCTCGCGCACAAGGTAGACGACGGCATAGCTACCTGTTCCAAGTTTATGAACGACTTCAAATTCCCGAGCAAGTTCTAGATGATCTGCGACGGGGGCCTGCTCGGCAGACGGAACAAGACGGAGGAGTTCGCCCTGGAGGGGAATTCCCTCGCCAACAACGTCGCCGGGGGAGAGGATATCCTCTACATGAGAAGATATGGAGGAGCGAGCCCTTGTAGAGGAAGAAGGATGGAAGGGGCGGGGAACGGGTTGGGGAAGGGAAGTGGGAGGGAACGATGGAGAGGGAAGGGAGGAGGAGAAAGAGGTAGTAACGGATAGACCGGAGGCGGAGAAACGATCCTGAGACATGTCGGTGTCCACGCTGTACCTCGGGGTCAGGTTTGGAGGAGCAGCTGGGGGAACGGGAGCAAGACGGTGAGGATCGAACCTTGAAGAACCATTAGAGCGAAACCTAGGGTTATTGGTGGTGGACGAGGGGGACCTCCTCCGGCTATCAGAGAAGGCGAACGGGGACGATGGGTACTGCAACATGAGCCAAGAAAGGATAGCGACCGAGGACGGGAGGGAGGAGCGGGGTGAAGACTGGCTGATAACCGCCGGCGACTTGCTCCAGAGGAGAGAGAGGCGTGGTGGTGTATCTGTTCAGACGGAGACCTGCTGAGAGTCTGATTAGAATGGCATGCAGCTTGCGATTAATACGTCTCCAAGGACCGGAGGGAAGAAGAGGGAGGGAGACGGCGAAGAGAGAAGAAAGGGAAAGAAAAGGGATTAGCCCCGAGAGGAGGGGAGTGATAAGGAAGAGGCGGAGAGGAGAGGAGAGGGAGGAGAGAGGAGAGAGGAGAGGAGAGGAAGGAGAGAGGAACGGACGGCCAAGGATTTGATAGGCTAATGGGGAGCGAGCGAGGGCGAGGGCGACCGTGTGGGCGTGCAATAGCGGGCTTTCAATTTAACAATGCGATCATGCGGTGTCCTTCTCTCCCTTTCTCTTCCGCTGATTCAGCGGCTGTTGGATTCCCTTTCCTTTCCTGCCGACGCACGCGACGCCCGACGCCGATGATGGCAGTCGAAAGACGATGGAGACGGCGTATGGTGCGTGTGCCCAGAAAGGGAGAGAAGCAGAGAGAAGGGCGAGGAATGCAGACGGGGACAGCTGGGGTATGTATAATTGCAGGAATGGCAAGTGCGCCATGTGCTTCCAGCGCTTCCCTGCCATGCCATGCCACCTGCATCTCTCTTCCCTGCCACGCGCATCTCCGCCGCCCCAATCTTTCCCTTTTCCTTCTCCCCGACTCCCCTCCTGCCTATTCCGGTGCCGATCGCCGTCTTCTCGCCGTCTCTCCCCGCAATCATTTTCCCTCTCCCCCTCTCTTGTTGTTAGCTACGCGACAAGGCCACGTACTAGATCCTTCATTGGCCCACGCACACAACACACCATTTTTCTCGTGATCATCCATCACGTTTCCGTCGCAATGAACGGCGCACAGCACGATCCCCGTCCGAGCGAAGCTGCATCATGTGCATGCCCCTTTACATACAACGGCGGATGCCACGGCCTGTTACATCCTTACCTTACCGTATTTACGAGTTGGAAACTGAGATCGCCACGCGTTCTCCGCCGCCCGCACGTGCCCTCATCTTGCCTCATCTCGCGGGCTTACATATGCGCCACCGTTGTGGTCCCCACGATCGACCCATTTCAGCCATGGGCAGCAAACCTTGACGCCTGCCCTGACTACGCACGCGCCCGTCCTGTCAAATCTTAACCACCACATGTTATCATACGCGATATAGACACCGTGTAACCCGATCGATTACCAAAAGGCGCTAGCAAGATTCATTATTTTCTCCCACCCACGCTAAATGGCCACCCTCGGCGGTCCCGAGGACGACCACGCTGTCTCCTCCTCAGCACTATACCGCTTATGGCCATTCTCCCAAGTCCTCCCGCCCATCCGCCCCGCCATCCCCGCCCTCATCGCCCATCAAACCCTCCTGTCGTCGCACGATTGCGCCCCATTGCTGTGCAAGCGCGCCACCACGTTCTCCCGAACGTACCCGCGATATCGCTTTCATAGCCTCGTCCCCTCGTTTCTTGTCGAGCAACAGCCACCGCGCCCACGCCAGCGTCGCCTCCTCCTCCTCGCCCGTCCCACGCCAATACTCGTACACCTCCCGCACCAGCGCCTCGCCCTCCTCGTCCGCGGCGCCCTCGTCAGCAGTCGTCGTCAGCGCGTCAAACACGCTCGCCCACACGCGCGCGCTCGGCAAACACCACTTGGCAACATGCGCCACGCGCGCCCGGCGCTCTCCGGCAGTCGCCAACCCGCCGATCAACTGTGCGAGACGGAGGAGGAGCGATTGATGCACGTCCCGCAGCGCTGCGTCGCGCATGCTCTCTGTCAGTAGTGCATCGAATTCCTCCCATGACGACGAGGAGGGTGGGCAGCACCGATCGGCACCCCAGAGCCAGACCTCGGAGCATGTCGGCACCGCACCTCGTGCGCTGTTCCATGCCTCGGTCACCGAGTCGACTGTGCCGTACACAGACTCGGCCTGCAGGCGCGCCAGCCAGACACGTGCGTCTTTAGGTGTGATAGACGTGTATCGCCGCGCGATGGATACGATCCGTGATGGCGCGGCAGGTGGGGATGACAGGTGCGCGAGTGAGGTAAGTAGATGGACATGTGCAATGAGGAGGGGCGCGGACGGAGCTTTCTTGTTTTGGCGTTGAATAAATGCACGCAGGCTGCCTACCAGATACAGTTTCTGTCATAAGGTTTCAGCCATGTGAGAGCAAAGGATAAGAGGTGCATCAAGATCCGTACGAGGTGTGCATCAACGTCCTCCTTTCCACACCACTCCTTGACAAACTGGGCATATGCCGCGGCAAGCTCGTCGCACGGGCACTCTTCCGCCGCCCCTGCTGCGTCCAGCGCTGCGAGCATCTCCTCGTTTGCACGCCGCAGCGCATCGACCAGTGCGCAGCCCGCGAGTTCCTCGGCAGAAGTGAGAGCTAATGACCGCGTTGCATGCAGCGCCACGGCCGCCGCATCAAGCGGCAGGGCCTCAGCCAAGCGTGCGTGCAAGTGATCAAGTAGCGAGCTACGGAGGGGCTTTGGGGCCGGGTATCCGGCAAGTAGCGTCTGCAAATTCTGAAACAGCTCGATCGTCGGCAACGCTGTTGCACCATAAAAAAAGATTGGAACCCCAATGAGATGTGAACCACGCAGAACCACGAAACGAAGCGAGGGTGGTGTATGTGTGGGGGACATGCGTGCATACCTTTAGCCGCGCCGTCGATGGCCTTGCGTACAATCGCGCCCTCCATAATCGTCCGCCGCGCCGCGTCCCCCATCGCCTCCTCTTCCGCCCTATCGACCCGCTCACCCGGGCCCTTGTCTTGGCCCTGGTCTTCTTCCTCTCCCTGGCCCTCCGCCGAGGACGGCGCCGCATCGAGCGAGATGCCGAGCACGTCCCACCGCCGGCGCACGGCCTCGACGAACCCCAGCTCCAGCCGCACATACTCGCGCCACATGTCCGCCGAGCCCGCGTTGAGCCGCAGGCCGCGCTGGAGCAGCACGCGCGCGGCGCCCATCCCGCCGTGCGCGAGCTCGTGCGCCGCCGCGAGCACGTACAGCGCCGGGGTGCGCGGGTGCAGCTGTACCGCCCGCGCCGCGATGCGCCCCGCGAGCGCGCGCGAGCCGGCGCGCTGCGCCACACGCAAGTACTGCATCCAGAGCGAGACGTCCGACTTGAACTTTTTCAGCGCACGCTCGAAGATCTGGAACTGCCTGCGGGTCAGCGCATAGTCCGATATCGACGGTGGGGACTTTGGCAGTTCTTTAATCGTTTCGTTTTATATATATACGCTCGTTATCAGCCATTTTTTTGTCTTGGAATGGGATGGGAGACGAACGAACGCACTGAGGCGGGCGGCGCGTTTGCGCCGGAGCGCTTCGAGCCCCATTTCGTAGGCTGCGTAGCGCAGATAGTCGTTTTTGTTTGGGATGCGCCGCACGAGTGTCGTCTCGAACGCTGTGCGCTTTTTGATGATATGCTTGATCTCTGTGGGTGAGAAGAGACCTTTCTCGCCGAGGTCTTTCAGCTCGGCGAGCATCTACTCCCAGATATCCGTTCGGCTGTACACATAGACAGAAGTGGGATCGCGCACCTGCTCTTGCTCGAACTGTACCCTCTCCATGACGGGATTATGGTGGTGTGGATACCTGTCGAAGCTAAAGGGGATCGAAGGGTGTGGATCCGGCGGAGTTGTCCGGGCCGGGGGAAAAGGTTTGAAAAAAAATGGCGACGAGCCTTGCTTTGACCGCCCTCACTTCTTTTACGCCCCAGGCCAGAACTATGCCCACAAGAGGTCTCCGACCGAGCCTGGCCCGCACCCATTCCAGGAGCTCTTCAGGGGGCTCCTCCAAAGTAGTCCTCAACCTCCAGCTCACGCAGAAAGACCCGGTCCAGTCTAAGATCGATAAGGCAAGGCGCACTAGCCACACCCTTGAGGTGCGTCACTATTTCCCAGCCATCACCTCGACTCCGCAATCCGAACGATGTTTGCGAACGTCGTTCATGTCACCCAATATTCTATCTGCTTTTTCATATTATTTTTTTTCTTCCTTGGAGGTTATTGACTTGACTACGGATCGGACAGCCAACTGCACGGGTGAATGTCTCACGAACGGGGAGTACTGTCCATGTGCAACAACGGGAGCGGGAGCAAGTCACCAGTGCAGCACCCCGTCGTCCTGCGAATCTACATCCATCTCGGGGGGGTAGACCAAAGGCCGGCTTCACGATCGCAGAGTCGACAATCGGGAGCGACGAGGACGAGTGGATTTCGAGTGAGAGCGGGGCAGCCACTCCGCTCGATGAAACGTCAGGTGAAGAGGGTTCAGGCAAGAAGACACCACAAGAATCGTCTCCAGCAACTCCTGTCGATCCCGTAGGGCAGCGGGCTAAGGGTCAGGGTCCTGCCCTTGTCCCTAGCACCACTCCTCGTGCAGAACCAGCACCACCACGTCCGCGCGTGCAGACCAACGGTTTTGTGCCAACACGTCCACCACACGTCCCTGCCCCAGCAGCACGGATATCTTCAC
The DNA here is from genome assembly GCA_022496215.1 of Russula brevipes. Taxonomy (NCBI): domain Eukaryota; kingdom Fungi; phylum Basidiomycota; class Agaricomycetes; order Russulales; family Russulaceae; genus Russula; species Russula brevipes. Next base: position 92,411 of record WTXF01000103.1, on the reverse strand, counting down.
CGCCCGAACCGTCTCAATACCCGCAACAGGAATGGGGTCCTTATCGCCAGCAACCCAAGCAACTACACGCACCTCCTTCTCATCTGTCCCGCCAGCTTCCGATACACTTGCATCTACCAGAGCAAGCCGTGTCTCAGTCGCCGCCGCACACCCCTGAGGCCGGCCCGTCGTGAGTGGCGCCCGCACAGAACCCCCAACTCCGACCTCGCCGCGGTCGGGCCATTACTCAACTGGCAGGGCTCGCCCGCCATCTACGCGCTCGCTCATAGCCGATCATGCACTCCGTCCGCACCCACTCATTCGCGGCCAGTCTTTCGGCCACGGGCACCTAGCACCACTCAAAGTCTCGTCTGATGCCGCCCAGGCCCAGCTCTCCTCTTCCCCGCCGCCAGGCCGCGCTCCATCGACTTCGCCGACAAGCATCCGCACGATTCAAACTCCACCGCAGGCGCCGTCTCCAGGCAAACACTTCACCAGCGCGATCTTCCGGCGCTCGTCGACGTCGTCCGCACATTCTGCCGCTACGCTGCCTGTGCAGCCACTCACACCCGTCGAGCGCGGGCGCACCTTGTCGACGCTTTCCACCGCATCGTCCTCCGCCTGCACTCTCATCGCTTGCCCATCTCCCCACGCGCGTCGGAGCGTCCGCGGCGCAGAATGCGTCCCTTGTGGTACACTTTCCACCCCAGAATCAGCACGCGCATCCTGAGACTATCCACACACTCCTCCCGCCGCCGTATGTGACGCCGCACTTTACCATTCTGCAGTGGCGCTCCCCGATTTGCGAGGCTCATGATAGGATCGCAAGTGCACGTGAGTCGCAGCCTAGAAAAGCGCGGTGCTTAGAGGGACCGCGGTTACCTTGGCCCTGTATGTATATAGTCACAATTTTTTTCGTCGACCTCATGCGCAACCAATGTACTTTTCAGACTACATATCGTTTGTTTCTCTGTTTCTCCTTTTGTCCCCTCCTCGGTACTGTGCATGCTAGATCGTTGCATTCACTATCTCCGAGTTCCTTTTTTTATTTATCTGGTGTTCCCTTCATCTACTGTAAGACTCTACCACCATTATTCGGTTCACGCACGTCCTTGGACCTCTTATCCCATCCACGCTCCTCTGACACTGTCTCTCTGCCTCTGTACTACCCGCATTTTTTGTTTGTGTAATATGACGAGAACCCCTTGCAGAAGGATCTACTACCATCACGGCAGTTGGTGCACGCGTGCACGCACATGGACAGCTGCACAGAATTGTGGGCGCAACACGCGGTCGCGGGCTGCTTCACCACCCTAGCCCATGCAGCGCATCTTTATTTTTTTCCGTTCTCGGTGTTCGCTCATCAAATCTATCATATACATATGCGGTACATGGAAGTGCGTATGCAGAATGGCGACAAGCTCACCCCGATGGGATTGCATGTATCATACTCATACTCGAGTCCCAGAATCTTTCTTCCCCCATTTAGGTAGACGTCGCCCCCGACCTGGCGTTACTGTACTGTACGGTACTACTGTAGTTGCAACCAGTCCCTGTAATCGTGCCCAACCGCGAATGAAACGACTAAACGGCACCCAAAAATGGAAAAGGGCCGTTCCTTCTTCATTCGTTCCAATCCTTCCATCTCGCCCGTGGCATATCCCGCCCGTGGCAGACACTCCACGTCATTTGACATTTGATAAGCTGTGAGGCCCATAATTCATAAGATCCGAGGAAGGATGGAAGGGATATATCGCAGGTGTGATGGATCAAAGTAAATCTAAGAAAGAAAAAGGGCTTTCCGCCGCCCACAAAGGGGCTTCCAGCCCGTGCGTGCGTCAGATACATTATTACCTTACAGACTCACTTAGAATCATGAAGTACTAGTAGGCATGGCATGACAAATACGATACGAGTCATACGTCCGTCCAGTCGGCGATGGCACAACCAACCCTGGTGACGCACGCCTCGGCGCCTCAGCCTCATGTGCCTTTCTGACGGGGTCGGGGCCTACAGTATATCCGTGTGCAGGGTTTGTAGTTGTGCGGTGTATAATGGGAACGAACCGAGCAGAGCCCCATGGATCACAGCGAAACACGTGCGATGCGCAGTCAACTAGTCAACGTATCATTTAGCATTTTATTATATCGCATCAGTCCTTCTCCTCTCCCCCACTTTTTTTTTTCGAAAAAATAAAGTTCTTCCGTGCTGCGCTGCTGCCGCGAGAGATCGCATATCCAGCGTGATCGGCCATGGCGACGGCCACGAGGGATCTGACACACACAACTCCTCGGAAGTAGGAAAGAAAGAAAGAAGAAAGGAACCTGTAAATTGTAAATATAAACATATAAAAACTTTTGAACAGGGTACTACAGCACGTTGGGGGGTTGGCAACGAGCGGAGCCACGATGGCATCGCAGTGTCGCGGCGATGGCCAGGCCAAGAGAATCAGAATCACGCTTTGCACGAGACTCGGAGCAACCCGTTGTCCTGTGCCGTTGTTCGTTGTTTCAAGGTGTGGGCTCCGCGGACGCGGACGGACGCATACGCATGGAGCTCTCCATTATTTTTCGGGGTGCGTTTCGCCACTTGGCCGATCTGTCTGCCCGTGCCCGTGCCCGTTCCCGTAGCCGTTACTAGTACCCTTACCCATTACCCATCCCCCCATCTCCATCTTCAATTTTGCCTTCCTCCGAGAGACAGACAACGAACAACTTACTGCCCACTCGAGTTTTTTTTAGCGATTTTAGCCCGCGGAAGAGAGGAAGTGTTTGTTGATGTGGGGCCATCTTATTGTTTTTGATATATTGAAGAGTGTTCTGCGTAACGCAGTGCACGTACGTTATGTGGGACGTGTCTCGTTCTTGTTTTTTTGGTTTTTTTTTTTTTCACGTGCGGTCGCGCCGCGGTAAAACGTTACACGCGTTCAAGTTACATGTCATCGAGACTGTGGATCGTGGGTCTACGCGATTGCCTGGGCCAGCGCCGCCTTGGAAGACAAGGACAAGATAAGACAAGGCAAGGCAAGACAAGACAAGACAAAGCAGTCCGCGATATGGTGTTCTTCGGAGCTGGTCTTGCATTCGAAGCCTTAATTATGCGGCGCTACCTGCAAACGGCGTGTCCGGCGGGTCCTTCCCAACCGACAGACAGATCCGCTTCCTGCCTTTTTTTAGCTGGCTTCTTTCGTCTCGTCTCGTCTCATCTCGTTCTCGTTCTCGTTCTCGTTCGCCGCCGCGGAAGTCTCATTATCTCTCGCTCCGCTCGCAAGGGTCTACCGTCGCATGGGCCGCGTACCAAGTTCCCGTTCCCACCGGTACTACAGCAGTACACCGTGCTGCGCAGATTGCGCAGCGCTGCACGGGTGCATGTGCATCTGAGCTCGGAGGATCCATGGGCGTGCATAATCATCATCATTAATTATTGCTTGCGTGCCCCGTGCCCCCGAGAAGGCAAATCTGTGCATGGAAAACTGATCCCGACCGTCCGGTCAACAACGAACCGACGTCGCTCCGCATCGCACATGGAACTAACAACGGCGTTGGGTGTCTAACCCTTCTTCTTCTTCTTCCAAAAGAGGCAGATCCGCTACTGCTGTAGCACGAATCGCGAACCACATGGCCGCGCGCGATGCGATCACCCCTTAGACCTGTCCATCATCCATCACATTGCGCCACGGACGGGTTAGCGAGAAGAGATGATGCCATACAGTTACTTGCCCGCATGTATCCATGCATGACTCCCGTTGGCCAGTTGCGCATTCAAGAAGAACGTCATCACGTGTTCCGCAAATCGCAATCGTTCAGATGGGAACGGCGGCAGAACGTGTTCGGGTTCGCAGAAGAACGCGGCCTTTTTCACAAATCAATCGGACCCAGACTCACGCTGTCACATGCTTACCGGTGATCGGCTTGCCAAGCTGCTGTGGAACACCAATAGAAGTATGCGTAAATAGGTCGCGGCCAGAATGGGCTACTGTATGCCAGGGGGGCGAGCACGTGATCATGATGGGACTTGAGACTAAATCGCATCATATCATATGAAGGCGACGCGAGGTGGCGAGCTCAGCCCTCCCTAGCCTACCCTAGAATAGCGCCGGCGTTTCGAGCCAACACCGCGGAGGGCAACTCGGGTGATTCCATCATACAGCACAGCGCCTGCGCTGTTGACTGGGATCGGCTGGCATACTTGCAGCCCAGGCCTAACCGTCGTCATTGTGCCTTTGGGGTAGCATAATGTCCATCTTGAGAATAACTTGACCTCGGGCATATGAATTTGAAAACCTAGATGGAGATGGAGTGTCGCCATCTCAAGCAAGAAGCAGTCCAGTTCCGCGTATCGTCACCACACGGCACAGAATCGTGATTGAAGGTGAATTCACACCAAATTCACCCCTGGTATGATGGACCTCCTTGAATTTATCCAGCATGATCCTCTACGCAGATCGCTCGCTCGGCGAGGTGGGTCTAGCACCACCTCGGCAGAGGATGCCAGTGCGGTACAGGTCTAGCCCCCACACACTCCGGTCAAAAGGCCGCCTTGAGAATCGCCTCTCGACGTGTTGCTCTCACTCACCTCGGAGTTGCTTCTACTGTATGTCCACTCAGCACTCGTCTACGGTTATCTGCAACCCGAACTTCCCGCTTCTGCTTCTGTGTGAATCAGCCGATTCTTCGAGGCGTTCCGACGCGTTGTTCTCTTGCCCTGCGCTGCGGGCGTATGCCCCTTGGCGTTTGCGCTTTGTTGCGCGCCCCCCTGGGAATAAGCAGGCACCTGGCGCAAATTGAGCTATACCGTACCTTTTTTTTTCGCTTGAGCCACGACGGCTGCCCACGCACGGAGGCGACGGGTGCATTGTTCCCAGGTCGGCAGTTTCTTTCATCGCTCCTGCAACGATGCAAGGGGTAACAGGCGAATTTTCTCCGCCGCGTTAATTACCCCCATCAAAACTGACAAGTGTCGTTTCAGAGTGCGGACGTCTCTTGTACTGTAAGGTTCCCAGGTTTTTCGATTTCGATCCGCCACAAAGACAGGCGCCCAGGTCGCGTCGCGTTCCTTCTTTCGGTCCGCCCGAAGCGATGTAGTCTTGTCATGTTCATGTGGTTCATGAGTAAAAGAAAAAAAAAAAAAAAAAAAAAAAAAAAAAAAAAAAAAAAAAAAAAAAAAAAAAGCCAAGTACTACAGCACCCATAGTAGTCTTCGATCATGGCACTTCCCTCGCAGGCGCAGCTCTCAGCTTGGGTCCTGAAAGACGAAAAGAGTGCGCAGCGTAGCGATCCCTTCTTTTTCTTTCCATCAGATGGGTCTCTTCCAGACGTGGGTTCCCACACGAGGCTTGTTGCAGCACGGAAGTCCCACCTCACCTCCGCGGACCGCTTGCCACGCCATTCGGCTATTCCTTACTTTTCGGCCTTTCGTTTTCCGGGCCTCGATGCCCATTGATTGATGGGCAGACATAATGGCTTTCGGAATAGGGTCACCATTCCTATTCGTGCACCCGCTCAGAATGCGCCGAGCTTTGCGAGTTCACTTGATCCGCCCGGCACGGATACTACTAATACTACGACCGGAAGGGCGCAGCGCGGAGGTCCGCGCAACGGATGGCTTACACATAGAACATCACGACACAAATTGCAGACTTGCGCGCCCGGAGTTGAGTATTAGCTCCTATCATCGTGGTCGTGTGACGCCCTCATGCAAGGTCTCGTGCCCATGTGACCGTGGCGGTGAGGTGGATCAGGGAGAGTGGCGTTTCCGCAGCCTTGGATCCGTGCCAAAAAGTATTTTTGGCCGTGTTCTGGTAAGTGTAAAGTGGAAGCACTACACGAACCCGGCCAAGGTGGTAGATCAAGAGCAGCTGACATGGAAGGTACCTCTGAAGGCCCGATCCGTGAAAGCTTGAATAATATGGTCTGTGTATGTATCATATGCCAGTGTGTGGCGTCTAAATTGCGACATGCCGACCCTAGCAAGCCGTGTACTGCAGCACAGTCTGATCAGGGCCCTTCCTGTGCGAATAGCGTTATTTTCTACTGCCTAGCGACAGGTTTCAGGCTGAAACGCGCCAAAGAACAAAAGTTGGTTGATGTGGATACGTGCGGGTCAGAGGCGGCGCCGTTGGGAACATGAAGTGTTGGGGAAACGTCCTGCCAAAGGAGACAGATACTCGGATAAGAGGAGCTCGCGAAAGGGAGGACTAGTAGGAGGTTTGACCTTGTCACATCATAGATCAATTGATATTTGGCCCCTGGCGGACTCGCGGGAAGATGACGCCACTGGGTTGTTTGCCGGTCGGCGTGACACACGACAGGCCCCGTGTGAAGACACGGTGGGAACGAGCTACGAAGGTGCTGTGCTTCACATGAACTAGGATGACGGTAGTCTCGTCATGAGTAGTGGTGTATGAGCCACAGGTGGTGAAGTCTGGGGCGTCGATCCATGTGTCAACGAACAACTAAGCTGGATTGGGGAAAGTCCGTGCCAAGGACCTTATGACAGTCGGGGTACTATTTGCCTTCACCCCATGGGGGATGGTGATTACTCCGTGATCGCTATGTTCTGTCGACTCGACCACGAGGCTCATCAAAAGTGCCGTAGTAGGTGGGAAACTCATCGTGCCCGTCCGTACTCGGTTATTTGTGCTCGGCTTTGGCCGCAGAGCAAATCACTTAAATTGTCAGGCGGCCAACTGGAGAAATTTGACATCATTGTTCAATAAAAGCATCGAGGAAATGCCGTTATTGATGATGTATGCGTCGGTCACATTGTTTCATGGTTCTGTTTCGGCGTTGGGAGAATCCGGAGGGGTCATGGCAAGGAAGAGAGTATGTAAGCACGGCACGGTGCATTGTTACCAAAGGCGGGACCCAGACAGACTCGGGGATCGCAAGTGACTTTCTGGGTCCGGTTCTGGGTCGGAATGGGAGAGAAGGGACCAAGTTCTAGATCAAGTGCAGGGAATGGAGAGCGCACCAGCACGGCGAGTCTCGCCCGGCGTAGCGGTGCGCGCGTCTTGTGTGGGGGCTTCGGCTGGGTCAGACAGGTCAGCCAAGGCCAGCCACGCCTAGACACATCAATTTTTTTTGCCAATTTCTGGCCCACCCTTCTCCCACACTTTTCATTTCTGCCCTTTTCGTCCAGGTGAAATAATATCCCTGGAGGTGCCAAAGTTTTTCAGTACCTGGCCCCGGATTCTCACGTGATCCTGCTGTGTGGCCCTGCCATCTCCCCGTCCCTGTCCCATCCCATCCCAATTCCATCTCCACTCCACTCCATTTCCCTTCTCAGTTCCCACCTCCCACTTCCCTTCGAACTACGATTGTGTCTCCACACAGACATGATCACAGTCGAATCTCCAGCCCCTTCTCCCGACATACCCACCCACAAACCCTCGCTTGCCGACCTGAGTCGAAATGCCTCCGTCATCTCCTCCTCATCTTCCTCCAGTTCCACAACATCCCTAGTCCTTCCCGTTCGTCCGCGCCCTATACGGACATTCTCCTCCCCTCGGTCGAGGAGTCCAGGAGGCCCCCCGACCCCAAAGGCATCACGTCCCCCCGCGTACATCACCCGCGAGCTTGGTATCGCGGATCATCCTCCCGACATCCTTTCCGGTCGTTCGCGCGCCAACTCAAAGTCCAAGTCTCGTAGCAACTCAGCAAATGGTCGTCTCAGTGCCGAAGACTTCCAATTTGGTGATGTCCTTGGAGAAGGATCCTATTCTACTGTGCGCTTCATGCCTCTTGGCAATCCCTCGCGCACGCCGCCTCCTTGCTTACACGCGGCACATCACAGGTCGTGCATGGCACGCACCGCGCAACGAAACAAGAGTATGCGATCAAAGTACTCGACAAGGGCCACCTCAAGCGCAACAACAAGCTTAATACCGCGCTCGCAGAGAAAAGTACCCTCATCCGTCTGGGTTCTGGTCATCCCGGTATTGTGCGCTTGCATTGGGCTTTTCAGGATGATTGGAGTCTTTGTGAGTCATCAATTTCTGCTGTCATCTCCATTTGTTCCTCTGTTTCCTCGAAACACTGGCGGGCGGGTACCACGGTGGAGTGCTACGGAGCTTTCTCGACCCCGACCTAGGGTGATCCCGCTGTGACACTGCGCCCTGGGTATTTCCTCGAGTGGCAATCCTCCCATACCTGTGCCCTCGCTCCTACTACGGCAGACGGTCCGATTACCATGACTTCTTGCCACAAAGATAACCACGCAACTGAGCACGATGGCCAACCCTTCGCCTTTCTCGAGACATTCACGAACCTCATATAGATCGCTTCGGAAACACATATTCCTTGCTTGACAAGGGCTTTGAGTAATCTCGCTAACATGTTACACCAGATTTCGTGCTCGATCTCGCTCGCAATGGCGAACTTCAAAGTAGAATCTCACGAATGGGTTCCTTATCGACGGCGTGCGCTCGATATTATGCCGCCCAGCTCGTTGACGCCCTCGACTACATGCATATTCGTGGCGTCATTCACCGGTGCGCACATCTCCCGCATTCCCTTTTCCTCCCGTGCTGATCACATTACCAGTGACCTCAAACCGGAAAATCTGCTACTGGACGACGACTTCCGAATCAAAGTTACGGACTTTGGAACCGGCAAATTAATCGATGTTCCACGTTCGTCCTTGTTCTTTCTCGATAACTAGCGAAAAACCCTCATTTTATTTCAGCTGAGCGTGCGACTAAGACATTTGTCGGTACTGCGCAATACGTCTCCCCGGAGTTACTCGAGGCGAACGAGACGAGCAAGAGGTATGCGCCCACATGTTCCGGTGTACGGAATTTTGCTGACTGTATTTTCGGATTAGCTCAGACTTGTGGGCACTAGGCTGTGTGCTGTATCAGATGATCGCTGGCCGATTCGCTTTCCAAGGGCTATCTGAGTATCTCACGTGGCAAAAGATCAAGCAACTCGACTATACCTTCCCCGAAGGTTTCGACTTAGATGCCGCTGACCTCGTGCGGTGCCTCCTCGTCCGTGCAATCTCCTTGAATAATTTCCGACGTTTGATCTAATCTACCTCACGTGCCACAGGTACGGGATCCGTTGGAGCGATTGGGTGCAGGTCCTCTAGGGGGCCCTCATTCAATGGAAGCATTGCGCTCGCACCCGTTTTTTGAAGGTATTCGTTGGGGTACACTCTGGGATGACGTGCCACCGCCTCTAGAGTCCGGTCTCGTACGGCGCGAGTCGGCGCCAGCCGATGAATGGGACGACGTTGGTGCTGCTTGGGACGAACTCGTCAGCGGCCCAGACGGGAGCGACGACGAGTACGAGGATGACGAGAGCGTGGAAGGCTCACATCCCCATGGTAATCCTCACACGCACGCACGTTCGCGGGCGCCAGGGGATGACGGGATCGAGTGGGCGCCGGACGCACAGGTATTTGTGTCGCCGCCTGCTATCCCACCCGAAGAGATCGGGCCGCATGGGGAAATGCCAGATTATGCGCGCGCGTCGCTGTCACTGGGCGAGGTTGTCGATGCCGTGGTGCCTGGCAGTGACATCGATGGTATACCGGGAGAACCCGCAGTCGGTGACGGCGTAGAAGTCGCTGTCGCTGTCAGCGGAGGCTACGGAATACTCTTCACGTCGCCCATTATTGATGGGGTGTCGAAAACTACAATCACGGCCCCGAGCGAAGTTGTCAGCCCTGCCCTCGGTCCCATTCCTAGCCCCGCCCCTAGTCCTAGTCCTAGCCCGAGGAAAGGCAGAGGGTTGGAACGAGGCAGTCCGGTGGGCACCAGTACGAAGACTGGAGATGGGCCTGGAGGGGTGGCAGAGGCCACGAGCGTGCCCGTACATGTGCCGCGAGGGGTGCGAGATTCGTATGCGACGAGCTCATCGGATGGCAGCCCCGTCGAGAAGCTCGGCGCCGCCCTTGAAGCAATGGGAATCCATCGTGGCAGATTGCGCACACGAAGTCCAACGCCCGCGCGCGGCGCGCCGTCGTCCGCAGATACACCAGACTGGTACGTTCCTCGTCTTGTCATTCCGCTTTTCGCTTTGCATCTACCGCTTGCTTGGGGTTGCTCAATGTGCTTTTCATACAGGGCATCTATACTTGTTGTGGGCGAGGCGATGCTGTTCCACGCGACGGTGGAGGAGACCGCGCTGAAGCGGCGCACGTCGCGGCTGCTGTTGCCACTGCCGGTGTCCCAGCGCAAGCCAAAGGTACGCGAGCTCGCGCTGACGAGCCATCGGCTCGTGTGCCTCAAGCCGCTCAAGAGCGGACGCGGCGTCGGCATCAAGGCCGAGTTTGCCCTCGGTAAAGCCCATGGACCGCCACTCGCGGGCTCGGGCCGCGAGAAGCGCGCCAAAGGGGACGAAGACCGTGGGACGGTGACCGGCGTAGAGCGGAAGGGCATCAAGGAGTTTGTCGTGCTTTCTGTGCGTGTTTTCATGTTTCACCAATCGTTTCCATCTGGGATCTTCTTGGGCTCTTTTTGCCGCGCCCTGGGCAGGGTACTATAGATGGACCTGCTCGGACTTCTTTGCATTGATGATGGAGCTGTGATTTTGCCGATGCCGATGCTGATGGGGCGATTTGTGCTGACGCAATTTCCCAGACGGCCAAGTCGGGTTTCTTCGTCACCGAGAGCGAGGCGGCGGCAGATGCGTGGGTCCAGCGCATCGCGGGGGCGCTGCGGCAGCCCAATGGGGTGAAGCCCGAGCGCAAACTATCCAGTGCGGTCGCGAATCACTGGGGTGATAACCACACGACCGGCAACAATAGCAACAACAATAACAACAACATCAATCACAACATCAGCTGTGCGCGCACATAATTTATATCGTTTATTGGCCTCGGACAGCGCTCCCTCACTCACGCATGTCATTCATCAATCAATTCGTTATATTGCCACCACCACCACCACCCATAACCAAACGCCGTCGTTTCACCTTCACCTCTCTCCGACCACCATCTTCCCCTATTCCATCTTCCTATTTGCGACAGAGCAGAGCATGGCAAAGCAAGACTTAAGATCCTGTATATGATTAAGAGCAATACCTTTAACTTATGGTCTCTTTTGGTGTTTAACGTTGCCGAAAGTCAAGGCAAAAGGGTTTGGAGTGAGAAGTAGAGGGATCATCGAATCGACCGTTGTTCCCGCATGCAGGCGCGCGCTGGATAATTTCTTTCTTTTTTTTTGGTTTTTTCTTTTCATCTTTTAACGATCATCGGACATCGCTTTCAAAGGGTGTTTCGTGTTAAAGAGTTGTCTATTTATTTTGCTGCATTTTCCTTCTCTTTTCTTTACGAAACTCGAAGAATACCATCCACTCGCAATGAGCTCTTCGACCTGGGGGGAAGTCATCGTTCGCCGCCTTTATGTTTCCATTTTTTTTCGTTCTCTCTCCTTTGCGACAGCAAGTTGTGCGGATAATGTAGATTTCCAAAAAGAAGTAAGCTTAACTTTAGATATCGCACAGTAAGATAAATTTGGGCCTGTCTGAAAATGTCTTAGCCTGGTGGGAGCAGACTGGCGTCTATAGCAGTGTCCCCCTCAGCAGTTGCGTCCTCCTCCGTGAGTCCAGCGATGGGTGTGCGCGGCATGACCATCAAACCTAAAAAAAAAGAAAAAGCAAAGAACATCAGCGCGACGAAAGTTTGGATTGTCTGCGCGGCGCGGCGAGAAGCGAACGCGAGGCCGAACCTGTGCGAGCCGACTCGATGATGCCAAACGGCTTGACGAGGCTGAGGAACGCCTCGACGCGGGACGTCTTGGCGGACATCTCGAGGATGATGCTGTGGTCGCTCACGTCGACGATCCGGGCGCCGAACTGGTTCGCGAGGACGTGCAAGGACTGCAGGTGCTGGTGCCGCACGCGCAGCGCCTCGCCCGGCGTGAGTGGCTTTGCGCCCTCCGCGCCGCTGGCCGCGTCCGCCTCTAGTGGTGATGATGATGATGATGAGGGCGGCGGGGGCGGCGGGCGATTGGACTCCTCGAACTGGCGCGCGAGGGCCATCTCGCGCGCGAGCTTGGTGTGCTCCGCGTGTGCGCGGTATGAGGCGCGCGGTTCGTGCGAGGGCCCGCCGGCGAGCTGGTCGTCGAGGTACTCCGGTCCGAGGATGGACACTTTGACGAGGAGCAGTTCGCGCGAGATCGTGCGCGTCTCGGTGTAGTCCAGGACGGCCCACACGGGTACCTGCGCGACACGTGGTGTGAGGTGTGAGGTGGGGGCGGTGGAAAAGAGGAGGGAGGACATACGAGGTCTTCGAGTTGGCGGCGCGCTTGCTCGACGACGCCGTCTTGCCCGCTGATGACGATGCACATCCGGCTCAGATCGCGGATCTCGGTGCGGCACACGACGAGAGAGTCGATGTTGAAGCCACGGCCGGCGAGGATTCCAGATACGCGCGACAGCACACCGGGCTCGTTCTGCACGAGACAGTTCAGCACGTGCCTAGAAGAGAATTTTTGGTCGTCACCGAAGCCCGCACAATCTAAGACCGCAGACGAGAAAAAAAAAGAAAAGAGAGGGGATTTGACTTACTTTTTGTAGGGTTGTAGGCTCGGCGGGGGCGTATTGTATAGGATGTTCGTCACCGCCTCCTCAGCAGACCGCGACCTCGGTAAATCCATCTTGGGAAGCGGTGGGGGCCTGACTTTGTGCGACGTCTTGTAATCGAGTGCGGAAGTGGAGTCATCGATGGGACGTGGAGGCTTGGGTGGCTCATCAGATAACCTATGCGACGTCGAGGAAAAAGCACGCGTTGCAAAGAGAGCCGTCGAGACCGCGCGGGGTCGAAGGGCGAGCATATTTTGGGAGCAGACAAAGCGAGAGAGCGGGTTCTGCGGAGCGTGTCGGCCGCTTCCACACCGTCTTCATCACCGTCCAACGCTGCCCGCTGTTAACCCCTCCTCCACCTATGGCCATCCACATGCTACCCAACGATGTCCTCCTGGAAATATTCAACCTTTTCGTGCGTGACGATGAACCCAAGCCGGAATACGATGTCAAGAACGCAGATGATTGGCATACGCTGGTGCACGTGTGCCAGAGATGGCGAAACCTCGTTTTTGCATCTCCACGTCGCCTAAATCTGCGGCTTCTCTGCACAGGAAGAAGATCAGTGACTGCGATGTTGGATATCTGGCCAACCCTACCCATCATCCTGTCGGACCCAGCTGAGCCAACTGAGCAGAATCCGGTCTATGAGGATAACATCATTGCCGCACTTGAGCATCCCGATCGCGTCTGTCACATTGACTTTTGCAGTCCGCAGTCGCTGTCTGAAAGGATCACAGCAGCAATGAAGGTGCCATTCCCGGAGCTGACATGTCTGGCGCTCGACAGCGAGCCCCCCCTTCCCGGTTCGTTATTCGGTCAATCTGCCCCACGCCTGCGAACACTCCGCTTGTCATCCGTCGCATTTCCGGCAGCACTGAGTCTGCTTTTATCTGCCAGGGACCTTGTCGATCTTGAGTTCAATCATGTTCCTGATTCGTGGTGCTATCCACTCGACAAGATGATCCCGCGTCTGTCCGAGTTGCCCAGGCTCAAATCATTTCGACTTGCGTTTACGTTCCATCCACGCTCACAAAGCTCTCCTCCGCCGACTCGCAAAGTCTTCCCTGCTCTCACCAGACTCTCTTTGCGTGGCAGTGACGAATACGTGGAAAACGTCATCGCCCGAATCGACACTCCTCTACTCAAGGACCTTGATATAACCTTCATCGACCCCATCCCTGACACTGACATTCCACAACTTTACCAATTCATCTGTCGCACAGAAGCATTCGAGCCACACCATGAACTCAGGCTGATGTTCTCTGCGGATTTCGTTGGACTCTGGTCAAGGCAAAAGTTTGGCCCCACCTTGTATGTCGACTGCATGGGGTTAAATTCGCAGGTTTTGTCGATGGCACGCATGTGTAGCTGGCTTTCGCCTGTCTTTCATCGCGTGGATCGGCTCGACCTCATGGAGGATCCTTGCCTTGGACCGGTTGTTTCCCATGGACTGTTTGCACCGTTTGTTTGCCATGCACTGTTTGGACCGTTTGCTTCCCTGGTAGACGGCGAAGAGTCCATGCAATTTTCGGCAATTTTCCGGTCATTTCCTGCTATCCGGCGTTTGCACGTAGCACAGCGATTCGTCGAACCCGTTCTGCAAGAACTGACCGGAACAAAAGCCACGGAGGTGTTACCAGAGTTGCGTGATCTGTTCTTGGAGGGAATTCAGTCGTCTCCGTCTGTGCAAGAAGTTATACAGCCATTCATCGCCGCACGACAGCTCTCAGGTCACCCTGTAGCTGTCCACGATTTGGGGTTTAAGGACTGATAGGTGCTGGTTCTGTTCTCCAATTGTGCTTCGTACTACTGTCGTCATCATTTACGCATGTCGTTTGTGTCGCTTGGGACACCCATGACCTTCACTACATTGACCGTGGTCTGATCTCTATATTGACGCCTGGTATAGTGGCCTGAGAACAATCTGCGAAATATGACATGTCATCAAGCGATCTGACAATACTGAATTGGGTAAAGCACTGTCTTGGCCCCAGCACTCCCCTAAATCCAATCCAAACACCATTTCCGTACGTAGAATACAAATACAAGCTCGAAGACCTCTAACGCACCAGAGAGGCGGACATCTTTACACCGAATTGGTGGATCGGTGACGGATTGATGGCTTCACAATACTTCATTCTTTCCGTCTCAAATTATCAGGCTTATCAGGTCTTGTTGGAATAAAGGGTTTCAAGATCGATAGGTAGTTTATATACAAGTTGCTAATAACTCCTAACTATCCTATGACGTTGCACCTTCATGCAGTTCTGTGACTTCTGTCTGTTCTCCTCTCCAATGCATGCAGTGTGTTGGCAAATGTGTGAGGAGCCTGAGTGGACTGATGTACGACAGAGTGATTGTTGTCTAGCCTTTACTCCCAGCCTCCTATAGACTGTCTCCTGTCTCCTGTCTCCCGCATGGACACGGAGCTGCATTGCATTGCAACTACTCCACCTCCACAGGTGACCTTAGTCCGCCATTTGCACGCGGCGGACCGCGGACTGGTTGTACCCGGATCGGTAATGCCAGGGATCCCGACAGCCATGTGCGCCCGCCATTTTGTTCGAATTTTTCTTTTGAACCCCTAAAAGCAATGGATTCTTATATTTAAGAATCCAGTCTAATCGCGTCCGTGTCCGAGATCTCACAAACGACCTCAGCAAACATCCTTCTCGCTTTCGAAAGCGCCTTTCCTCCACTTACGCTTGCTATTTTCGACTTCGCTCTCGCTCCGCTCACAACACCGTTCCTCCGGCCGCCCCACACCTTCTAATATTATTCGACCTCATGCAGGGTACTTCTCCTTCGGTCCTGGCTCCTCCGTCCGAGATGGAGGCAAAATTGTACTACTATGGCCTGCACTCCGCCCCGCGCTTGGTCGCTCGCACTAGCACCACCCCGTGGGAGGCGCCCACTGGCCCAGAGGCACACCCCATGCCCAAGGAGCTCGGGGGCGTGGGAAATCATCCGATCAAAGACGCCTGGGAGGACAACGTGTGTCGCGAGGTCGGATCCCTCCTGGTTTCGAAGAAGGTGGAGTGTACCAGCACCGACATCGTTCGCATCAGATACGCCGGAGTGTGGGGTGCCCCCGTCATCCTCTGGCTCGGTGTGACGCCTGGATCGCTCTCGTGGGAGGATGGCATTGTCGTGGCCCAAGAGTGCCGAAAGCTTCTTGAGAAGTACGATGTCACCGACGTCGACGTCGAGATCCGGGAGTGTAATATCATCTCATAGGCCGGCTGCAGCCACTCGAGCCCAACACACTTCGAGGATATATGCTGCCAATCGAACCCTGTTTCACCACTAGGGATAGGTGCCATGGGGGAACGTGAGCTTGCGGACATTTGAAAGTTGGCCATGATGTGCATTCAGAGCAGCGAATTCCCGAGCACAATCTCATTATTTTTCTATACTTTGTCGAGAGAAAATCATACAACGGTGTGCAACATTGGAATGTAGCACATTGGCATGTTGACATCATCTTACGAAAATGCGTTGCACATTGCACGCGGGTTTGGCCAACCAATAGGTAATCTTATTGTGAACAGCGTCGCGTGCCCTAAGTCTCGTAACTTGGACATATGGCAGGAGCGATCGGGTCCTGTCCCTGGTGTTGGAATTGGTTAGAGTACGTTATGGGCCCTGCCCTGATGCTTTAGTACGCAACTCATCTCACGCCAAATACAACTCACCTTGTCCCTGCAATCCACGCCGACGATGCCAAGTGGCCCAAGTCCATCCCAAAGCTTAATGCTGATGGATCGAACTGGGTCATGTACTGTGACCGTCTTGTGCTTGCACTTGAGACGAACGGCCTCGACGTCCACCTCACCAACGAAAACGCACCCAGCAACTCGGAGTATGTTGCTGCTGGGACAATTGGCGGCCTCGACGCCACCACGCATTGGAAGAGAGGCGAGGCAACGACAAAGCACCTCATCGCCAGCACCGTGCCCGACAGCATATTCAACCAAATCAAGAGTGGCACGTGTGCAAAAGGGGTATGCACACTCGACCCTACTGTATGTCCGAACCGGGGGTCAGGCCATCTTCTTTTGCTTCTTACCACCATGTCCTCTCCCATGTCGGTTGAGCGCATCCTTTCCCCCTCCTCTGAGGATACCCCCATGGCTCCCACTCCCCCCCAAAAGCCGAAGGGAGGGTCAGGGCCAAGGAGGGCCTCTCCTGCGGATGCCGAACTTTCGGTATTCGACATCCACAACATCTTCCGTCGTCGTTGGTTCCTCTCCAGGGCCCACCTCTTGACCAATGTCATCTCAGCCCAAAAGGATGAGGATGGAAACCTTTCATGGGTCGAGTTCACTCCCCAGTACCACTCCCACCTGGTCAAGTGCGCTGTCGCGCTTGTGCCTCACCCTGTTCTCAAGGTGAAAAAGGTGATGTTTGTATATATTTTGGAGCTGCTAAACGAGGGGGGCCACGAGGCCTTCTTCGAACTCCAGAAGGGCGGCCGCAAGGCCAATAATGCCCAAAAGGAGAAGCGGCGTCTTGCACGGAAGCGGAGCCGTGCTGCTAAGCGAGAAAGGGAACGGGAAGCTGCGAAGGCAGCCAAACTTCCCCCTCGTGAGCGGCAATGCGAGGCATGTGGACGCAAGTTCAAGTCCCGCAAAACTGCCAGAAAGCACAAGTGCCCCAATTCCAAAGTGGTTCGCATCCCGGAGAAGGCCGCTGCAGGGCAAGTGTCACGCACCACGCCCCCAGCACTGCTGGACAAGCCAACAGCCCCACTCGCTCCCCCTGCACCCACCCCCCCAACACACAGTAACGCCATTCCCACAGTAACCGGAGACTTGTGGGGCACCAACCCTGATGGACCGTGGTTCTTCAACCACCTTCAATCCGGCAGACGCATGGGCGTCAGCACTCGGAAGGAAGCAGAAGGGATGTTGGCGAGTGGCCTTTGGAGGCCAGCCTGGTTGTAGCTTTGCCAGGAATTTACTGATACAACCCTGTCTCATACATACAACGGTTTGTTATGATAACGTGTTTCGGGTCTGGGCTAAGGCCCAGGCTGAAGTTTTCAAGAGCATCTATCAGCACCATGTACCGGATAATCACCGGACATGCATTCGTAGGAGCGTACACGCAACGCTTCTTCCCTAATCACACACCGGAGCAGATCGCCTGCACATGCGGCGAGCCGATCCAGACCATTGAGCACGTGCTCATGGCCTGTCCGCTCTACAACGACGCGCGCCGAAAGTACCTCACGGTTAACGGCCGCCTCTCGAAACATTAAGCAACTTTTCAACCACCCCAAGCGGGTCCAAGCAACCCTTAAATTTATTGAGGAAACTGGAGTCTGCGCAAAGCCGCGGGCATGGGACCCGGGATGAGAGACCAAAAGCGCGGCAGGCAGGCCCGCCACAAACCCCACACGATCACCACACTATCTTACCCTATCATTGTACCTTAGTCGAAACTCGACCCAACCCCCTACCATACAAAGCCTAAGCATAGTACGTACTCTAGAGTCGTGACCGCCCCTGCTCCTCGTCGAACGCGCTGCGGAATACAAATTCGGATTCAAAAAAAAAAAAAAAAAAAAAAAAAAAAAAAGAACCGGGGGTCAGGCGCTCAGGCCGGTCAGGGATAGTAACCCCGACCCGACTCCGACTCCTCTGTCCTGCATTCTCATACTAGTCTCGTTCCCAAGATAAGGGATCCCGAATCACCGTGGTCGGAAAAATCGCCCGAGGTCTTGCTGTGGTTGTATACGACGACCTCCCTGGACTCGAGTCCGAACTCGGTGCAGGCATAGCCCTCCATGCCCGAATAGCGGCCCAAGGTAAACTTGGTCGCGTTGCCGTACTTGCCGACGATGTAGAGGGGATCGCCGTTCTCGTCCATCGCGTCGGGATTGAGGACGCGGAGGCGAGGAAGAATGGAACGGATGGGGAGCTGGAGACTGGCTGGTATCTTTCTGCCCTTGCGAACGGCATCGGGGGGCGGGGCCAGAAGTGGTCTTCGAGCTCACCGGCCGTGTATTGGTTACCTGGAAGAGTTGAATGTCAGTAAGCGAGGCTGGAATGGAAGGAGGGGAAACGGAACGGAACGCACCCAAGTCGACGCTATTGCGCACAAAATTCTTGAGCTTCTCCCCATCGACCGCGAACGTAGCGATGTCGCGGGTGTACTCGCGCTCGTCCACCCTGACGGCGATCTTGGGGGCCCAATCGACGATACCGAACCTGCGGCCGTTAGAATCTTTCCACTCGACTTTGACTTCGCGAACAACTCCTTGAGACCGGCGTGGTCCTCGTTCTTCTCCTTCAAGGCGTTCCTCTTGCGATCCAGCGCCTGCGTTTCCTCCTCGTCCGTACCCAACGCCTTCTCCAACTCCTCGACTTCTTCAAACAGCCTGACAGCGTCGCGGAACCCCTTCGCCACAGCTTTCTCGAACTCGGTGATGGCGAGATCGAGACGACGCTCACCACACACGAGGATGTGCTGAGGGTCGGCCTCATCGAGCTCGTAGTCGGTGGTGGCCAGTGGTGTCGAGGGAGGCAACATGTTTGTTCGTGAGGGCGAGGACTCTGTTGCTGGGATCGCCGCTGCTCGTCTGCACCTCCTTGAATAGGAGCGTAAGGGTGCCCTGTGGTGGAATTTCATCTGCGCCACCCCGAAAGAGGGCTATTCCGTTACAGTCTCACCTACGATGTCTCAAGTTTGTTCAATAGGTCGTTTCTACAACATTCCAGAGCATGCGTGCCCATGCGCCGCTATTGTGCTCACTCACATGTTTCACCTTCATGTTTCGGTATTGTACTTCTTGACTCAGATTACTGTTACTGCTGATAAAATAGCGTACTTGTAACAACTTCAAAGGGCTTCATATTGCCCTCAAATCATCATCGCCTTCGACTCTTATCCATTGCCCGACAGTCATTCTCTCGCGCTCGACACAAACAGCCCACTCACCGGGCTCGATAAACCATAACCGTCTACACCCTGGGCGTCGTCGGACTGCCTGGCGATGGGGATGCCCAAGCCGGTGTTGAACGGGGTGTTGAGGCCGAACTTGGCGTTGCTGTTCTTGACGACGCTCATCAGAGGCGGTCATCCAACCTGACGACCGACCCCTCGTACCACTGGACGACGACGTCGGTGATATTGAACTTCGCGAGGATCTGGAGGATGTCTGGCGTCGCGTCGCAAACGTCCCTAGGCTTGGCGGTGTTGGGACGAACAGCGATCCATACGACGACGGGGCCGAGAGTTGGCTCCTTGCCGTCCTCGACGGTCGAGAAGCGAGCCGCCGTCAGCGCCGAGTACTGGAGACCCCTGACCTTCATCGACGCGATGATCTGAGGCGCGACGTCGTCCCACACCTCGTTGAGCTTCGTGCCGAAGACGCCATGGGCAGTTTTTGTCGGGATCTTGAAGAAACGGGTGCCAGGCGCAGGGATGGGGAAGGGATTCGTCTCGAGGTCCGAACGCCACATGAGCCGGAGATCCCCGACGCCGTGGTAGTAGAAGTGCATCTCGTATTTCGAGACCATATCGGGGGCTACGACGGTGAGGGCGTCCGAGTTGCTGCTTAGCTCCGACCAGAGGGTCTCGGTATCGCTGAGGGCGGGAGACGTGGGCGAGGTAGGAGAAGCGGGCAGCTTAGTACCGTCTTGTGCAGTAGGCTCAGCCTGGTAGACGCGAATGAGACAGTCTGCCATGAAGCAGGTGACGGCTGAAACGCAAGAAGATGTGAGTACGTGGAAAATGAAAGGCGCAGAAAAGAAGATAGATGACTTACAGCCTAGGTACTCGGGGTTGGCCTTCGTCTTCTTGACGAGATCCTGGATACCAGGAGCAACACCTACAAGATGGACGGGCAATAATGAGTGAGAGATGGACGTGTGTAACGACGAATAAGCTCACCTTCGCCCAGGAACCCGAGGCGAATGAGCTCCTCCTCGCTCAATTCGGCGATCTCTGCGGGAAACGCTCAGCACTCGTAACGAAGTGAAACGACGGACGCCACTCACTCTTGTTCGCATATGCTGGATCCATGGCGGGAGAAAGCTGGTTCACGATAGGGGGTAGTAAGAAAGCGCAAGTGAGTAACTCCTCGATGGGGATGGATGAGCTGGGGAGAGATGGGAAAAGCGCGAAGGAAGAGGGAGATCCTTTTGAGGGCCTCGAGCGAGTGAGTCGAGTCTGCGAGGATTGCATGATCTCACACTAGTACTGATCCAGCACAAGCCAATCCATATTAGGCAACTCAGTGTGAAGATATATTCCCAATTCTACATAAACCCATGGCTAGGTAGCTCAATAGATAGAGCACCTGGTATATATCCAGAAGGCCTGGGTTCAACCCCCAGTCTGGCCAATAAACACTTTGCATTCTTTAACAGGTTAGGGCTTGTGCTAGCTCTCCTGTAATGTCCACCTAGCCTGCACAGAATGAGATGGAATCAATTTCCTTCCTCTTCGTCAGACTCACTGCCCAGCCCCTCTGCCTCACCACCTCACCACTGTAAGGAATGCGTGCGAGCAAGGCGCGGATCTCAACGGATCAACTCGTCCGGAGTGCCCGACGACCGATTATAAAGACTGAAAAGAAATAGTTTTAGTTTTAAGTTTAAAAAATAAAAATTCTGTAAGATATGTTTTAAGACAGCGCCCGTCAACGCTGACACAATTGCCCAGGTTGCCCCAACGTCTCCCCGGTGTGCCCAGCATGCCTAAGTTCACTCGTTTCTGTTTTGACACCCCTTCATTCTCCTTCTGTTTCTCGCCGTCTCCGTTCTTCCTCAGCTACACAAGACATCGCTAGATCCTCATCAACCCCTGTCAGCAACGCCTGGAGACACCTCGCCGTTGACGGCATCGCGGCCAAGGCTCTCAAGCTTCATCTCGGCCGATGCGCACCGATCCTCAATCATCCCGCAGTTCAACTTCATCCCCTCTGACTATACCCTTCCTGGTGTTCCCCCTAATTCCTCTTCAATGGGTTTCTCTCCTTCTTGGGTCGTCGCCGTGACTCCATGCGCGCCCCCGGTTTCTGCGCACACTGTCAAGAATACGTTCCAAGACGTTGCCGTCGGTCTTCATTGGACGACGAGGTGCCCCTCACTCCTTGCTATGATTTCCTTTCGCCTCTTCCACTCCCCCCTACCCTAAGCCAAACCGGCTGTGTGGGACCCTTCATTAGAGACCTGTACGTTGCGATACGTTTACCTGGTGGGCGCTCCCTTCAGGGCCCCAAGCCTTCTCCCCGCCTCGTGCATTTAGTGCAGCCGGCGTCCTTCTGTTTTCGTCCCAGTTAAGAGAAGCATGAACCACCGCCAACATCGGCCCATGGTATCATGGCGTGGGCTTGCCTATCCCTTCATCCACAGCCACTCAGACACGAGAGAGGACGCATTCAGTTCCAGGTCCGACAGAAACTGACAGGTGTGACAAGGTGCCAGGTTGCCAAAACCGGGGACGGGAGGAGGGCTCGCTGGGGCAAGTGCCACAGGTGTGGCAAGCCAAGCCACTATGCGCGCGAGTGGAGGAGATGGCGGGCGCTGTGCCAGCTGCACAGGGGTCATTGGGCGCACAGGGACGACCCGAGAGGGCCGAGACAAAGTCTGTGGGCTCAGCCAACCTCACGATTGAAGACAGGGGCGACGGCTTCTGGATGGTCGAGGCGGTGGACGCTGATGGATCACCTGGCCACGCCTCGCCATGCTCGCGACACTTCCCGTCCTTCCTGACACACTTTTGGAGATCCCCATAGGTTTGGGGAGTCCGAGGGCGAGGTCGGTTGAGGCGCCGCAGCCACGCATGGGCGAGGCCATGTGCAAGGCCAACTGGCCTGCACAAAAGCGACCGACCGAGGCGGAGCGAGCCATCCTGGAGAGGACTCCTCTGTCCTGCATTCTCATATTCTCCGGAGTCATTCTCTATGTCTCCACGTAATGTAATGAAAAGATCCCCTTAAAATATATGTATTTAAGAGCGCTCTGTCTGACTCAGTCCAGTCGTAGTCCTTTCTTTTGAAGGACCAGTGTCCCTGCAAATATCCTTGTCGCTCTCAAAAGCTCATCGCCTCCACTTACTCTTGCTATTTCGACTTCGCTCCTCTCACTCCGCTCACACACCGTTCCTCCGGCTGCCCCACACCTTCACCACGGTCTAATATTATTCGACCTCATGCAGGGTACTTGTCCTTCGCCCCTGGCTCCTCCGTCCGAGATGGAGGCAAAATTGTACTACTCTGCACTCCGCCCCGCGCTTGGTCGCTCGCACTAGCACCACCCCGTGGGAGGCGCCCACTGGCCCAGAGGCACACCCCATGCCCAAGGAGCTCGGGGGCGTGGGAAATCATCCGATCAAAGACGCCTGGGAGGACAACGTGTGTCGCGAGGTCGGATCCCTCCTGGTTTCGAAGAAGGTGGAGTGTACCAGCACCGACATCGTTCGCATCAGATACGCCGGAGTGTGGGGTGCCCCCGTCATCCTCTGGCTCGGTGTGACGCCTGGATCGCTCTCGTGGGAGGATGGCATTGTCGTGGCCCAAGAGTGCCGAAAGCTTCTCGAGAAGTACGATGTCACCGACGTCGACGTCGAGATCCGTGAGTGTAATATCATCTTATAGGCCAGTCCCAGCCACTCGAGCCCAACACACTTCGAGGATATATGCTGCCAATCGAACCCTGTTTCACCACTAGGGATAGGTGCCATGGGGGAACGTGAGCTTGCGGACATTTGAAAGTTGGCCACGCCCGTCACTTGGCCATGATTTGGATTCAGAGCAGCGAATCCCCGAGCACAATCTCATTATTTTTCTATACTTTGTCGAAAGGAGAAAATCTTACAATGATGTACAACATTTGAACGTCATAATTGTCATCGTCTTAAGAAAATGAATTGCGCATTGCACGCAGGTTTGGTCAACAAATAGGTAATCTTATTGCGATCAGCATCGCGTGCCCTAAGTCTCGTAACTTAGACATATGGCAGGAGCGACCGGGTCCTATCCCTGGATGATCTGTGATGTGGAATTGTCAACATGGTGCTGTTAGGCGATGAGGCTAGTAGCCTGCTCTCAAATTCGGAACAATTGAAGTGATCACTGCAAAACGGCATCTTTTGAAGGAACTGGACGAGAATGATATATCTGGAGATTTGCCAATTGGAGGTACTTAGAAGATATCAAATGAGGGGATCCTCATGTGGGACGGCTGACAAATACAAAATTGACACGCGTCGAGCGTCAACTTGAAGCGCTCAAGGCGTGCTTCGACCCGAGCTAGATCCTCACCAATGAGTTCTTATAAGTAAGTTTAACAAACTGACTTCTCCATTCCTAAAGTAAAACTAATCAACAAATAGCGTTATACGTAAACACATCTACCCTCTAGTATCCTTTCTGTTGGGCAGCATCACCCGGTATTCACTTCCTTGGGAACGAGGTCAATCGACTTTCGAACAATGTCTCCGATGGTTCCTTACTAATCCACTGTAGGTCATATCACCATCCACATGCTGCCCGACGATGTCCTCCTGGACATATTTGACTTTTTCGTGCGTGACGGTGAACCCAGGCCGGAATACGATGTCCGGAACGCAGATTCATGGCATACGCTGGTGCACGTGTGCCAGAGATGGAGATACCTCGTTTTTGCATCACCACGTCGCCTGAATCTGCGACTTCTCTGCACGGGAAGAAGGCCGGTGACTGCGATGTTGGATATCTGGCCAACACTACCCATCGTCCTATCGAACACAGCAACGGTTCCGGCCTATCGGGAAAACATCATTGCCGCACTTGAGCATCCCAATCGTCTCTGTCACATCAAGATTTCGGGTGTTCCGTTGTTGCTGTCTGAAAGGTTCGCTGCAGCATTGCAGGTGCCGTTCCCAGAGCTTACATATCTGAGCCTCGACCGTGACGCTGCCTCGCCTGACCATTTGTTCTTGGGTGGATCAGCCCCGCGTTTGCGAACACTCCGCTTGGTATCCGTCGCATTTCCAGCAATACAGAAACTGCACTTGTCTGCCAATAACCTTGTCAATCTTGAGCTCGAGATTGTCCCTCACTGGTGGTATACTCCACCCGAGGAGATGGTCACTCACCTGTCCGAGTTGCCCAGGCTCAAATCATTACGACTTGCGTTTGAATCGCCTCAACCTCTCCTCACCCAACGAAATTCCCCTCCGCCGACGCGCATACTTTTCCCTGCTCTCACGAGCCTCTCTTTCCGTGGCGCTGGTGAATACATGGAAGACTTCATCGCCCGAATTGACACCCCCCTACTCAACGACCTCTATATTTTCTTCATCGACCTCACCCTCGACATTCCCATTTCACAACTCTACCAATTCATTTGTTACACAGAAACATTTGGGCCACACCATGAACTTATACTGATATTTTCCGGGGGTTTCACCGGACTTAGGTCAAGGCAAATGTTTGGCCCTGCCTTGCATATTAGATGCATGGGGTTAGAATTTCAGGCTTCGTCAATGGCACGCATGTGCAGCTGGTTTTCACCTCTCTTTCATCATGTGGATCGGCTCGACCTCATTGACAATCGTCCCTTTGGACCGTTAATGGAATACGACTTAGAGTACACGTCATTTTTGCCACTTTTCCGGCCATTTGCTGCTATCCAGCGTTTGTTCGTATGCACTGCATTGATTCCATTCGTCGTACCCTCTCTGCAAGAACTCACCGGGACAAGAGCCATGGAAGTGTTACCAGAGTTGCGTGATCTGTTCTTGGAAGGACTTCAGTTGTCTTCGTCCATACAGAGCGCTACGCAACCATTCATCGCCGCACGACAGCTCTCGGGTCACCCTGTGGCTGTCCACCATTGGGAACGGGGGGTGGGGGATTAATAACTGATAGGTGCTGCTGCTGCTCTTACCACTTGTGCCCGTACTACTAGTACTGTTATCATTTACGCGTGTCGTTTATCGCTTGGGACACCCCCTACCCACTCCCTACCCTTGCTACATTGACCGTGATCTGATCCCCATCTTGACGCCTGGTATAGCGGCCTGAGAACAATTACTAGTATCTCAATCATTGTGTGGAATATGACATGATCGGTCAAGTTCCGCCCTCAGGGTTTCAAACGCCAAACCGCCCACCATTCATTTCCCATCACTATCGCTAAACCTCTACAATGCGGTTCACGCGTGTCTTTATTGCTATCTTGTATATAAAACCTTCTAACCCTCCGAAGGATGAGATTATCGAGTCGTTCCTCTGTCTTTCTACATTCGGTGTGCCCACTCTCTTTCTCTTTCTATCTCTCCTGACCAAGGCGAATCCGGATCCTTGACGCCAATCTGAGCTACTGTGCGGTCACGCATTCGAGGGCCGGGTTGGGTGACGTCTTTACCAACTTTCCCTCGGGCCTCGTCACGGTGCCACTTCGGGCCGTTCAAGCTTCTCTCTTTCTGTCTCTCTTTAACCTGGTTCTCTCTCTCCCTCTTGTCATCCCATCCTCCCGGACTCACATCGTGATCGATCGAGGAAACGCAAGTCAAGTCACCCTTTCTCTTATATCATAGTAGATGCGGGATATGTTATTAATAGGAACAGAATGATAGAGTGCAATATATGAGAAGATAAAGCACATACGGTATACAGTGCGGGAGAGGGCGATCATTCAACACGGCTTACAATTTGAAACAGCAGACGCGCGTCGCGGGTCAAACGTCAAGCGCTCAAGCTGTCAAGGCGTGCTTTTTCTGGATCCTCGTCGATGGGCTCTTACAAGTACGTTCGGTAAACTGGCTCCTCCCTCAAGTAACTGACACTAGCCGTCCGAAGACCTGTTCTCGATGTAGTTTCCTGGCCGTTGAACAGCATCACACAGTACTCACTTCCTGGGGAACAAGGTCAACGTAGGGCTTTCGACTGTCGGCCAATGTCTGCATCCTTACTAATCTACTGTAGGTACCACCATCCATATGCTCCCCGGCGATGTCCTCCTGGACATATTTGACACTTTTGTTTTTCTGCGTGACAGTGAACAAAGACAGGAATGCAATGTTCGGAACGCAGATTCTTGGCACCCGCTGGTGCACGTGTGCCAGACATGGCGAAACCTTGTTTTTGCATCACCACGTCGCCTGAATCTGCGACTTCTCTGCACAGGAAGAAGGGAGATAACTTCAACGTTGGATATCTGGCCAACACTACCCATTATCTTATTGAACACAGCGAAGGATCCAGCCCATTGGGATATCACCATTGCCGCACTCGAGCATCCCGATCACGTCCGTCACATCGAGATTTCAGGCGTTCCAGTTGCGCTGTCCGAAAGGGTCGCTGCAGCAACATTAATGCAGGTGCCGTTCCCGGAGCTTACATATCTGCACCTCGACGCTAGCGTGCCCACCCTCATCCTTCACGATTCGTTCTTGGGTGGATCGGCCCCGCGTTTGCGATCACTCTGCTTGGTATCCATCGCATTTTCGGCAATACGGAAATTGCTTTTGTCTACCAGGGACCTTGTCAATCTTCACCTCGTGGATGTTCCTGATTCACGGTTTATTTCACCCGAGGAGTTGGTCACTTGCCTGTGCGAGTTGCCCAGGCTCGAATTATTTGGATTTGGGTTTGAATCGCCTCAATCTCTCCCCACCCAGCGGAGTTCTCCTCCGCCAACGCACAACGTCCTCCCTTCTCTCACCGGCCTCGCTTTGCATGGCACTGGCGAATACGTGGAAGACTTCATCGCCCGAATCGATACCCCCCTACTCAAGGACCTCATTATATCCTTTATCGACCCCATCCTTGACATTCCACAACTTTACGCATTCATTTGTCGCACAGATACATTCGAGCTGCACCATGAAGTCACACTGTTGTTTTTCGAGTCTTCCAGCGGACACTGGCAAATGTCTGGTCCCACCTTTTTGACCCGATGCACGGGGTTAGGTTTGCAGGTTTCATCGATGGCATGCACATGCAGCTGGCTTTCACCTCTCTTTCATAATGTGGAACGGCTCGACCTCATAAACCAGCGTCCCTCTGGATCGTCAGCGGAAGACGACATAGAGCACACGCAGTTTTTAGCACTTTTACGGTCATTTTCTGCTATTAAGCGTTTGCGCGTGTACAAGACAAGGACCCGTTGGTGGGTATTCTCTGAGTCGACCTTCCAACAGTAGCGGAAGTAATCCAGTGTGGGTTGGCTCTGGTAACACCTTCGTGGCTCCTGTCCTGGTGAGCTCTTGCAGAACGTGTGCAACTGGCGGGACTTTAGTCGTCTCCGTGCAGGAAGCTACTAGCATACGGCCTTTCGTCGCCGCACGACGGCTCTAGGGCCACCCTGTAGCCGTTCACCATTAAGAACGGCGGTGGGGGACTATTGACTCAAGGGTGCCGCTGCTGTTTCTTACCAGTTGTGCTCCATACTTATCTGTTTACAGCCTACTATGACCGTTTATACTCGTCGTTCGTTGCTTGAGCCGCACCTGACTCTTACTACATTTACCGTGATCTGACCCCTACTGTATCTCAATATACGTGGTATAGTTCGCCTGAGAACGATTACAGCATCACAACCATCTTGTGAAATACGGCATGCCATTTCGATTAAATGTGACGTAGCAATGGATTTTATTTTGGGTAAAGTACCCGGCCTTGATTATACAGTCGAACCCCTCTTAACCCATACCCTTTGGTGGACTGCCCAGGGGTACGGGTTATGGGGGTTATGGGTTTCGAGGAGTATGCATAAAAATGGACTCGAAAAATCGTAGAAAATTCATAAAAAATCTTAAAAATATTGTGTGGTTGCAGAACAGTCATAAACTATGTTGAACACTTTGTAGATTAGTTTGAGCAGTCTATCTACAGTCTCTGGAAGAAATCTGTTAAAGTTGTGGCCTTCATGCTCCTAGTCTCATCAAGGCGGAGCTGCCTATTGAATGAGCCCAAAATACCTTCAAGTTTGCGTGCAATGGGGTCATTTAATTCATCAATGTACTTGTTGATGGTTGATACAGCCTTGAGAACATCACGCCGAGGGTCCAGAGGGAAGTGGAGCAGACTAAATTCAGTCAGGTGTAGGCCATCAGCGAACATCCAGGCAGTGAGGCAGTGTTGGCGGGCAGTGAGCGCAGTGAGCGCTAGTGAGCGTCAGCAGGCGGTGAGCGCAGTGCACAGTGAGCAGGGAGAAAAGACACCGTTCGCATTTGTGATGACAAAAGACATCTCACGGTACCAGAAGATGCTCTGAAAGCTCCAGTACGGTGGCGCACAATTATGTAATCAATGAACACGTAAGCGGAACCATGGGTTTTCACGCATCAGAAGGGGTATGGGTATGGGTTACGTGGACTTATGGGTTATGGTATGAAATTCCCTGCGAACCAAGTTGGTGGACAGACATGGGCTATGGGATATGGGGGTTATGGGTTATCAGGAGTATGGACTAAGAGGGGTTCGACTGTATATGGTGCAACGAAAGCGACATTGTTTGTGACCAATCGCAACGTAACTTACGAGAACGTTCATTAGTAAGAAGCCATGAAGAATCGCTGGTATGGATGGCACGATACAGAATCCCTTAAAGGGACCGGAAGAGAACGATACGTCTGGGGGTCACCCTGTTGGGTATACCTAACCTGAAGAGTGTCACGCATATGGGAGATAATTCTCTAACGGAACGCGATGAAGTCGACGTCCAAATGGTGGAATACTCGACCACATTCCGTTTCGCCACACTTAGTGGGCTCAAGGGGAATGAGGGAAAAGAACGACGGAGGGTCAGAGATGTTGGGCTTGTCCATTCTCTGGGACGGGGGTACGTCCATGTGTCTGGAACTATGATATGGCCGGTGAAGTGTGCAAGTAACAGTTTATTCCTGTCATTAGCACCTATGAACTGGGAACGCGTCGCCTCCTGCAAGGTGGTATTTTATCGCCCCTTCCGGGATAAAGCGATAAAGACCGAACCCGCGCACGACCGTGGGGTTTGCCATCATATGTTTAGGTGATGAAGAGGTAGCGGCCGGCACACCGTTGGAGAAAGTAGCTAAATGAGCGCACGAAAGGCTCACAACGGACCCAGGAGCCGCAGCGGTTTAGTCAACAGCGCGGGTACGAATGCATGAAAGGAGGGAACATCAGAACACGGACAGCTGAGACGCATCGATGGAACCAGTGAGCTGGTGAGGTATTTGTGTAAGCAAATTAACGGGGGGAGTTGCGAAGTCAGTTGCAGATTCTTCAGGCTTTGACTACGAAGGTTGCTACAATTGCAAAGAATAGGGCATGCCTGACCGGGGCTTGTGTTAAGTGCGCATGAAATGAAAAAAAATCAAGACGCACATGGGCGAGGATACACCATCCGCATCTGCCTTCCAAATTTCTGCGCGAGCCCTGTCAGAATTCTCCACTCGTGGTAGATACATCATGATGGACAATGCTCCTGATGAGTCGCGGTATGCATCCCTGGGCGAGTGGCCGGCTGAAAATGCCCTTCTGCATCTTGGTTACATGTCGGTGTCTACGGATCGACTTCATTGTTCATGCAGAGGAACGAGTCGATGGTGGATGAGTATAAGCGCCGAATGTGCGCCTCTGATCTCTGGAATCAACGCACCTCCGCCGGGCTCAGACGGAGCCGCGCTCTTGCAGCTGCGACGCACTCATCATGACAGAAAGCACATCGGACGTCCCACAGACAGTACTGTCCGCATTACAGGCAACGTCTTTTCCAGACGACATCGCCACTTCCAGTTTGCACCCTTTTTCCGCCTCGAGCGAGCGCACCGTCGCTCTCCTCCGCACCCTCCTCGACACCACGGAGCGTGTCGCACATTCTATAACACTACACTCGACGACCGTCGTGAATGACCCCAAGGCCGTTTCGTCGCTCCGGCAGCAGTCCGCCGGCCAGCACGCGCTCCACCTGGTACGCCCCCTCCCCAAACCCCCCATCTCCACGCGCTCCTCTCTCAGGGCCAGGTTGCTCCTCTGCTCCGATCACGACTCTGACACCTTGACCCCCAACACAGTCCCGCACGCAGGTGGCGCGAACGATAGCCGTGGCCGAGGAGCGGCGACGCACCGACGCGGGATACGACGGCCCCTCGGACGACTCGAGTACGCTCGCGCGCATCGGAGCGTGGAGCGCAGCCGCGGGCATGCTGACGTTCCCCGGGCCCGCCGCGGGCACGCTCGTCCTCGGGGGGGAGCTGCTCGTCTTGGACGTGGCGCTCGTGCCGGAGCCGACGGTGCACGCGTCGTACGCTGGCTCGGCGGCGGCGGCGGAGGGGCGCCACTCCCCCGCCATGGACGCGTTCTTCTCGCGGCTGGTGAGCGGCGTGTCGAAAGGGGCGGGCGGGCGGAGGCTGCGTGGCGCGCTGGAGTACCTGATGCGCCTTGACAGACTCGCGAAGCACGAGGGAGATGCGGGCGGGCGCTGGTTCGGCGAGGTGGATGCGCTCGCCAAGGAGCTCGCGAAATTCACTCAGGAAGAGGCTGCTCTACTCGCACAGTGCGTCACGTTTCTCATTTCGGGGGGGTTTTTTTTTCTTTTCTGGAATCCGCGGTGGGGGGGCTGTTTGGGAAGGATAGGATATTTTCCATTACGTTCGTATGCCGTGAACGAACTTTTCTCATGCCCAGATGACAGGGTCAGGGGACAGTCCTCAGTTCCTCTTGATATTCTCCTGCTTCGTGGACATGCGTTGGCGCTTCCATACCTCCACTCTCCGGCGCTCTGCTTCCTGGTCTATCTCTCTCCCCGGGCGTATCTGTCTCTTTCGCGCAGCGCTCCGGCGACTGGCGCCCTACAGCTTCCGTCGATCGACATCCCACCTGCTCACCTTTATACCTGCCTCAACGCAGACCTCCCACCACCTGGCGTCACACGGGCAAGTCTGACTCTCGTACCATTTCCACAGGCGTCGGCCACCCAGGCGGATCCACTACTATCCTCTCGTCCTTCATTTCCGCTCGCCCCTACAGCGCTCGGGTTTACGCACAACTTCCCACTGTCTACAGGCCCTGACGTCGGGAAGTATGGTTGGGTGCTCACTTTTGGACAAGGCATTGTCATGAGTCAATCTCGTATGCTCGACATCGCGCGCGTAGTACAGCCGCACGACCAGCTGTCATATGCCGGCACCGGTCCGACCTTGTCTTTTGTGAATGGAAGCTGGGTAGATATGCTGGTACCGGTCCTTTGTATTTCGTTCAGTTTCCTAGCTGACGAACCCAGTTGAATCCCATGAATCAGGACAATACCATGACAGCGGAACGGTACACGGCCACATATGTGCATATTCAGATTCGAAAGGACCGTAGAAACCCCAGATTGATTTGCTGAACAGGTCTCACCCACCAATATGCACCCACCCCTGCGTTTGACGCTCACAACTCCAGACGAACCTGGATTTTTGTTAGAGCGCGTGCAGGTGTACAATATGCAAGAAGTCTGGGCTGTTTTAGAAATCGTGCGCGATCAATGCTGGCTGAACGAAACCCTGAATGGAATTACTTGGATGCCGGAGGCCATGGCTGGACCTCCCATTGGAGAGGACACGGGCACGGATGCAACTGAAGAAGAACTGAGAGCCGTCCTCTTAGGTGAGCGAAGAGCTCTTTGCGTGAGCAGTCTAACCACAGTATCAGGCACCTACACACCCCGTTCGATACCAGTCAATGTTTACGTTGCAGCCGCAAGTATAGGACTTACTTTCCCCGAGCGCCCGCCGATGCCAGGAATGGTCATTATTTCCGTGGTCCTTAATGGAACGGCAGGTGCGGCAGTGGAAGTGCAGGGTGCAATGGGCGCCGATGTCCAGATGTCGACACTGGAGGAAGCGGTCCGGCGAGGAGGCGCCCTCGGATTGCCAGGGCGCGTATGGGCGGCGTCTCAAGCTGCGCCGTAGATCAGCTTTCCAGATCTCCTGAACGCCGGATCAAGAACGTCGTGCCCACCTCGCGCCTTTCGCATGCCTGCAACGTGTTGAAATACCGAATATCCACGGTCGCCCAATGGTGGCAGGTGCTTTTCGCACCCGACATTTTTTGTAGCTAAATGCGTATTGAGGAATGGAGCCCTGTTTGGAACGCGCCTTGTATGGAGATGCTTCCTCCGACGCGAGCGCGGGTGGTTGCCACAGATGGCTGGGCCTTCATAAGATGCCGTCATCCTCTGAAGGTGGCTTCTCTTGTCCCCCATACAATGGCCCTTGAAGAGAGTTCTCGTGCTTGGCGAGGCGGACATCGCGGGAGTTGGGGGGCGTTAGATCTCGTACATGTTGTTATGCAATGACCGGACAGAGCCGTTGCCGCTGCACGTATCCCACTCACGTGCGATACACATCACTCTGGCGGCTTCCGAGGGTGACTCCGGAGATGGTGCGGTAGGCGCGCCTTCTGTAATCGCGATCCCACGCCGCTCCGTTGGGGGCGCACTGCGCAGCAAGTGAGGATGCGAATGTAGTGCGAGGATTGTCTAATTTTAGAGGAAATTTTCCCGGGGCCGACTTTCGCTGATAGTCGGGCGCGGGGTCGCGCCGTCTTGAGAGTTCGGTGCCCTGCACTCCCATGGCCGCCGTGAGGCCGTGACCCAAGTAAGCGCATCTGACCTGAAGACAACGACCGACCTCTTTGTGGCACCCTCCGAAGCACATGTCGCCCTGTCAGCGAAAGTTACCGCGAGTTTCCATGTCTATGTCCTTCTCAAGTTAGCACCCAACCGCGTGAATGTTCTCGCCTGCAATCAGGCACCTTCGGCCTTATGGCAGTCATGTGTGCCCACGGTATATAAGCCTTCCAGGGCCAGACCGCCATGCACCCCCGTTGTGCAGTCAGTTACACTCCGAGCCTGGTATGTAAAAACTCTGCTCGCGCGCACAATTATGCTCACCAGACCCCTCCCATGCGCTTGGCAACTTAGTCAGCCTTGGGTGTTTATCTCGTCCCCCCCCAAGAGAACCCCCCTTCAATGTACTCTGTTCCACCCCCGAAGCCCATAGGTCCTCGTATGATCCAGCGATCCCAAAGCGGGCTGCCCCCAGGGCGCGCGTCGCTCAGCGACCTCCCGGATCTTCCACCTCCGGCCGACCCGGCTCCGCCAGCACCTCAGCTGGCGCGTACAACGTCCGCGACGAACGGGCCCCGCCCGTCCTGACACTGAAGCTCAACCCCGGAAGCTCACCGTATCCCTCGCGCGCACCGCGCTCCCCCGAGCGCCCGGTGGGCCGGCTCGACGCAGCCGCAGCCGCAGCCCCCGCCCCCCCCGCCCCCCGGGGCATGTGCGTTCATGGGCTCCCCGATGGCGCAGTCGCCAAATAAGATACAGGACGAACGCACGGCGCTGCCGATCACGCCGCGCTCGATCTCGAAGATCGTCTCGATGAGCGACCTGCGGCAGCTCGTGCGGCGCATGGAGGCGCCCCGCCGCCGTCGCCTGCCTCGCTACCGCTGGTCAACGGCGATGGTACGGGCGCGGGCGCGGTCACTGGCGCCGGGGCGCAGCGCAGCGCGTGGTCGGACGGCGTGCTCGATGTCGTCGCGGTGCTCGGGGAGGGGGCGAGCGGCGCGGTGGAGGCGGTGCAGGACAAGCGGACGGGACGGCGGTTCGCGCGCAAGACGATCATCACGCACGAGGGCCCTTTGAAGCAGCTCGTGCGCGAGCTCGCGTTCCTGTCCGGGCTCAGGCACACGAACGTCGTCCGGTTCTACGGCGCGTACATGTCGCCGTCGAACAGCGAGGTCAAGCTCGTGATGGAGCTCTGCGAGGGGCGCAGTTTGGCCGCCATCGGGGAGCAGATCAGGCGGCGGAAGGGCCGCGTGGGAGAGAGGGTCGCGCGGGTATTGGCGGAGGGAGTGTGTGCCTCGTTCCTTTTTCTTTTTCGACCCGTTGCCTGTCATCTCACGTACGGGTTTTTTCTGCCTGAACCGTTATCTGGGTGATCGCGATCCCCAACCCTGGCAGGTCCTGGAGGGTCTTGCGTACCTGCATTCCAAGAAGGTCATCCACCGGGACATCAAGCCCTCGAACGTCCTCCTCTCGCGACAGGGCGTAGTCAAACTTGTGACTTTGGCGTTTCCGGCGAGCTCATCGGCTCTCGTGCGGGCACTTTCACGGGGACGACCAAGTACATGGCGGTGAGCACAGTTGCTTTGCGATTTCACGCGCGGTGCGCACATAAAACTTACGCCTTGGCTGCTGCACCAGCCCGAGCGCATCACCGGGAGAGAATACACCATCTGCGCGGATGTATGGTCGACGGGACTTTCCATCCTCGAGCTCGTCGAAAATCGCTTCCCCTTCCCAGGCGATCTCGCGCCGGTGGATCTGATCATGCACATCACAACAAGCGAGGTAGGCTTTGGGCACCGGTCTACGTTCTTGGCACCCATACGAGGTCCTCTGACATGGCGGCGTTCCAGCCACCACAACTAGAGGACGAGCCGGATCTCGATGTGCCGTGGAGCGATGCCATGAAGGACTTTATTGCGCTTTCGTAAGTTGCGCTTCCTGTCCTATATCGGACGGCTCCCGTGTGCTCAGCACTTCTTTGCGCAGGCTAACGAAAGACCCCGACGCACGTCCCATACCACGTGACATGCTTGCCCACCCCTGGTTGTCGAAGGTTGGCAAGAGGAAGGTAGATATGGAGCAGTGGATCAGCGAAGTATGGAACTGGGACGCTCCTGCTCGTGATCCGTGACGGCACCCGTCAACTTGCCTGGCTTTTGAGATTGCAGTACGTTCCTCTCGCGCAGTGGACCAACCACCCCACATGCCGTCAGGGGACCCCCAAACATCGGGCCATACTCGGCTTGCTTTCGAGCGGCGTGGACGATGGAATGTACTTTCCTACCTACCCTAATTGCTTGTATTCTGTTCTGTTGCACTGTACCCTCTCACTTTCGGTTCCAGCCGACTATGCAAATGCCACATAATCATCTGTCGTGTTGCCCCCTTTGTACTACCTACAGGATACACACTCCGTTGTACGACGAAAGCAGCAGAATTGTAGGATCCTTCTTGTTTGCTTGTGGTTCCCCCCCGCGCGCCCAGGGGAAAAGAACGCCCGCAGGCATATGAAGTACCGGATGAGGGGGGAACGGTGTATTGTAAATTGTGCGTTATGAAAATCGGATGGAAGCGTCGACCGACAATTGGCACCGGGCGAAAACGAAACGAACGTACAGTAGCCGCTCGGGGCTGGACACTCCACTTCCACTTCCATTGGCTCCATGATGTTCCTTGGCTGGCTGGGCAAGTCACTCCATGACAGGCGAGGACCTGGCCCCGACCGAACGAGAGCGCTAAAGAGAAAAATATCAAATTTCGAATATTGAAATACTGTACCCTTTCTGGCACACGAAGAGAGACGATTTATGGAACTGCTTGCACAGTATCCTTACACAAGTGCCCCTTCGGTTATCATGATCGTGCGCACGCCGGCATGCTAAAAACACATTTCGTGATCGTTGATGCCAGTGAGAGGGAGACTTGTTCTCCAAAAGGGATGGTGAGAGTTCCGAGCCGTCGCAATTTTTTTTTCGAGGGGGAGGAAAAGAAGAGTTGTACGTACTACTACTGCTGTACTGTATTGGAACCCCCTCTCGAACATATTGAACTTTATAATCGATGTCTCGCTGACGATCTGGAACCAATCGTGATCTTGATCTGGGTCCCCCGGCGTTCAGTTGGGCGTACAGTACAAGATGTAATCCAAGGGAAAAGGCACTTCGACGGCGACATCGTCACGCTTGCCTTGGTCCATACTTGGAACAAATTGCCTTCTGCACAGCGTCAAGGGCGTAATCGAGAGCATAAGCACTACAGTCCTATTTTCATTGTATCTCAGGCTTCCGAATATCCTCACTCTTCTTGCCGCATCCAGACATGGCATGAGTCGAGGGACATTCTATTGTTATCCTCGAGGCACTCTTATACTTTACAGTCATATCATGGCGTCAAATATAAAGACGAAAATGTGGGTGTTATAGACGTGTGATCGGCCAGTGGCCCCAGTGCTACAGCCCATCGTACTAGTAGCAGCATTGAGCCGACACGCTTACGCATGCCCCGCGCCACCCGGCGCATAGTGCTTCTCACCGATGGCACCCTCGTGTTGGTAAAGTGGCGGTGGAGGATCGACCTCCATGCGGAAAATGTACTTCTTGATGTTGTGCGGCAGCGCCTTGATCTGATATGCCGCATGGGTCTGTGTCGGTACCGAAAAGACTGAATAATGTGCAGTGGGTGAAAAAGATGTCCTTGGCAGTGGGGGGGTACTTACCTTGGTCCAACTCTTCGAGCGACAGTGCTTTCGTCTCGGGGACGAAAAGCAAGATAGCAAAAAATCCGATGATATTCCATCCAGCATACCATCCGAATGCACCCTGAGGCTTGAACGCGCCCAGCAAACGCGGAAATGTGATCGCGACGACAAAGTTACTGCGTTGGCTAATCAGTCTGCAGTCGAGTCTCAAGGAGTTATGAACATACAAGAACCACGTGAGCGCCGTCGCATAGGACATGCCAATGTCACGAATGTACAGAGGGAAAGCCTCGGCAGAATATGTGAACGGCACAGGGCCTTCTCCCGGAGAATATACGCAACCAAACAGGTAGATACCTAGGGCTACGATTCCAATTCGTGCATTTCCTTCCGGAATCCAGCTAGCAAGTAATCGTCAGAAAACGAGGAAGGAAAATGTAAGCATGCGCTTACAATGCAAAGCCAGTCAAGAGCAAACAGAGTGCCATGAGAGGAAACGTGACGAGTAGGAGGTTTCTACGGCCAAATGTGTCGATGGTATACACGGCAGGGAGCGCCATGAGGAAGTTCAGGGCACCAAAGCCCCACGAAGCAAGGAGAGCCTGGATTTGGGTGAAATTGGCTTCCGTGAATATTGTGGAAGAGTAGTAAGCAATAACGTTGACGCCGCAGAATTGTTGCCTAGGATGGTCATCAGGGCGGGGGGACGCATTCCTTGACTTCAAAACTCACATGATCATGACGATGGAGGATGCAAGAGTCGCGCGGCGGTTACGGGGGACAGTGAACAGCTCAAGATAGCGGTTTCGTCCATGGGTAAGTTCCTTCTCCGCCTCGAGGAGGACGTGAATATCTGATCACGGGTGAGAAGTGGTATGATGAGAAGAAAAGAACTGACAGTAGAGATCTCGGGCGGCTTGCACAGGGTGGCGGCGGAGCCGCTCCAGCGACTTGAACGCATCTACGTAACGACCTTTTGACATGAGCCAGCGGGGTGACTCGGGACAGAAAAAGACTTGAAACATGAGGAAGAGTGCGGGTATACCAGCCTATGTTGATTGTGATTGTGAGTGCGGAAGAATGAGGGCTGATTGACGCAAGTACATACTGATGCGAGCATTAGACGCCAGTTGAGGCCGGTGACATGAGGCTTGTCAGGAACCTTGAAAAAAGCAAGATCCGAGACATAACCCAACATGATGCCAAACGCGGTCCACATTTGCCACATCATGACAAGACCACCTCGGATGGCAGGAGGACTACATTCTGCAGCGTACACGGGAACCGTGGAGGACTTGGGGCCAACGCCTAGTCCCAAGAAGAAGCGAGCAACGAAGAGATGGGGCCATGAGTTGGTCACACCTTGCCAGATGCAGGTGAGAAAAGAGAAGAGAGCGCAAATGAAGATGGTGCCCCGACGACCGAACCGATTGTTGAGAGGTTCGGTGAGCCAGCAACCAATGAGGGCACAACAGAGCTACAAAAAAGTGAGTGAGGACGAATGAACGACTTAGTTTGGGCGCATACATATGGAGCCGAGTTTACAAGGCCAAGGAGCCATTGATTCTGGCCCTTGTTGCCCGTGTTCGGGTCGATGCCAAACTGTGGAGCAAAGAACAGATTGGCGCCGTTGGACACCGCTTCATCCATCTGATTAGATAAGGGGGTTAGATAAGCGAGGTGTTCCAAACGCAACGCTCACTCACACCTTGGACCGCGGCGGCAACGGAGCATAGAATTACAAGATAGTATAATGTAGCAGGGTGGTCCCAACGGTGCGTGAGTTCTCGACGGAAGATGTTCTTTTCGGTTTCGCTGAAATGAGAGACATCCTCGAAAGCGAGGGGATCCTGTGCCGCGAGGGCACCTTTCCTGAACAGTTCTTCTAGGTGCCCGAGACCATGCGTTCTGGCAAACTCTGCTCCATCGTCCATGAGCTGCTCTTGGGAAAAGCCCGAAAGCGGGTTGGCCAGCTTTGCGTTGACGTTTGAGATGGCATTGTCGACGCGCCGCGGGCTGTGCGGGGGATCCTGCTTTTCGTCACGGATGGACCCCACATGACCTTTCTTTTCGTCGGAACCTTCGGCGGACATGGCAGAGATACGAGGAGGGAAGCTTCAAGAGGGTCAACCCGGAAAGTTGGAGCTTCTTCACGCATGGCTTTTATACGTCCGGGTGAATGGAATGGCAACCGAGCTCACTAGCAGAACGCAGTGCTTCGCCTTCGCCGGTCTATCGGCCGCGTGGAGCTAAGCGGAGTGTCATTTTCCACTTTAGCGGTCGATGTTGGCTGATTTGGGGTTCTTTCCCGCAACAATGAACTCGGGCAAGTCAAACGCATATTGTCTTCCACCGGCCCCGCCTCTCGTTGCTGCCTATAGCTCGTGGTATATGGTATATCCTGACCGACGGTCCTTTATCAACCGACTACTTTTCGCGTTTCACGCGGGAAAGAACTCATGCCACACCAGGGAGATACCGCCCCATGGACCCTCGGGTTATTTCTGGAACATTATATAGACTGCTTCGCGAACTCTGAACAGCCTTCCCGTGGTCGCAACTGCTCTGCTGGCGCCGCCGGAGACCTGCTGCGGTTTAACAATGACACATCACCTTCGCGAACCAATGGGCCGACTTCCTTTTCCGGCAACCACCACGTCCGCGGCATCACCCTCGCCAAGCTCGTACCCAACCAATCAACGCTTGTTCGTGCTTTGTGGGCCTGCCCAACCGGACTGGTGCTCCTGATTGCAATTTTGGCCTGCGGGTTATGGTTGATGTTTTTTTCTGGGGTTTGGAGGTGTTCAATATCCTAAATGTTTATTTACCATGACGGTGACCGGGGCCGCGTAATGCTGGAATCACAGGACCTGCCATCCTCCAGCTCAATATACGACGCCCGGACGTGCTTCTGGCAGAATAAGGAAGCTGACGCTCCGCCAGTGACGCGATTCGCGTTTCACGCGGGAAAGAACTCATGCCTCACCAGGGAGATACCGCCCCATGGACCCTCGGGTTATTTCTGGAACATTATATAGACTGCTTCGCGAACTCTGAACAGCCTTCCCGTGGTCGCAACTGCTCTGCTGGCGCCGCCGGAGACCTGTTGCGGTTTAACAATGACACATATGTATTGGGTCCGCGTGCGTTCATGGAAAACGTCCCTCCTTTCGGGATTACTCACGTCATTGCATCGCATCACCTTCGCGAACCAATGGGCCCCACATGAACATCGCACATCGTGTCTGTGTCAGTGACATTAAACGTAACAGGTAGCACCAGGGGCAAGTCCTGCTTTTCCCTTTCCTCCACTCTCTGTTACTACCTATGTCCAAATCTTATGTCCTGCTTGCTCTTTTCTCCTAAACGTGACAGATCATGGCATACCTTCCTTGGAAACCAGGCTCCGACAGCACACCGGATAGACGATCATCCTTCCCGGCGGGCGGCTAAATATTAATGGTCCACTTCATTGGTGCCATACCCATGTGCCATACCCATGTGCACACCTCCACACACCCCCAAACCATCAAAATGTAGCGTCAACAATGTGGGAGAGCCGACCGGCCATCACGCTGAATGATGAACAAAACTCTGTCCGACGCCCACGTATTCTCACATACAGTACATGGCCGCCACCCGCGGAGCTCTGCGCATCGGCGGGGAGCAGAGAGCCTGGTGAAGTTGAACGGACGTCAGCTGGATAGCTGGATATTCCGAGGTCTATTAATAGGTCGCTCCACTCATCCATGCATGCACATGCGCCACGTGCCAACTGTCATCCGACACCCGGCCGCGGCCGAAATTATTGGAAGCCGTCAATATGATGACGCAATGACGTCCATGTCGTTCACGATGATTTCCCCCCTTCCTCTCCACTCCTTCCCTTCTCCCCAGGAGCTGTGTTTCAAGTGGTGACTAGATCCTCATGATTTCGCGCGTTTCTATTATCAAGCTTGCAACCCGCTTCCGAGCCTGCTCACCCCGGGACCGCGCGCTTGGCTTCGGTGGTAGCTCACCTGCGCGCAGAATTCCAACTGCTATCAGGATCGCCTATTGCAATGACCTCATCCCAATCCACGTCGTGCGGCGGCTGGTCCATAGGGTCAGTAGTCTGGTCCTGTCACCACCGAAAGTCCTCAACGGCCTTTCTTGCGAGCTATCAAATTGTACCGTGGCGGCCCACTTTGCGCCAGGCGCTCATGCTAGCTTGAGTAGCGTGCGTCATGAACGAGAGCGTTTACATTTACGAGGGCTTCAGCTAGAGATGCGAATTGTCCAGCCCATATTTTCAAGGCGATACCTCTGCGGCTCCGGTTCCGTCCTTCTGTGTCTCGACTGTGGATCACGACTATTCACTCTACTCTTACAGCTGCCAGTGAATTGACTGTAATACAGAGTTTCACGACTCGCAAACAGAGTCGTTACATTGCCAAATCCGCATTAAGCCAGATACGAAACAAGCGAACCTTCCCCTACAGTTTATGCCGACCTGGCTTGTACTATACTGTACTCTGGACGGACGATACAAACGAAGATTTGCGCGACAACGCACGTGACAAAGGGTTATAAATTTTGATACTTGGTCAGAGGCTAATTGATCCTCACCGATGTCTCATATATGCGCCCGCTACCGCTACTGTCTGACAAGGGCCGCCGGTGCGGTAGAGACGGGCAAGTCTCGTGGGACTTGTACCGGCGGCATTACCGCATTACTGGTTTCTAGCCTTCCGAAATTCTCCCACGGGTGCACGGGGCTGCGCTTTCCCACGGCAGTGGCTGGAACTAAAATTAAAACTTTGTCATTTTTTTTTCAGAAGAACACGGCGGGCAACCCAATGATGAATTGATATCCCCCTCAACCCTTAAGAGAAAGGGCGTGAGCATCAATCTAAGCTTGTGCGTTGGCGCTGGGTCGACGTCAATCGATTGAGCGTCACCCGGAGGGTCACCGGTCACCAGTCACCGATCGCTGTCGAAATGACCTGAATCCCCAACTAGGATTGGAATCCCAATGCCGTGCATCTATTTCTGTCCGTAGGATCTGCATTATTTTTTCATCGAGGCAGTATACAACCCTGCCGACTCACATGGCCCGCGGACGGCCGCTGGCCTTGCGTTTCCACCTAGGAATATTATCCTGCCCCCAGGTTTTCATATACTTTTGTGCTTGCATTCCGTCACTCGTCACTATAGAGGTTCCACACAAGTGGTCGTCACGCATGGGTGCACGCCCGCTGATAAGTTGATAAGTCGGGCTTGTCAAAAACAGAAATGGCTTATGCTGTTTCCGGATCATACACTTCCTCCGTCGCTCCACCCCCTCTGGGCGCGGGAATACGGGACGGGCGGGTGTTACTATTTCTATTTTCGGGATTGGATCATGGGACAATGAAGAGACGCTGTCCACTGCTGTGATTGGTGGCGCCTACGTGCGCACCTGTGACCTATTTTCCTCGAGCGCAGACCAATTATGTTATACGAAGACTTCGTCCTCCGCTCGCTCGCGCTGCCTTGCCTGGAATACGGGGGTAACTTCTCTCAGGATATCTTCATTGTCGGCAAGTTGGCGATGCTCGCAGTTCGGAATCTCAGCATGGCGACTTCAAGTTATGACCACTCTGTCATTGTGTTCGTGGGACACGAGTACATCGGGCATACAGCAAGTCAAGGTACAGCAGTAACTAGTAGTAGTAGTGGCACAGCACCGGTGAGCGGTGGCGGCAGCCCTGCAAGCCCGTGGATTGGGCCACGGACCATGGTCACTTCCATGGGTCGCAGTTGAGACAGTTACCGGATCAAACCGAACCGGTTTCATATGGCAAATGAACGGACCGGGTCGAGGAGCGAAGAGACCGGTTTTCCAAAGTGGAGGGATGGCTCAAACGCCTCCTAAAAATTAGACGGCAGCCATATAATCCCCTTGATTCGACACCGCAAGACACAGCGTCAGAGAGGAGGGCAGTTGGACTGATCAATAACCCGTTGCCATCGTCACATTTCCTGCCCTGCCGAGCTCGCTGAGCATCAGGCATACATACAGTGAACACGTGAACTAAATTTGAAATAAACTCAATTGTGTACAAGTTTCCATTCGTCTCATATTGAAGCAAAATAGGTTGGGCAGTGACCTACATTCCCCAAATGCCTGAGGGACTTGATATCAAATGCGCACTGGCAAGTCTTATTATGTAAGTCGTCAGGGAATAACAGGGTTTCTGATGCATCAATATGCATCAATGACCGCCACCGGCGCATGTAGGTGGCGTTACTTCGATTCACGTTGCGTGAGCCTCTAGCGCTCTAGCACTCATCTAGAAAGGCAACCAGTTGTCGCAAACGCCGGTACTGGCGTTGTACGGCGACAAGGCTTTCCCATTCGTCCATTTGGCAACGTGCTCGGCAGTACGATAAGCCATACAGAGAAAATAGATACAGTCGACTCTCATATAACGCATACCCCCTTGGGAATCGGCCTGAGCTATGCCTTTTGAGGGAGTATGCCCTACCTGAATGTTTTCCAAAATCACCAAAAAAAACATAACTCTATGAATGATCAAAGTATCTAGTTATGACTGCATCCTTCAGCCTTTGACCATTCCATGGAGATTTGATGCAATTTGATGGCTGAAACTTGGGCTGAAACACCCAAAAACTCCAAGTTTGTGGGAAATGCGGTTGTTGAGGATGGATTCTTTGTCAGCAAGCCAAGCAGGCATGGTCCCTTTTAGACCGCAGTTTTATTTTGGAGACTTTTCAGACCCTTTCTGGGGATATTCAGAGGCTTTGAGGCCATTGCAAAATAGGATGAAAAAAGT
Organism: Russula brevipes; assembly: GCA_022496215.1. NCBI lineage: Eukaryota > Fungi > Basidiomycota > Agaricomycetes > Russulales > Russulaceae > Russula > Russula brevipes. The sequence continues at coordinate 48,841 of WTXF01000103.1, read as the reverse complement.
ATTTGCACAAAAGTGGCATAAAATATGTCAATTTGACCTATATAAGCTATGCCCTTTCTGTTGAAAGTGCTATGCCTTATGCCGTTTGAGGAAGGTATGCCTTATGTCCTCAATTTCCCTGCAAACGAAGTCGGGAATCACGAAAAGCTATGCCTTATCGTAGAGTATGCCTTTTCAGGGTATATGACTTATATGAGAGTCGACTGTATCGCATCTCATTACGCTGGCGCCAACCTCAGATGATTTCGGACATTCGGTAATTGCCGAGTAAAAAGCAATGGCACAGCAGAACTACAGAGCAATATATACATGACGGATCATGAAGCAAATCCGAATAGGAGGGATGATGGTAGAAATGATTCGGCGTGATGAGTGATATAACGTACGCAGAGGTTGAGATTGTCCGCTTCATGAAACCGGAGACAAACCAGACATCAAAGATGCAAGAATATGTTGACACAGACGCCTTTTGACGGGTACAGCTTGAAGGCCGGATGTCGGAATGTTGTACAAGGTGGCGAATGGCAAAGGGTGTTCATTACATTGGACTTGCAACCTGGTAGGTGCTGACCTTGACTAGCTTGACTTGTCGACGGGCGAGGGCGAGGCGAAGCTGAGGGTACTGATATTGAGTCGAATAGCGGTCAGGTGTAGATGATCATGCTACAGCGCAGATAAAGGCATAAACAAAGGCTAGGTGCTTGGACAATGAGGGCGGCGGTAGGCAGAGAGGGGCTGCAAGGCGGTCAATAGTCAGGGTCGATCATCTCAATAGCACCACATTGTTCGCAGTGGCTCCACATTGTACGTTGTCCATGCGAACTAGAGGCACAGGCGACGCGTAATTTTGGGATCTGGGTGCAATTCCTGCAGCGCATGCGAGAAGGGGCGAAACAACGCAGAGCGAGACAAGGCCGCCAGCAACAGCTCAACAGTCAGAAACTAGAGCAATCGGAAGAAGATGAGCGCACTAACCCGCGATGAAGAAAACTGTTCTTCGGTTCGAGTAGACCGACAGTCCTTCGCGGGGGAGGGGAGGTAGAATATCTTGAGAAGTTATGCGAGTCGGGGTCAACTGAGCCATCCGAACCAAAGAAAGGATTGGGGTAGAAGTTGAACGGGGGATACGCGGGGGCTATATGCACATGAAAATGAGCCTAGAGGGAAGAGCGAAGGACATGAAGACGGACCGTCGCCGAAATCCGAACTGCTGGATGTGCTAGCACCAGAGTCTAGGCGCATATGGTGCTGCTCGGAAATCACAGGCTCAAGAGGAGATACGTCTGAAGAAGCATCAGACATAGCAACATCTGCCTCTGACTGGTATGTAGGGAAGGGAACCAGACGCAGTTGCTTCGACTGACGATATATGCGTTAATGCGGGTGTATTGTAGCGATACTCATGGCGGAACCTACAGAGCGGTCAGAGTCGCTAATGGTGTCGCGATCAAATTTCCTCTTCAGAGACATGGTATGAGAGGGAAGGGATAATGCAAGTAAATGAAGGGGACGAGTAATAATGGGAGTTGAGAGGGGCTCTGGCAAGCCTAGGACAAGCCAGGTACCGTAAAGATGAACCCCACTTTATAACTTACGTGTTTGTCAGTATTTGCTGACATTATCGCGGGGTTTAAATAACACATAATCAATGAATTTCCCTGTCTGTCAGGGTGAATATTCTGATGCCGATTGGACCATTCCCAATTCGGCCAGGGAGTGAGACCAATGTCTCCATATGCGGCAACAAGCACTGTCAAGCAGGGGTCAAAAATGGGGTGATGGGGTTTGCCGGAATTGAAATCGGAAGCTCGGCGTGATGGTTGTCACGGAGGCTAGACTTGCAGGGTTCTCAGCGTCACGATCCCGGACATGTCTCCTTGTCACGGATCTTATCGCCGGTCTCTGCCGGTGGCACTGCAAACGGCATCTGTGTGCGGCTGTTGGTGTGTTTGCCCGGCTGGCTGTTGGGTGACACTGCCAGCCTCGCCCTCAACCGCCCATAACCTCCGCGTACCCAGGCCGTCCGTTTTTATTCCCATGGCGAACGTTGCCCCCCCGCAAATACCTGTCCCCGCCTTTCTCGATCCCCTCCTTTCATACCTCGCTTCCTCCCTCCCCCTGCCTGTCTACGGCGCGTTGATCACCCTCCTCGCGCACGGGCTCGCATTCTTCAATGCGCTGATCGGCCTCGGCGCTGCGCTGATATCATCAAGACCGACCGACTGGGATGTGCAGAAGATCATTCCGCCCCTCATCACCCTTCTCGCTGCGTATCTCGCGCTTGCCAGCGCGGTGCGCACGGCGACGTGGTTCGTCCGCATGACCACGTGGCTGATCAAATGGGGAATCGTTACCGCCGCTCTTGCTGCGGCAGCGGCGTGGCTCGTGGGAGCAGGGAACGGAGGCGGTGGCATCGTGTCCGGTCTCACCGCGATGGCGTTGGATCTGCTCAACGGCCGGTGGCGGGACGCCGCGGCAGGCGGCTCGCACAGCAGTCACCAGCGCGCGAGACCGCGACCGCAAGCGTGGGACTCATTTGACCAGCACTGGGAGTGGCAGTTCGAGGAGCAGCAGTGGAATACGGCGGATGCTGCGAGCCCGGCGGCCCATGTGCAGCGGTTCGTTGCGAGTGCCCTTGACCGCGCAAGAGAAGGGAACTGGTTTTCCATTGCGGGTGATATGCTGCACAAGTTTTCCCCGCGTGAGCAGACAGGAGAAAATGAAGATGATGCGCGCTCGAGATGACAGCGCAACAAAACGATTACTGCCGATCACGATGACTGATGCACTGATGTCTAGCGATGACTGCTTTACACTCTGCGCTTATTCTTCGCGATATTTAATAGTCTCAGTATTTAGCACTGTAAATTAGCACCCTTCTGTACTTGTCTTAGAAACAACTCGCATATACATCGCTTTTGGTCAGGTAGCATTTCTCAGTGCCATGGATAAGGTGTATCTCTATATCTATCTTGCAAGCAAGACGCAAAAAATGGTCAAGTACGGATATGTTCTCGCTCTAAGCCGCCGCAACCGGAGCGGTCTCTCCTTTCTGTTGGGACCGATGCCTGGGGAGCAGTCAGCTCGGCTTGGAACAAAGGAGCGCAATACTCACTGGGCGATACGCGCTAATTGCCCGAGGCCAGTTGAGCCGACGAAGAAGTTCACCTACAGAACACAAAGGCGAATGAGGGCCGAGTCGGAACCGACGCACGGACAAATACCCACCGCCGCAAGCGAATAATTGACAGGAGTGATGACGAGTGAATAGCGCACCCAGATGAAGCCGGTCGCCGCGAGTGCTGCAACAGGCCCAGTTAAAAAAAATTAAAATCAATACGGGCAGAGGGTACTGTATATAATCGGGACAAAAGACGGCACACGCACCGACGTTCTGCGATACAGAGAGTTTGTCCGCGGGACGACTGAGGTCCTTCACCCCCGCGGCGACAAGACACCATTTCATGAGAGGGGCCCAGAAAAAGACGGTTTTGGGTCCTGTAAAGAGCCGAAAACCCCACTCCAGTTAATTGTCTCTCGTCGCGTGAGAACTTCGTTGGGGTGGCGCACCAGCTGGATGGTTCATGAATGACTGGAATTTGGATGCTGATGCGCCTGCTGCTGCTCCAGACATCTTTGCAGAAAGTTAGGGGATATGCGGGGACGTAAAGGTTGTAGAGAGGTAGAGAGAGAGATTGAATTGACCCGCTCCGACCCCAGCGCATCTTTGAAGCGGCCAGAATTTGTCACCACCGAGTTCGTCCGTGGGAGCTTAAACCCTAATTAGGAGAGTATGTCTCACGCGCATTGCATTTCCCCACCACACCAAACTCGTTGGTAGTAAAGTTACTGTTACACGGAGTCCACTAGGGCCTCAGGCCTCAGACAGGAGCACACAAACACATACTAACGCATACTTAAGGGACCATCCATTACATACGTAGTCACCGTGACAAAACAACAAACGAAAACTATCTCGGCATATATCGTTTTGAGAACTCAACTTACCTGTTGCTCCATCGATCATATACATTGATGTTCCCATCGTCGACCGCAAGATTGTCCACAGACTAGTCAATATCTGTCGTGACTACGGTGACGGCGGTGGTGATGACGATGACGATGACTGTGACGAGGACGACGGTAATGATCCTCCGGGGGCGAGATGATCACCGCACCGGGTGTGCCAGGGTGGCTGGCGTAGCCGCCCATTGAGTACGCGCCCGGTACTCCGAGATGCTCATATCCGGGTGTGCCGTATGAGCCGGGATATCCACCGTAGGACATAGGCATACCGAAGCCGCCAGCATATGGAGCGCCTGCAGCTGAGTAGGGAGAACCTGGGATAGGTATGGCACCGGACATCGGACTGGGTGGGAGATTTCCACCAATCCGTAGTGGGCTACTTCCTCCATATGCACTTCCCCCGCCGTATGCAGAACCAGCATAACTAGACATTGCGCCAAACGAATTTCGGCGGTCGCGGTGAGAGCCATAGCCCACGCCTAAGCTGTGAGGGTCATCCAGTTCACGTTCAGCAACTATGTAGTTGGCTGTCGCGGCCGCAGAGTCGCATGCCATCTGTAAGCCAACTTGGTCGACTGTGCGACCCGTGTCCTGCCACAGGCGTACGGCTACGATAAGGAGATCACGTGCTCAGTGCCTGAGAATGCAGATCATGATCATGATATCGACATACTTTCAGCTATTGCAAGCCCTCTTATAGCTTCAACTTGCCGCTCGTAGTCGCTGTATAGAGAGTTATACGCATTGGTGCTGTATTTGATCTGACGATATGCTTCGTAGGCCGCAGCAGCACCTATTTCTTGAGGCATCATGCGTGAGACCTCGCCCTTTGTGTGAAGAAATGAACAATGGGGCAGGAGGCGATCGATCGGCAACGTACGAGACCACCGTAGGCGCGACGATGCCACATCTTGGCCTCGTGCTTCCCAAGCCCTCCCATACCCGACGAGAGACGTGACATGGTGTTCTGGTAGAAGTAGCTATTCATCACTCGTGAGTCGTCTTCCTTTGTAGTTCGGTCGAAGGACTTACGGGTCGCTGCCCATGGCATGGGCAGAATAGAAATCTTGTCCAGTCCCTGTGTGAGTGATAAGTTCTGCAGTTTTCCTATTTTCCGATGAGCTGGCATACATACATGTAGGTTGTGGCTGATAGGCGGGGGGGGGGGGAGCCCCAAGTTGAAACTAGGAGCGTTGAGCCGGCTGACGACAAGTAAGATACAAGGGAGTTACAAGGGTCGACGTACCTGCTGGGTTCCCCAGCCGGGGGTATACCGGTAGTGGTTATAGGACATGGAGGTGCAGAAGGTAGGGCAAGTTTGGAGGCGTGGTTTCGTGTATCAGAATATGACCCACAGCCCAATGTGGAGCGCCCCACAAAAGAGGACAGCACTGCGGAGTCCGGCACTGACAGGCAAGATACCATCTCGTCTGATTCCAGTAAGGACCTTGCGGGTCACGCGACTTGAACTTGAGGCATCGATGATGATGCCCTTGACCCACCCACAGCTGATTCACACAGCAACCGATCGCAGTAGATCCTTCCGAGACTTAGGCGAACCGTGTCTGACCTCTGGAAGCGCTGCGGAATCCATCATGACACAGTGGTTTCACCCTCAAAGACGATAACGCCTGTGATGAGGGAAGGTGATATATGGACCGCACCTTCCCGTGAGAACGCCCTAGGCTCAAAGCGGGGCCGTACATCGTCCGCCTGACAGCGCCGAGAGTGACGGGCGCACGCCGCCAGACTGGGGCGCTGGAAGCTGAGGCTTAGAAGCTCTGACTGTTAATGATTGCGGGACTTACATTTTATCTATTGTCTTATCGCTGGAGGCCTGCCGCCACAGTGAAAAAAACTGCAAAGATGGTGGAATAGAATTGGGACGGGACGGGGAACGGTTGGCAGTGGTGCGCGTGCACGTGACTTGGGCCATCCACAAGCGCGGACGTGTGTTGTGTCGGTCGGAGAAGGGAAAGGGCGGTGTCCCTGTCCTACTGTAGCTCTGCCGCACGAATAGCCCCGTCGAGCACCCGGAGACGAGGTGCAGCCTCAGTCGTCATACTGTCAACATCGTCAGCAGACCATGACAGGCGCGTACGTTCTCATCGTGGACCGAGTTGTATCTCCCCTGACCTCATGTAGACTACACAATTTTCGAATCTCAAGACTTTGATGCGAGCGAATATGCCAATGCTGTCCTTGCCGGTGAACCCTACCCACCACAACCTGGCCTATCCAGGCCCGCAAAACCCACCGGCTTGGAACCTGCGAAAGAGGACATCTCCGTTGCTATCGCGAAACTAAACTATGGGGTTGACGATGTCTCGAAACAGATTAAGAATGTGGTACGTTCTCAGGGTTGGGTATTGTCTGTGGTTAACAATCTATTCAGGTCACAGCGCACCATGAAGACTTACTGGAGCAAGCCGCCGGAGTAGGAGAATTTAGTGGGTCTTTGCAGGTTGTTCGAGAAGGGCTTGACGCACTTGATGTATCCTTGGAAAAGTGCGTGCTCATGTCAGTCTGGGCCCCATGTGGTCCTCATCCCGAGTTTGCTCAGGCTTCGTCAAAAATTTCGTTACCCTTACCAAACTATGCAAGCGAACGTAAAGCGTTTGCAGCGCCTCCAGCAAGCCTCCGATGTTCTGCGACGGACGTCCCGCTTCACAACCCTCGCGAAGCGATTGCAGGCGCAGATGGCCGAGGTTGGTGATGGTGCGAGTGGCGCTGCCCCACAATCGAGGGTGCCTGAACCAAGAGCGAACAATGGTGTACTTGACGGCCGGCGAAGCGCCACGCCCGGACTGGATTACGAAGGAGAAAAGGAGCGCTCCCTCGCACAGGCCGCGCTTACTATTGCGGAGCTCGGTACGGTGTTTCATGGATGCGAATCACCCGCGGCAGCTGAAAATCCGTCTTAGGCGACCTTTTGGAGATCTCGCCTGATGCACCTGAACCAATTTCGGAGGAGTTACCCCAGGCAGATGCTGAGCCATCGCCCAGTAGGCACATTCCGCTCCGCTCCATCAATGCCGTCGCTGTGCATCTTCCATCAATCGACGCTGCGCGCACAAGAGTCACGGCCGAGATGGAATCTATGGTTCTGGAGGGCCTTGCCCAAGCCGCACGTCATTTTCCACGCTTTGGAAATGTGCACTTGTTAACCCTCTTCGTTCCACAGAATCAGCCATTACTTGCTACTTCACTTCAGACAGCGTACAACCTCCGACTGCTGCCTGATCTTGTACAGAACCTCATTTCGGACCTGTCGGATGCAGTCGAAGCCCGGATCAAATCCGCCTTTGATATGTCACAAATCTCCAAGGAGCTGAATGCAAAAGGTGATCATTTCTCGGCATCTTCAGCATTTCCCGGAGCCGACCCAAGAATCACAGATTCCGCATCGTCGTCTGCGGGGCTGATATACAAGTCCCGTATTCGCCAGGAGCCTACCAGCGTAACGGCACCGCAATGGGGACAAGCGCTCTGGAGCCGGCTAACAGCTCTTGTTGAGGACATGGCGGGTGCATGTGTCAAAGTAAACTCGCCAATCTCATTTATGGAATTGGCTTTAATGGCTGTGACGCCTAGGTGTATACCTTGGAGAAAGTTTTGAAGTTGAAGAAGGATCCAATCTCACAGCTCGTCTTTCTCGACGAGGCTATGAAAGTGGGTTCGATCGTGACATTGCGCCTGTAAGTCTCATAATGTTCCGCAGGTGCTGGAAAATAAACCAAGCACAATATTCTGGGCTGCATTAGCTCGATCTTTGGAGAGGCAAACGCGAGACGGAGCAAGGAGTAAGAGGGTTTTCAAAGTTTACAAGCGACTCTTAACACAATTTCTCAGGTTCATCTTTCCTGCAACAAACACTGAGTTCCAGTTATCCAAAGCTTTTACGCCTCTTCCACGATTTCTTTTCAAAAATTGCGGTGCATGCCGACACTGTATATACACACGAGCGGCAAAGGTCTGTACGCGTTTTGTGACACGCTCAGCGACAAGTCTTTACTCCCCCCCAGCCCAGAAACTGTTCTCATTCTCCGAGCACTATCGACCTTCGAGGCGCTCTACCTGTCACGGACGTCCAACAAAATGAATGAGTCTGTAGGGCAAGCTTTCCAGGGCGGTGCCCGTGCACCACCTTCGTCGGCCGAAGGGACCAATGTGGCGCGAATGATCGCGAACGAACTTGACGCAGCCAAATTCGATCCACTGCTTGTGCGTTCCGTCGCCCGCGGCGCAAAGTCAAGTTTGGACATGCTGCTTCAACGTGCGGATAGCCTCATCGTACGGGATCGGACTGTACTGCTTCTTTCGGGGCAGTCAGCGACGCCCCAACAAGTGCAGAACTTCTCCATGGCATCATTCCTGTATCATTGTGGAACTAGGATGTGTGCACTCGACGAAGAGCACTCTAATGATGTTTATGCTATCCTGCGCCCGTCGGTCGTGGTAAGTGCTCGATGTTTGTATGGGTCAGGAACCCTGCCAATAACTAGTCGACAGAACATAATGGAGGCCTACGAGCGTATCGTAGATCCTCTCTTGGCAGCTATCAAGTCAGAGTCTGGCGCGATCATTGCAAGATTGCATCGTGATCCCCTACGATCTGCTGATCCTCTCACCGATATGGGCGGTTCGAGCCCATACGTCAAAGACCTCACGGAGAAGCTAGCATTTGTGAAGACCGAAGTCCTCGCACGCCTCCAGATCGACGAGGTGGCACGAGAATGGTTCGTCCGCACGTATTCTCTTTGATATGTGATGTCCGAAGAAGAAATTTTCCCCTGCAGGCCGCTGGATATAGTGAGATATGTTCTCAGGGCCTTCGTGCTGCACGTCTCGATCGTCAAACCACTCGATGAAACGTGCAAGCTCCAGCTCACGGGCGACATGACCGAACTGGAGTTCTCTCTGGGCGCCTTCGTGTCCGACGGCAAGGGCAAACGTGGGGGCGGCGGGCTCGACGCCGCCGGCGCGGAGTACCGAGCCCTCCGCGCGCTGCGCCCCTTGCTCTTCCTCGAGACCGCACGCCTCGCAGAGCCGGGCGTGACGGCGGGGCTGCCGCCGCTCGTGGTGCTGCACCACATCCTCGTGCGCGCGCCGATCCCGCTGCCGCATGCGTTGCACGGGTGGCAGGCACCCGAGTACGTGCGGTGGGTCGAGGAACACTCGGAGGAGGAGGCGCTCACGCTCATCGATGGCGGGCTGACACACTGGGAGAAGACGAGCGAGGCGGAGGGCCGGGATCCCGCGGCGGAGTACCTGCTGTTGGCGCGTAGCGTGCTGGCAAACGCGAGGCCGCAGACGTTGACGTAGCGAAGCGGAGCGCGCGTTTGGGCAGACAGGCAGGCAGGCAGGCACAAGGACAGGCGTACATGGGCACGGGCCACGCGGTCGCAGCGCGTTTTCGATGAGCGCCTTTGGCTTGCCGTTTTTTTTTTGTTTCATTTTTACGTGGTTTGATACGTGTCACCCTCGTGTTCGGCCGCCGCGGGCGCGAATGACCGTGAGCCCACAACAATTGGGCCATGGGAAACGTTTCAAGTCCTCGGGTTTCCTGCATCAGGAGACCGGGGCCCGTCATTATCAGAGGAGATAAACCCACTTCCTGGGGCTTTTTTAAGGTTTTCTAAAAGAACATTCTAGCACGATGGTGCCCTTTGTGGTTATCTTAGGGAAGAGCCTCTCATTGTATTTTCTTCTTGCTTCTAACTTATCGTCGCCGCCCGCCGTTTGTTTCATCGAGAGCGACCTTCGGGGTCCTTCTACGCATCGTGGAAAATCCTTTACTGAACGCGACGCGGCGCTTCTCCCAGAACGATGTTCGAAGTTGTCCCCCGGCATTTCCCTCCTGCGAAATTGGAAATGGTTTGATTCAGCCTCCACCACTAGGGTCGGTTCAGTGTGGGCTGCAAACCCTCTTATCACTGCGTGCAAATAAGGGTTTTTCTCTACAGCAAGATCCAAAATGGATGGCCCTTGTTTACTTGTATTTATATTTGCGGGCTCCAAAATTTGACAGCTGAGCTCATAGTTAAGTAGTAGAGAAATTATTAGCGCCTATGTTGTCACACAAAATTTGAGGTTATCCAACAGTTATCACTGTTCCTCCTGCAAGTTTTGAGTTATTGTCTAGTTATCCTGTTTCGTGCCATCCACCCGGCTTCGTTTCCTCGTGACTTCATTCCCCTTGGGGCAACTCCATTGGCTGAAATTCTCACGTTTTTTCACATCCGGGGGACGCATGCGTCTGCTCTCTGCCACGACGACGACGACGACGCCCGGACGCTCCCCCTCATTCTCGACTCCGTTGGGCCCGAAATCCTGAAGATTAGCTACTGAGCTAGTGGCCTAGGATTGGGAGGTGAGTAAGCACTCATATGTTAGAACTGACTATGTGTGTGAGCAGGCTGTCTTCGCTGCGCGGCGACATCACCCGTGCCCTCAATTATTACCCCAGACCCCCCTTGGCAATGCAACGGCCCCTTCCCCTCAAGACTTTGGGTCTGGGCGCCTGGACCTCGCTCCACTCGCTCGCCCTCGCCTCGCTTTAACCCCTCTCCCTCTCCCTTTCCCTTTAGCTTTATCTTTCTTTTTCCACCTGCCCACTGCGCTTCGCGCTCCACCATCACGAAAAGTGCAAAAAGTAGGGTTTATCTTTGCAAGGACCACCTTGCTTACAAAGCATGACCAATCAGGGGTAAATCCTGAAATGAGGGGGTCATAATATACAAGGACTGCCTCTACTGCCAGATCATGTTTATTAGCCAATGTACTGTAGTATTGTTGGCTATGTGGGGAATCTATGCATTGGTCTGGCAAGAAAGTATCCTAATAGATGAAATTGCTTGTTTCTTGTCATATTTTTTCATATCAGACATATGCTCATCAGATAGTCATCAATATTGTGCACTGATTCATAGGATATGTAAGAATATCACCAATTAGCCCAAAATCAGTGCTAATTTTGGACTTTCTGGTGTAAATCAGGCAAGATTGTTGGCTGGTAATTACCTTTTTGGCTGTGCATATCCAAGTTCATCACCATTCTGGTGTTCTTATTGCACACTTTCCACCCAATTTCAATGCAAACACTTTATTCATACTATCTACAATACAGGGCAAGTGACTTATGTGGGCCTACAAGTACATACAAATACAAATAGTGATGTGCGAGCAAGGCAGACCACAATTTCACATTGGCATGTAGTGTGTTGCAAGTGTCTCAAGTCCTAAGTACACATGCTGGAGTAAAGTAAGCAACTTGTTTTCCCCAACGCAAGAGAAGCACACACACGAACCTGTTTTCCCGCGTCTGCCCACCCCTCGGGCCTCGGCGGTGCTGGGGTGCTTGCGGCGCCCGTGTGGATGTCGTGTGCGCGGTGGCTGGCACGGCAGCCGGCGGTCATGAATCCGTAGATGTGCATGGCGGGCGGGACACCCCGGGCCTTGGTCGCAGATGCGAAGGGAGGGAAGCACGCGCGAAGGGATGGCTGCGGGGGCGGGTCAGTGCACACAGGCACTCATGGCACGGCAGCGGAAAGGGTGCACCCCCAAATAGAGCGCGCTTTCTGTGAAATAAGATCTTCAGCTTTAAAAATAGGTAGTAACACAAGATTATTTACCTGATCGTCCACAGCACGCGCTGCGAAGTGGAGCGCCATCGCGCGGGCGAACAAGAGGGTCAAGTGCTCGAATGTCACCCGACTCCTCTGCCAGACTAGGTCCATAATATCCTCAAGGTCACTGAAAGGGAAGTCAGCAAAAAAAAAGCTTGGAAAGCACTTGAGACGCACCGTACGGCCAGAGCACCGAGCCATGTCTCCATCTCCTCCGCCTGTCCCAACCACCAAGCCCTGAACCTCGCGTACACAAATCTGAATGCTTGGGCCACAATTGCGGCACTTGCCCCACGAAATAGGGTGGGTCGTCTGATGTGCGGAGGACACACGTTACAGCCTTGATCCATAATCTGTGAGGGCTTGTTCGATGAGCGGAAAGAACGTCAAAAGTGGGAGGAGCGCACGGTGTGTGCGCGATTCCAGGTCTTGCACATGGAGGGCGGGAGATGGTGGCGGCGGGGCCTTTGAGGGCGACCGGTGATGATGGCGGCTCAATTTTGAGGCTGTCGGGGCTTTGCATTTGCGAGTGTTGCAGGTGGCGGACTTGCAGGTGGCGGGATCTTGAGGGGTGGTAGGGGCGGCAGTCTTGCGGGGTCGACGTCGGAGCCGGTGGTGGAGGGGGACGACTGGGCTGGCCGGGAGTCGTGCTTGGCCCCCCACAACACGTGCCATCGCGGCGCAGGCCCACTGCGCGCGCACACGGCTCCAGTGTTCGAGCTCACCTTTGCGCCGCATCACGACGGCCATCGGCGAGAGTGTTTTCGTCAGCATGAACAAGGCGGGCGTGAGGCCATCCTCAAAGTGGAAGATCCGTCAGTGGGTGACGCATCGGGATCACCATGTTCAATAGCAAAATAGAGTCAGTAAAGGACAGCAATGAATATAAGTGAATAACAAACCATGTGTATGCCGTGCTTGGCCTTAAGAGTTTGACCGGCGTTGATGAGTTCCGATGAAGAGATGGGTGCGAGAGTGAGTAGAAATCATCCCAAGGGGAGGAAGCGATGACTTGGAGGGAATGAGGGTGTGTGAGTGATGGAGACAAGAAGCAAGTCAGGGTGGGTCTACAACGAGATATCTGAAAGGGTCCCAACAGTGCGCATATAGTGCAGCGGGCACGTAGTACAGGCACAAGAGGAGAAAGGGGAACAAGCGGAGTGGATAGTGGTGAGCATGGGACAGGAAGACCAGACAAGGAGGGAGATGGTGGGCGGTGGACGATAGACAGAAGGCAGAGGGCAAGAGGCGAGGATGAGAGCAGGAGCAGAATGAGAACGGAGGAGAGGAGAGGGCGGACGAGGAAAAGAAAAATGGGGGTCTTTGGTGAAATCCGTTGGGGTAGCGAAATGAGTAGTTGTACGGACATATTTGGCTCTGACTCACGCGTACTCACGGCCCGTTGGTTACCCGGCCTCAGATCACTCGACTTCTGTGCGACCCATCAAGAACCCCATTATACTGTCTGAGCAGTAGTGCATGTGGAAGCCGGCCAAGTCAGGTACCCAAATCAGTACTCAGCATCAGATGCCCAGGCAGATCGCCAAGGTCTGCCCATCCCGTGCCTAGTGTTGGACAAGGTATGGTGGTGTACGCGTGTACAGGTCAGGTCCCGGTACGGTGGGGCGGGATCTCAACCCGGACAATACCGTGACCCGTTCACGGGTTTGGACGGGTTTTTGCACTCTGCCCAACCACCAGCCCTCACTCGACGCACTCGCACTGGTCGCCGCCTGCAAGAGCGCCACCTGCCCGACCGCGACACCGCTGACGCCCAAGCGCCCTGCGACGTCTCCGTCGTCATTCTTGGACCCGCAGCCCACGGGATTCCAGCCGTCTTTGGCCCGCAGCGACGCTCCTCAAGACCCCAAGACCCCGACAAACGCAAAACTCAAGTCGTTCGCAACCTCCGCAAGATTGTCGTCCCTGGCACCGCCAGCCCTCCAGCCCTCAAGACCCCTCGACCGTGCACGGTAACACGGCCGCAGCGCCTTAGCCGCACTGTTTGTGGCTCAGGGCCCCTTGGTGACACGACGCTCCCCTCAGGACCACAGGTAGCGGCGCTCGCACGTGGTTTCGACCGTGCACGGTTGGGAAGCCTCAGCTGCACTCGATGTGGCCCGGGCTCCATTGGCGACGCGACGCCCTCCAACCGAGGAGGTGCCCCTCCAAGGCCGCGGGTAGTGGCCCTCTTCGGAGGGGCCTGCTCCGCGACGTGACGCCCTCCTCCTGAGGAGGCACCCCCTCAAGACTACCGGTAGCGGCCCTCTTCGGAGGGGCCTGCTCCGCATCGGTCGAGAGCTCTTGTGCAGGTCAGTTGGCCTCGCACATGGTCTTGACCGTGCGCGACTGCGGCGCCTCAGCCACCTCGCCTTTGGACCGGAATCGTGCCCCAAATCGCTGGGGCCTTCCAAACGCATATCAGAAAGCATGGGAGGTGTCGCGAGCGTGGCACTCGCACTCGCACCCGCCCTTGCACCAGCACCCGCCCTCGCACGCACCCGCCGCGCGCCCCTCCCACCACCACGTTCTTCCCGCCCGCCTTGGACATTCGCGGCCGCATTCGCACTCACACCCACAGCATGCCCCTCCCACCAGGACGACCTCTCCGCCCGCCTCGGTACCTGACAGGGTGGGTGCGCTGTCGTGTCGTCGTCTGCCGCCGGCTCGCGTTCCCCATCGCCACAGCCACAGCCAAAGCCACCCCTGCGCACGAGCGCACGCGTCGGGCCCCGCTGGTCCTCGCCTCGCCAGCCCCGTCAACCGTGCGGCTCGTCGACGCGGGCGGCGCGGCCGTCTCGGCGGCCACCCACACTGTCCCACACCTTCTCAGGGATACTATCTAGTATCTTTTGTAAAGTTTATAGTAATACTTTAATAAATTACCACGGGTTGAACTCGCAGAGGGTTCAATTAATTCTACCGCGGTTTCAACCCATTCCCGGGTGCGGTGTGACCGGAAGTCACCCGCTGTGTGACCCATGTCCAGCAAGTCCAACTGGGAGAGACTCCATGCAATAAGGAGGCCAGCCCCTTTGCTCATGATGCCATTCTGCTAATCCTTCCCAAGATCTCAGTTATATTGGAATTGTGTTGCATGGGCAGGTGGTACATTACCAACTCAACACAGATAGGTGATTGCCCTACAATCTCTCCCCAAATTGGGTTGTGTTGTATATGACCATCGGAATTGGTGACGATGAGCTAAGGGCTCCCATCACATGGATATTATTACCTAAGCTACCTACTTTTGACCCTTTTCGTGATGACACATCCCATTTAAATTCCCAGTGACAGAAGTGAAAAAAGGTGGACAACACTTTACCCAGTCTTCATCCAGGCCAGCCCTCTCCAGTATCCGCTCCGCGGCAGCCTCCGCCTCGGTCGACCGTCGTTGTGCAGGCCAGTTGGCCTTGCACACGGCCTCGACCGTGCACTGTAGCTGGACGACGAGCTTGGGCCCCAGCGGTTTGGAGTACGCTTCCGAGTCCAAGAGCGAGGTGACTGAGGCACCGCAAATCCGTCGGCTCTGCACCCTCAAGATGCGTGCGAGCAGCTTCGCCTTCATGTGGGACAGCAGCCTCCCTCAGCAATGGGTGGTTCAACTGGTCAAAAGTCTTTCGGGTCCGCGCGAGCGTGCACGCGACGCGTTCGCGTTCATCGTGCGGCTGTGCCCTTTTTTTTCGCTCTTTGCTCTTTGCTACTTAGCACTGAAATTTCTCAAAAGATTACATAAATTTAATTTTTTATTACTGCGAATAATTTTTGTGTGAGAAAAAAGAACGGCATGAGTTGCCGACCCACATTTAACCTCAGCCTAAGCATATAATTTTTGAAGAAAGGGTCATCCATTTTGGATCTTGCTGTAAGAAAAACTTTAATAAAACCCTGTGAAGTGTTAAACAATTATCAGAGTTTATTCGCCCAGAATACTCAGCAAAATGGAGTTTAAGTTTATTTCATTTTTGGCTTGGCATGCCTGCTATTGCTTAACAATTAGTTAAAGATTTTTTTTCAAAGTTTTTCCGAGAAATAAACACTGATAATGCTTTAACACTTCACAGGGTTTTATTAGAGTTTTTCTTAGAGAAAAACCCTTATTTGCATGCAGTGTTACTTCAACACACCCAGTGGATGTGTTCAAGTGAGCTGGTCCGCCCACTGAACCAACCCCAGTGCTGACCGCTGCACTCCCGGCCTGCGCCCATCTTTGTAATCGTGGCCGTGGCCGAGCGGAATTTTGTCGCGAACCCGCAATCTGATGTTCCAGTTCAGCCACCACAAATCAAGCCACAAATTGTCTTGGAACCCAGGAGAATGTAACTGTATCCCTGAGCTGGAGATAGTAACGTACATGTCCTCCCTCCCTCCCCAGGTTGTCTGGTGGTGCTGTGAGGGCTCAGAAATCCCGAGAGATCGTTGTGTGCGAGTGCAGAGGCTACTAACTATCGCCTACTAGTACTAGGTTGAGTTTCAATCACGTGGGTCGTTTCCGTCGCCGAGATGACCGCTGCCCTCTGCGCCAAGTCATCAACGTGCATCAACCATCGCGCCAAGTCATCCAGTCAGTTATCGCCATCTCGCTATTGTAGGTAGGAAATAAGGGGAAGTGGCCGTTGTTGTTATCCACCATACTCAAACTTTTCCGTCTACTGCATTGGCGCTACGTGATGTATTTTACTTCCTGATATGAATGCATATTCGACTAGTTTGTTTGAGTCTTGAGTAGGAAGGGGAACGATAGGGAAATAGGATACGCGCAACGGAATAAGCGAGCTGCGAGACAATGAACGTATGAACGTATATGAACGTATATGAACACTCGCACGGCGGACGACTCGCACCGGAACGGAGTTAGCGCCACCAAGTACGGTATTCACGCATTTCCCCTTACTTTCTATCCGCCTTCATGACCCAAACCACGTTGCTTCAGTACGAAGCTCCATGTACGTATCGTCGATTCTCTAGGTGCCTGCGGCATGGATAACCATCCACCTCAATCAAGGGCCCGTCTACGCGATTGATTGGTGCAAGTCGCCCGCGCCAGGGCAGCAAATGCGCCCACGCTCCGCGTTCCGTCTCGGAATCGCATCCTTCACGGAGGACTTTCGCAACCGGATCGCCGTCGTCGGCCTGCAGGACGATCGCGTGCTGGTCGAGGACGATTATGGCGACTACCCCGACTTTGTGACGCTCGTCGAACTGAACCACGGGTACCCCGCTACCGCGTTGCAGTGGCAGCCCGGCACTTCGTCGAGCTTTGCGTGGTCCCAGAAGGCGCCGATGACGGAGCTCCTCGCGACGACAGGCGATTCGCTGCGCGTATTCGAGTACACGGGCGATGCGCCCCTCGCATCCTCCTCCTTCGTTGGGCGGCAACCGACCTCGAGCGGACACCGCCTCTCCCTAAAGGCAGCGTTATCAGGGGTAAGTCCGCTCGCCGTCTCTCTCCCAAAAATTGCAGATATCCCAATGCGCCAGCGCCCCCGTCTCCACCCCCGCCGCCGCCACCGCTGCAGCAATCCAAAGTTCAGGGCCAGAGCGGCGGGGCGCCGCTGACAAACTTTTCGTGGAACGAGAAGATGCCCAGCCTCGTGGTGACGTCCTCGATCGACACGACGTGCACGGTTTGGAACCTGGACACGTCGACGGCGGTGACGCAGCTGATCGCGCACGACCGCGAGGTGTACGACGTCGCGTGGCTGCCCAACTCGACGGACATCTTCGTCTCGGTCGGCGCGGACGGCTCGCTGCGCGCGTTCGACCTGCGGAGCCTCGAGCACAGCACGATCCTCTACGAGACGCCCCCGCCGAAAAACCAGCCCCCGACCGGCCGCCCGCCGTCCTCGCCGCTGCTGCGCATCGCGTTCAACCCGAGCGACCCGAACTACATGAGCACGTTCCACCAGGACGGCGCGGACGTCCAGATACTCGACATGCGCAGCCCCGGCGCCCCCGTGATGGAGATGCGCGCACACCGGGCACCCATCAACGCGGCCGGGTGGAGCTCGACCGAAACCGGGCTCGTGGCGACCGCAGGTACGGGTGGTTTCCTTTTTTTTTTTTTTCCTCCCCGGGGCGGGGCCTCTGATGCCAGCTCACTAACTTTCCTTTCGCTCCCCTCTCACACAGCGGACGACTGTCAGTTGCTCCTTTGGGACATTTCGCCCCACGCTCCCGCGCCGGCGGCATCGCCACGTAATGCGAGCTCGCGGTTGAGCTCTCCAAGCCGTCGGACGGGAAGAAGCGCGTGATCACGGACCCGATCATGGCGTATTCCTCACAAAGCGAGATTACGAACATAGCCTGGTCCCCGCAGATCGCGCCCATGACGATGAACACGGGACACTCGACACCTGCGGGGGAATGGATTGCGGTCGTCATGGGCAAATCGATCAAGGCGCTCAAGGTGTAGGCGAAGTGTGAAAGATCGCAGTCGGTTGTAGTTCCGTTATCTGTGCGATGTGGCTGTGCCCGTGGGTGTATTACTCCGTACTTGTGAATATACGACGCTTGCTTTTTCCTCTGCTTTGTATATACACCGGCGTGACACGAGAGTACTTACGTTTGAACGTTATGAGACAGGGTCAGTCATCGCACCCACACCACATCTTTGGTAATCTCTTCGTTCTATGACGTGGCAGGCTATGACCCATCAGGCTAGTATGGACAGTGCCTGCCACGACATGGGTAGATGTCGAGGAGAAACCATCTATGGACCCGAACGAGTTTTTCCATGCAACCTGCAAACTGGCCAAAAAATGCCGAAGGAGATCGCTGTCATGCCTCCGATTCAAGTTCGGGCAACCGGCGGCATCGGAGCCCGATATCGATATCAGCACCAAATCTGAGGGTGGGTGCCGGACCGATGGATCATATCATATCATGGAAGAACCGAACTTCCTCTTCCATATTTTCGCGAGGCAGGTCTGTTGTACGGGTGTGGAGGGACCAGCGTGGGGAGTTTCCATTGATAACAACTCGCTAGCTGGCATTGCCGGTGGTATGGCGCGGTGAAAAAGTGCATACGTTTCAAAGTCAGGTCAGAATCAGGTGCCTCTCGTTCTTTCTCGCGTGCTCGTTGAAACAGAGGTGGGTGGCTTGAGCTCACGTCCGCGGTCACGGTGTTGGGGCCCCGGCCAAGCACCGGCATCACCGTCACCGCGTACCCTGTGATCGAAGCCCACGCACGTATGGTAATGATCTTGCTCACTTTCAGACATCAGACGCACCGACAATGACGAGAATGGAAACCCTCTTGCCGCTTTTTTTACAAGGGTCGTTCAAGTTTCCATGAGCATCTGAAACCTCCAGCCCGGCCCCGCGGCCCCTCGCGCGTCGGCGCGGGGATCAGGTAGAGAAAGGTGAGGCAGAGGTGGTGCTGGTTAATTGAAACCTCTTCCGATATTTTTTTCCGATTGAACTGTGTGGATGCTTCAGTAGCTTCTACCACTATATATGGATTGCGCGTTCTGCAAGCACTGTCGTCTCACGTCCTTGCCGACGAACCATTTTTACCCCGCCCCCCCCCGCCCCCAACCCCACGGGGCCATTCCTATCTCTGTTTTCAACAACGGTAGCACAGACTAAACACTAGAGATGACCTCTGGTGATGCCCACGTACAGGAGGACGCCCCCGAGAAGAAGTCCTCTGGCTCCACGGCCTCGCTCGCAAACGAGAAGCAAGACCTCCCCCACGGCGACGCCGAGGCTAACGATGTCGAGCTTAGCGTGGTCGCGAAGGAGCCTCCGTGGTTTTCCCGCAATCGCGGTCTCGTTCGCCGCTTGAGGCTCTTTGCTCTCGCCGCCCTTGTCCTCGGATGGTGGATCTCGGCCACCATCCTCCGCGCGACTCGCCACCGATGGATCGTGCAGACCGTCTTCGCCTGGTCGTTCGTCGCCATCATCGCCTTCCGGTTCGTCCCAAATTCGGTCGTCACGCGTCCCGTCGAGGCAGTCTGGCTTCCCTGGGTGCAGGAGCCCTTCTTCGCTCTGCCGCGGTATGTCCGCTACGGTTTGGGCTGGCTCGCGCTCATCGCGATCACCCTGGGTTCCGCGTTTGGTTTCAAGCTCGATAATGTTAGAACGATTTTCACTACTCCATTTTCTCTGCGTTTCGATTTTCCCCCTCCCGCCCCCCATTCGTTCACTCACTGATCCGCGTTTTTTTGGCGAATCAGGGCACGAACTACGGTGACCGCGCAATCTCCGTGCTCGGTTTGATCGTGTTCCAGTTCGGTTTCTGGGCAACGTCGAAGCACCGTTCTCACATTCATTGGCGCACCGTCATAGTCGGCTTGTTTATGCAGCAGGCGATTGCCCTCTTCGTGCTCAAGACCGGTGCTGGCTTTAACTTATTTAGGTGGCTTGCAGACCTTGCATCGGACTTCCTCGCACAGGGTCTCGTCGGTGCTGCCTTTTTCTTCGATCAGGACACCGTCAACACAAAGCACTGGTTTTTTGTCAATGTGGTACGTCATTTGCAGCGGAAATGAACTTAATGAAGGGAGATGACAACGCCACCCCCGCGCGCCGTGATAGCTTGCCACAATCATCTTTTTCATCGCATTTGTGCAAATGTTATATTATCTGGGTGTCATGCAGTGGGTCATCAAACACTTCGCGTGGTTCTTTTTCAAGACTATGAATGTGTCTGGAGCCGAAGCTGTCGTCGCAGCTTCGTCTCCCTTCATCGGTCAGGGTGAATCAGCTTGCCTGGTGAGACCGTACGTTGATATCATGACGGAGTCGGAGATCCATCTTGTCATGACATCCGGTAGGCCTTCCATTCTACTGTGTTCGGTGACCATTCGGGACTTATGAGCAATCCGAGGATTCTCTACCATTGCCGGGTCCGTCTTGAGCGCATACATCAGCTTGGGCGTTCCCGCTCAGAATCTTATCACCGCATCAATCATGAGCATTCCTGCTTCCATCGCTATCAGCAAGGTCCGCATGCCAGAATTGGAGGAGCCCATAACGCGAGGTCGGGTGGTTGTCGACCGCGGCGAGGAGGATGCTAGAGACGCCCCCGTGAACGCACTACATGCCTTCGCCAAGGGCGCTATTTTTGGTCTCGTCGTCGCCGGTCAGATTCTCTGCAATGTACTCACTATCTTGTCGCTCGTGGCAACAATCAATGGCCTGCTCACTTGGATTGGTCGCGGATTCGGCATCCACCGTCTCACGCTGCAGCTCGTCCTACGCTACGTTTTCTATCCTATCAGCTTCTTACTTGGTGCGCGCATGTCCCCCCCCCACTGTCCTCCCCGGTTCGGTCGTTGACGGCTTGAATTTCGTAGGGGTGCCTCGCTCGGAGATTCTGCATGTCTCCGAGCTACTCGCAACCAAGCTCGTCGAGAACGAGTTCGCGGCATACCTCGAATTGCAAGCGCTGATGGCGACAGAGGGCGCACTCTCAAGCGTGGGTTCACGATTGCGTCATACGCGCTGTGCGGGTTTGCGAACCTGGGCTCGCTTGGCATCCAGATTGGGGTGCTGTCTGCGCTCGCGCCGTCGCGCACGCGCCTCATAGCCCGTATCGGCCTCAGTGCGATGTTTTGCGGTTTCATCTCGACTTTGCAGGCTGCTGGCATCGCGTACGTGTCGTCTCATCCCCCGCTTGTTGACTCACGAAAGTTGACATGGGTCCTTTTTTTTTTGGCATTTATAGCGGCATGCTTGTCTAATCGCGGGAAAATGTGTCGCGAATTTTTTGATGTGAATGTAATAATTATCTGATTCATGACGTACACCACTAGAACGCTTAAAATCCCTATTAACTTCCGGACACCCGGGTGAATGTCCAAAAACTGACGCTGACGGGTTGGCTGCGACCCGCTTGTTTTCGCAGGTGGGAAAAACCATTGATAGGTGTCGGCCACGGAACAACGTTGGTACCCTGCACGTCATCGCTGGTGAGTTGGGAAGGAACGAGGAATGAGAAACATGGCGTCACATCATACAAGGGGTGTTCCTGGCGGCTAAATTTAAATGGTTCCGGGATAGTCCGACGACGGGCATGTTCGTATCGAAACTTGTTGTGGAGGGCGTTGGTTGGACAGGAGCGCCAGCCAAACCTATGAGCTGGCCACCCGGTCAGCGAGGTGGGATGCGATTCCTAACTGATTGCTCATCCGTAACTCCAATTGGAAGGAACCCACTTGTGCACCTCAGTTGTGTAGCTTTGCAAATAAGTTGGGTCCAGAAGCCTCTGCTCTCGATCAGAAGCGATCAACACATGCCGACTTCGGAATTCAGTTTAGTCGCTGGGGCGCTAGGGGCTTCAGCTTGAGCGGGGATTAGAGGGTCCACCGGCACTGAGGTAGAGATACATTTGGCTTCGGCTACGCCACTGGCAGCTAACAGCAGGGCTAACAGCTGCAATGCACTGCATGATGTAATGCATTTCTTTTTAATTTCCACCATGCTCCCGTGTAGAAAAACAAATACTGAACGACATGAATCCATAATTCCAAGTCCAATTGGCATTACCAGGGGCACCAATAGCAGAATGATGGGCCAGCTTAATGTTGATGGCACATACCAAGGCCAACTTGTGAACTGTGTTTCAAAGGAAAATGGAATCTCGAGATCAGACTCAGATAAATTGACACCACCAAATGCAGCCTTTACCATAAGTCTGATACTTGGAAATTTCGCTGTGGTGGTGCTAATGTATGGCGTTGGTAGCTCGGCCTCGCCACATGTCCATCTCTTCCCAGGCCGCCGGACCGCGCTTCAATTCTGTTGCGCCCATTTTGCACCAACCTGGCTCATGTGCCCCATGCCTCACCCAACGGATATACTCTCCGCAGTTCCAGACTCCAAGGTCCAAGGGACTTGATTCGGCATGAAAATAATTCGGATCCCCTGGAAGAATATTTCTTTCGAAAGAAAGTACAGTGCTAGTATTTCGCTGGACAGAATGTGCGCCGGATCCGGTCCGGTCATCAAAGTGATTTATTTTATTCACGCCACCGCACGCCAGTTGCGCCTGGTTTAGTTCCTGTTCTTCGCTCTCGGCCTCGGCACGCCGCACACAGGCTTCTACCCCATTTCCACCGTCCTCCAAGTTGCGTCGTGCGCGACGAAGATCGACCCAATAAGGGCACGCGTGTCGTCCGTCCTACTACGTACACGTACAGTCACTCTACGCTGACATGTTTTCTGACAAATGCGTGGAGGCAAATTACGGGATGGGTAACGAACTTATTCGGTTCCACTGGCAACGCGGCGCCGTCGGTCGCTTTGTTCTCAAGGGCGCAAAGAACCTGACTATGCCCCATGGAGATCGACTCTGCTACCTTTGCTTATCCGAAGCATGGTCGGATCGTTGCATCAGTAATCGGGCGACTGTGTTCGGGTGCAGCAAGTGGCTACGAGCGCAGGTACAGTACTCTTTCTGGCCTTTTCTGTTGCGCTGCGCCTATAATTGTATCTCGGAAGACGAGACCGCCCTGATCGGGCAAGGACCCGCGCCCTGGAACGTGTAGCGTGCATGCTTCTGGGGGGGACGTACTGTAGCTTGTGATTCTCCTTGCTTTGTTGTCTTTTGACAACCTGCTTCGCCCCAACAGGATCAAAATATTCATTTCTGTATCTGACTTGGACGCGCGCGTCAGGGACCCGGTGGCCGTAATCAGGGCTTAATGCGCTGTCTCGGTGCCACTGAACCATCTTCGTCGCGACTTTAGAATATAGAGATATAAAGGAAAGGTTCGCCCCACCTCTTGCACCCCCTCAACTGCAATTGAGACCAATGCGTTACTCAATCTTTCTCTCTGCGCTGGGCCTGGCGAGCCAGGTTTTCGCCGCCCTTTCTCATCATGCCACAAAGACCCGAGCGAGATGTCTCTCGCCGAATCCGACGCCGCCGTCAAGGCATATTTCTCCAAATTGGAGCCCGCCACTAAGAAGACTCTCCTCCATGATACTACCGGCCCGGAAGCAGGCGCAGACGTGAGTTGACCTCGGTTCTGTCTCGAAGCTATACTTGTGGCTGATTGCTTTTCTTTTTCTGTTCTTTTTCTTTTTTCGAACCTCTAGGTCGGTGTGGTTGCTGCTGTCATCCCGGATCCGAACCACCCTGAGTTCTCTGTGTACTGGTTGCGCGACGCCTGCCTCGTTTACCACCCGTGGCTCAACGAGCTCACCGTACTCGGCGACACGAGTCTGCGCGCACAAATGGACGACGTCGTCCACGCTCTCACCAGGTCGCAACAGGTGATCAGCCTCGCGGGGAACGTGTTCACCGGTGGTATCGAGGAAGCAGTCTTTGACATCAAGCTCAATAAGCTTCTCGATCCCAAGGCACGCATCGGCTCTCCGGCCGCGGGTGCGTGAATTTGAATTTGTTTTCTTGAGCGCGCGCTTACGCCGGTTGGACAGACGGCCCTCCTTTCCGCGTCTCCAATCTGATCAAATACGCGGAGTGGTTGATCAAGCCCGAACAAAAGAATGGCACGTGGGTCACCGACGTCCTGTGGCCCGTCATCAACCTCGACCTGCAATGGATCTCCTCCCATTGGAACCAGAGCTCGTGAGAGAAATTTTTGTTTTGGAGCTGCTTTTTTTGATTGATTGACTGGCTGTTGCTTCAGGTGGGATCTTTGGTGGCCACCGGTTTGGGGTGGCTCTACTGGACTGCCTCTTTGCAGTACCGTGCGCTCCGTGGCGGTGCTCGCTTGGGACGTACCATCGGCCGTGGGAATAACGTCGAAGAGTACGACGCGCACGCGAGTATGATCCTCGAGTACATGCAGGTGCGGAGCAAACTCCGGGCTCTGTTTGGTTTTGCCGCTGACCTCGAAACGGAATCTCCCCTTCGCAGACGTTCTGGAACGACAAGGAGGGATTCATGTCCGAGACCACCTTACGGATGTCGCGAAGGGCCGCTCCGGTTACGGATCTGCGCCGCTCACCGTCTCTGTTTACAATTTCGACCCATCGCTTGGCTGTGACGACGCGACGTTCCAGCCATGCTCGCCCCGCGCTCTGTCCAGCTTGAAAGTTGTCGGGGATCGCTTCAAGGAGTTCTTCCCACTCAGCCAAAACTTCACGGAACAGCAACCGCCTTATTACGGCTTCTTCACAGAGGACCAATTCATCGGAGGTCATGTAAGTCTGGAGGGACCGCTACAAATCGATTAGTTCTCTGAACTGACCTTGTGGTGCAGCCCCAATTCTTCGCCTCTTACAACTCGGCCGAGCAATTGTACGATGCGCTCACACGTGGGACAAGATTGGCTACATCGACGTCACGCCAGTCTCGCTCAAGTTCTGGAAGCAGTTCGATAGCCGCGTCTCCGTCAAGCAATACAAGAAGGGCTCAAAGGGCTACAAAGAGCTGACCGACTACGCGCGCAGCTGGGCGAACAAGATCGTGCTGCAGCTCGTCAAGGCAACCCCACAAGATCACGTCCTCGTCGAGTGCATCGACAAGGAGACGGGCGGACCGTACGGGCCCCGCGGCATGATTCGCAGCCTTGCGGCGGCCCTTGGCGTCATGGACGCGTACAACGGATGGCCCCTCCCAACTGGGGCCACCCCATCCCGAGTTCGAAGGGCGCGGATGGGGTGCCTTGCGCGCAGGCCGCGCCGCCAAGGCTGCCTAAGAGTGACGACTATCGCCCCTCTCCGGATGTCTATCATCAGCAAAGCCACGGGCTGAGCGCCGTCCGCTATCGCTATGCTGATTAAGTTATTGAACTAAACAAGTTTGGGACGAGTCAAATGATGTAGGCTTGTACGCCCCCTTGGAGAGGAGAATGTTTTGTCCGGAATTTTAGCATGACCTTTTGTTTCTATCCATTATTTTTTTGTCCAATTCACTGTCTGAATAACTCCATCTGGTGTGCCAAATGTTTTGTTTCTTGTTGTCTGGTGGACACCCCACGCGCGCGTGAATAGGTATGCGATCTGATCGATGATTACCAACGTGAACTTCCATTTGGTGATTCATCAAGGCATCAAACTCCCTCTGTCTCTCCGCGATAATTAGCTCCAATTCGTTTTCCGGAGCCATTTTGATGCCAGCAAACGACACGGCACTGCTACGTCGTAGCGTAAGTTTTATTGAGCCTGGAATACTATCCCCATCGCGTGTACAAACTGGAAGAAGTCCTTTTTTTGGCGCAGTGGTAGGGTATTCGGCAGTCCAGCTGAGCGCGGCACGCCAATCGCGGTTGATATATGCTGTCGCGGAAATGAAGCGGTGCGATGTCCGGGGGTGTGCTGGAATAATGCAGGCCTGACCAAGGGCCTGACGAATTGGCTTTGGCCGGGCTTCCATGCCAGCGGCGGCCCTGGCGCCACCGCCGCGGCGAGTGATAACTTGCTTTGTTCGCCCAACAACGTGACCTAACCCCTGGATCGCTCTCTTCGCCAGCAGTTCCTGACTCGACCGAATCTGCGCCCTTTTTCTCTCAGGGATTGAAAAAAACAAACAATCACGAGATATCTACAGCAGCATGTTCCGAGCGAATTATGTTCGCGATGCATGCACAGGACTCAGCTAGGACTGCTGCGCTGGCACTTCCGCTGTTTTGCTTTTTTTTTTTCCGACAATCAGCCCCTGTGGAGCAATCTGTCTGTCTGTCGTCGCTGGCAGTTTAGGGTCCAGCCAGCTTTCAGGCCCTTTCATTAATCAAAGGAAGGGTGACAGCAGCTGATGCGAACAAAAAACCTAATACTTGACGCTTGACGGGAAGCGAGCAGCGGCACGACTCGTCATGACGCCCCGGACAAAGCAAGGAATGGGCAATGCTGTAAGGTACCACACCCCTCGAATGGATCTTGGCGCGTCATGATTGTGGTTTATATGGCCGCCCGTGATTTCGGTGCTGCATACCTGCCCTCTGTGTACCTCGACATGATGGGCTTCTCAAAGGGGGTGGAATATTCATGTCTACGAATAAGCAGGTCTCCTGATCGATTTATCTTGCCATTCATACAGTGGATCCAGTAAGACATTCCGAAAATCTGGGCATGCGAAATTTGAAAACGCGCGATAAAAAGGGCGTATCCTGGGGGGTCAGAGGGCTGCATTAGTGTGACCCATGCGCCTCTTGACTCTTCTCCCTGCTTTGGGTCTTGCGGGCCAGACATTGGCCATATCGCATCCGTGCTTCTCCGACTTGTCTAGCGGCAGCGAGGTCCCATCGGACAAAGACGTGAAGGCTTACTTTGCAAAGCTTGTGCCGCCCACCAAGTCGACGCTCCTCCACAATACAACAGGCCCAGAGGCGGGCGCAGACGTCCGTCTTACCTTTCTTCCCTCTCCCGCGCCCTTTCTGTGAGGGATGACGTCCTCTCCGGTTTGCAGGTCGGCGTCGTTGCGGCGGTCATCCCGGATCCGCTCCACCCTGAGTTCTCTGTGTATTGGTTGCGCGATGCCTGCCTCGTTTACCACCCGTGGCTCAACGAGCTCACCGTGCTCGGTGACAAGAGCCTGCGCCCGATGGCGGATGACCTGACGCACGCGCTCGTCCGTACGCAGCAGGTAATCAGCCTCGCAGGAAACGTGCTCAGCGGCGGCATCGAGGAGGCCGTGTTCGACATCAAGATCAATCCTATCCAGAACGTAGACGCCCGCATCGGCTCGCCCGCTGCCGGTGAGTCGTTCAGTCGCTCGAGTCGCGCATGGACACTATATAAACTAATTACGACGCTGACGCTGACGTTCTCGTCCCTGTCCCCCCAAAAAAGACGGACCTCCCTTCCGCGCCTCGGTTTTGCTCAAGTACGCAGAGTGGCTGATCAAGCCTGAGCAACAGAACAGCACATGGGTCGCCGACGTTCTGTGGCCGAAGCTCAACCTCGACCTTCAGTGGATCGCTTCGCATTGGAATCAGAGCTCGTAGGCATCCCGGGACCAATGCTTTTCACGTATGTATCTGATCGGTGCGCAGATGGGACCTCTGGTGGCCTCCCGTGTGGGGAGGCTCCTTCTGGACCGCGTCCCTGCAGTATCGCGCTCTGCGAGGCGGCGCTCGCCTCGGACGCACCATCGGCCGCGGACTAGACTCGGTTAACGAATACGATTCCCAAGCATCTCTGATTCTTGATTACCTGCAGGCAAGTCCGACCAATTCCTTTTCCTCCTGCAGTCCATCTCGAAGTAGTGCCCATGACTGACTCGTGGACGACCGCCTGCAGACGTTCTGGAGCGAGAAGGAAGGGTTCATGGCGGAGACAACGATCACCAATGTCGCGCAGGGACGTTCTGGCTACGGATCCGCACCGCTCACCGCTTCGGTCTACAACTTTGACCCGTCGCTCGGTTGCGATGACGCGACGTTCCAACCGTGCTCGCCCCGCGCTCTCTCTAGCTTGAAGGTCGTCGGAGATCACTTCAAGGCGTTCTTCCCAATCAGCCAAAATTACACCGCAGATAAGCCACCTTTCTACGGCTTCTTCACGGAGGATCAGTTCATCGGGGGCCACGTACGTACCGTTCACACCATGCTGAAGCTCTCATCTTCCTGCCGGCGGTGACTGACCGGAGACATGTCTGCTATCGCTCAGCCACAATTCTTCGCGTCCTTCAACTCAGCCGAGCAGCTCTACGACGCGCTTATAACATGGGACCTCGTTGGCTCCCTCAGCGTGACCAAAGTCGACCTCAAGTTCTGGCGGCAATTCGACTCCGCCGTGAAGCTCGGGCAGTACAAGAAGGACTCCGCGACGTACAAGACGCTCACCAAGGCGGTGCGCGAGTGGGCGAACAAGATCGTGCTGCAGCTCGCGGCGAACACGCCGAAGGACTACGTGCTCGTCGAGTGCGTCGAGAAGGAGAAGGGTGGGCCGTACGGACCCCGCGGCATGATCCGCAGCCTGGCTGCCGCGCTCGGCGTGTACGACGCGTATAACGGGCTCGTCCCGCCCAACTGGGGCCACCCGGTGCCGAAGCGGTCTGGGCACGAGTCGGCCGATGAGGTGATCGAGTCGGACGCTGGCTACGACGACGGGTATCACGGCGTCGACCCGGCACTGTACCGCGAGAGGCGGCCGTCTCCTTCCTGGTTAGAGGCGACTACGCGCCATCGTTATGGGCTTTGACGAGAGGGCGCTCGTAACGAATCACGTTGAGATTTGAGAGGACGGAGTGTGTACAGCAGGACCAACCTTTTTCACTTTTGTTTCGTTTCTTCATTGATGATAAATGAATGAGTCACCATTGTGCTGTAACCCTTTTTTCTCGATGACCCGGCGGAGTGGTTGACTCACTCCGGTTCTTGAGAGTTTCGAAACTGCTGCCATGCAGGACGTTGTGTGGCGAGACACTTGAGCCGTTATATTTGGGAGTGATTAGGAGGCAGGTCTGACGCTTATATTTCTTAAAGACAATTCAAACACGTATGACCAGGAACAATACAATATGATGATATCTTGCACCCGACGTATCCTGAAATGAAACCCGATCTACGTTATGGGGATATTGTGTCATGCTTGCGAAGAAGCCATGCACATGCAATACCCTCGTGTCCATTGGATAATGCCTCATGTAATGGGGTCCGCCCATCCTTGTCCTGGGCCGTCGGATCTGCGCCCCCTTCGAGAAGCGCTCGTACGACATCCATGTATTCTGAGGATGGGTAGCCTGCCACCTTATGCAATGGAGTGCGACCATCTTTGTCCTGGGCCGTCGGATCTGCACCCCCTTCGATAAGCGCTCGTACGACCTCTGAGGACTCGGGCCCTGCCACCTCACCCACCACCTCACCCGCCACCTCATGCAATGGAGTGCGACCATCTTTGTCCTGGGCCGTCGGGTCTGCACCCCCTTCGATAAGCGCTCGTACGACCTCTGAGGACTCGAACCCCGCCGCCAGATGCAATAGATTGCGCCCATCCTTGTCCCGGGCCGTTGCATCTGCACCCCCTTCGATAAGCGCTCGTACGAACCCCTGTGAGGACCACGGCCGCACCGCCAAATGCAATAAATTGCGCCCATCCTTGTCCTGGGCCGTCGCATCTGCGCCCGCTTCAATAAGCACTCGTACGGCCTCCATGGCTTGGAAGGACCCGGACCCCGCCGCTAAATGCAATGGATTGCGCCCACTCTTGTCCTGGGCCGTCGCATCTGCGCCCGCTTCAACAAGTGCTCGTATGATCTCTGAGGACCAGGACCCCGCCGCCTCATGCAACGGATTGCGCTCATCCTTGTCCTGGGCTGTCGCATCTGCGCCCGCTTCAATAAGCGCTCGTACGACCTCCATGGCTTCTGAGGACTTGGACCCCGCCGCTAAATGCAATGGATTGCGCCCACTCTTGTCCTGGGCCGTCGCATCTGCACCCGCTTCAACAAGTGCTCGTATGACCTCTGAGGACCAGGACCCCGCCGCCTCATGCAATGGATTGCGTCCATCCTTGTCCTGGGCTGTCGCATCTGCGCCCACTTCAATAAGCGCTCGTACGACCTCCATGGCTTCTGAGGACTTGGACCCCGCCGCTAAATGCAATGGATTGCGCCCACTCTTGTCCTGGGCCGTCGCATCTGCACCCGCTTCAACAAGTGCTCGTATGACCTCTGAGGACCAGGACCCCGCCGCCTCATGCAATGGATTGCGTCCATCCTTGTCCTGGGCTGTCGCATCTGCGCCCACTTCAATAAGCGCTCGTACGACCTCCATGGCTTGTGAGGACCAGGACCCCGCCGCCTCATGCAATGGATTGCGTCCATCTTTGTCCTGGGCCGTCGCATCTGCGCCCGCTTCCATAAGCGCTCGTACGACCTCCATAGCTTGTGAGGACGAGGACCCCGCCGCTAAATGCAATGGATTGCGCCCGTCCTTGTCCTGGGCTGTCGCATCTGCGCCCGCTTCAATAAGCACTCGTACAACCTCCATGCGTTTTGAGGAGTCGGACCCCGCCGCTTCATGCAATGGATTGCGCCCATCCTTGTCCTGGGCCGTCGCATCTGCGCCCACTTCAATAAGCGCTCGTACAAGCTCCTTGGCTTGTGGCAAATTGGATCCCGCCGCCTCATGCAATGGATTGCGCCCACTATTGTCCTGGGCCGTCGCATCTGCACCCGCTTCAACAAGTGCTCGTATGACCTCTGATGAGGACCAGGACCCCGCCGCCTCATACAATGGATTGCGCCCACCCTTGTCCTGGGCCGTCGCATCTACGCCCACTTCAATGAGCGCTCGTACGACCTCCATGGTTTGTGAGGACCGCGCCGCCTCATGCAATAGATTGCGCCCATCCTGGTCCTGGGCCGTCGCATCTGCACCCGCTTCTATAAGCGCCCGTACGACCTCCATAGCTTGTGAGGACTTGGACCCCGCTGCCTCATACAATGGATTGCGCCCACCCTTGTCCTGGGCCGTCGCATCTGCACCCGCTTCCATAAGCGCTCGTACGACCTCCATGGTTCGTGAGGACGGGCACCGCGCCGCCAAATGCAATGGATTGCACCCATCCTTATCCTGAGCCATCGCATCTGCGCCCGCTTCAATAAGCGCTCGTACAACCTCCACGGCTTGTGAGGACGAGGACCCCGCCGCCTGATGCAATGGACTGCGCCCATCCTTGTCCTGGGCCGTCGCATCTGCACCCGCTTCCATAAGCGTTCGTACGACCTCCATGCCTTGTGAAGATGGGGACCGCGCCGCCTCATGCAATGGAGTGCGACCATCATTGTTCCGGGCCATCGCATCGGCACCAAGATTCAGAAGGACCCGTGTCACCGATACTGCCCCCGAATATTTTCCCTGCACCGCTGCATGTAATGGCGTGGACCTGACCTGAAAGCCCAGAGCGTTCACTTGTTGTATGCCCTCGGTGACAAGGAACTCTACAATCTTGCGCAGGCCACAAAAAGCGGCATAATGCAAGCATGTTCCATCGGGTTGTGAAGGCCATTCGAACCCGTGATGGTCCATGTCGGGGTCTAAGGGATCGTATTCCTGTATCCAGAGCCAGATCGCGAGATGTGGTTTCCTTGGGTCAAACAGCTGCTTCAGCCCAGCTTCCACCCTTTCCGACACATCCTCCAACTCCACATGGTCAACCCAGTGCGCCGCAGCATATTCGGCGAGAGGAAACCCCACCAACCTGTCACGGTCGATGTCTTCATCCAGGTGTAGCAGAGTCCCTAGACACGCTTGTGCCGCAATGGTATGAGCGCCTGTCATAGAAACATGGTAACGCCGGGACGTAATGTCGCTGCCTTCGGCCAGGCGGGCAGACATCAGGTACTCCTTCACAGAGAAGTGCGAGAACTGAATGACCTCGGAATAACCTTCATTGACGACCGAAAGGAAGCTAGGGCACGTCGACAACACCGCATGTATTGGATCTCCTAGCCGGAAACTCTCGTGAAATTCCGGAATTGGTCCTGCCTTGAAATCAAATGCAAGAAACTCCGCGAGTTCCTCGACATAGAGTGGGCGGCTAGCTACAGCGACACATTGCAACAGCCGATGAGCAAATTCCCAGTTGGCTTCGCTGATCTCGAGTAGCGTGCGCTCATATGTGTCGTCGAGCGTCTTCGGTAATTCGGCAAGGGCACGTTCAATACGTGCAGGGAGGCAACGCCGCAGGAAGTCCAATTGGCAAAATACCCAACGGAACCTACGTCCACCTATCAGCCGACATCGATAACCATCACCGTTTGGCAACTCACATCCCGTCAGCCTTCTGTGAGAGCTCATCTATGACCCGTTCTTGTCTTCTGGTCTCCACTTTTGCATCTTCGGATCTGAGTGAACAACCGACGTGATGTAATCGAGAATGTCCTGCTCTTGTCCCTCTTCGTCATGAAGCGAAATCGAACGGAACTCCAAATTATCAATGACCTCCTTGATGTCGACTTCAGGCCGACTAGTTAAACATATCCGCAGATTTGGAAGCCTTAGGTTAGTAAGCTGTTCCACAAGCTTCAGGACATTTTCACGAGGTGATGGTGTGTCAGAGGAATCGGGACACTCGTCAAGGGCGTCAATAATCAGGTAAACTGGCGCTTGCCCTGGGGAACGGAGCATCTCTTCCAGACATCGCGCGAGGTCTCTGTCGCTGGGGGTCTGCGAGCCATTGCCTTGTGTCGAATACAGATGGGAAAGGATGTCGCAATATGTGGCGGACTGATTGCAAAGCTGGAAGAGTAACGAGGACAGTAACCCGCGGCGGTGCTTCTTTTCGTCATCTCGGAAGTCGAAATAATAAAATCCTAGGGAAGCTAGTCCAGATTCACGCATGCCATCGATCTCTTCGATGATCGACGAACTTGCCAGTGCCAGTATGAGGACCAAGAACAAAATTATTGGACAATTAACCTACCACAGCAAGCTCTTTCCCGCCCCCGCTATCAGATTGCGGTCAGCAATGCCATTGAAAGCTCAAGAGAAAGCAGTACACACGCTTTCCATGAATCCAAAGAAGAGGATAAGACGATGATTTCCACTCTGCGAATCTGTCGCCTTGAATGAACCATCGTGCTGTTCCGTTGTGGTGAGCGTCACGTCCAATATTATAATTTTTCCATGGATCCGGCGGGGACAGCCAGCTTCGGACATTCTGTCGCAGCTGCTCACCTGTCAGACAATATCAGCATTCGTAATCGCCAAAACATCAATAAGAACCGGACGTTTTGACTCGTTCATGCCATTGATAAGTTGCTGCATCATCTCTAACAACCCAGTCAGGTTCGCACCAACTGTCTCGTCAGAAAATAAACTGACCTAGAGCTTTCTGGATGTCGTATGTCGATGCTTCTCGATCTAACCACGAGACGTTTGGCGGAGAGTACATGGCAAACAAAAGTACGACTCGCTTACCGCTCATGACCTCCCTCAAATTCTTGGCAAGCCCATGGACAACCTCGAGTGTCTGCGCTCCGGTCGCAAGAGATTCATCAAGGGTCAGCCTCTCTAATCTATGGAGCACCATCTCGACGTCATTCTCCCCGAAAAGCTTCTTTACGACTTTCTCTGTGTCCCATTAGGTCGAGCGATGTATCTATCTGCAACGATGGACTCACTCAGCCGCCCCTGCTTGACTTGCTTCGTCGCCACGGCAAGTATAGAGATCAATTGAACCAATATCTTGACGATTGTTTCCGTCATGGCTGGCGTAAGGCGGATCTTCGTATAAATTTCGAGTCGCATGAGAAAGTTGCAGATCGTTTCGAAAAGGTCGACGAGGGCATCGTAGCTCGCATCGATATCTTGAATAGCCTACCGAGTTGAATGTCACAAGGACTTGCCCATAGAAACTGTGGGGATACGCACAGAGAGGAGAACTCCGATACCTGTATGTATCAGTTCCACAAACGGGACCTGCTAGAGAAGAAGCGTGAGAGACAAGTAATGTAGAACCCATCAACCATTCCGACATACAAAACCAACAGCACCGGCAACAGTCACAATGCCAGAAAGCATGTCAAGTCCTTGGATAGTACGGTTAAGCACTGTCATGAACTTTTGTCATTTCCTCGGAATTGGTGGAAAGTGCGAGCTTGGTTGTGAAGAAGTTCGGTGATAGATTCAACAGAGTTGCAGGACTCGAGTTGGGCGGCGAGTGGGTGTTCTGCGAGATTTATTTTTGTTTCTTTTTCGAACTCCTCCAAGGCAGACTGAAATAATGATTCAAACATAGACGGTTCAGAGATGGTAGCCATATATATGAGGTATATGGGAATGGGAAAAGAGGATGAGTGAGATCACTGGGGCGCAGGGTGATGGGAACTGGGAGGTACGGTGGGGACACGAGCCTCGGACACTCCTGCCTGGCACAACGACATCGATAGCCGCCCAAACCAAACACCGACATCGCAAGTGACAGAACCCAAAGACACAGCATAGGAAGTCAACCGGTCAAGGTCAGACCCCGAGGTGCACGTGAACGGCATCGATTGGGAGGTCGGGAAACGGAAGGCAAGGGTAACGGAAATATTAAAGTCGGTGCCGTGCGCCCATAATTAATGCGGCGATTCTCACCCTCGCCCGCTTACGGCGCTTAGACCATGTCCGTCATGAGCACCACATGCACTTTGCTATCCGCTATCCGGAAATCAATTCTCGCTTCTCTTTTCCCCCACCTGTTTGTCAGCCCTTCATCTCGATCATGGACTGCGCACACAGGTTTGAGCGGCGATGACCCTACCTGCGCATGACCACTTAGGGCGCAGATGCCCCGCCGCCGCCCCGGCGATGAGATCACCCTTCCAACATCCCGCTCTGCCCTATGGCCCCACTACACTACTTTCCACTGGCCTTATCGTCCCCATTTTTGGCTCTGCCTCGCTGCCATCCGACCGAGTCATTCGCACACTGTCACTGGTCCATTGGCATACCCAACGCCCGTCGCCTCTTCCTCCACGGCTCCACCACCTCTACAGATGACCTAGCATGTTCCGTCATTTGTCAACGCAATGTCGCATTGGACGGACGCGGATGCCGCTCATGCTCCTTGATATCGTCCAAATGTTCAACGTCCTCGCCTTGGTGCTCGACACCTTGCATCCGAGTCGCTCCGCCGTTCACCGCGTATCACTATTTGACGTTTTCGCCCGCTCCCAGCGGTGTTCACCACAAAGGAGCTGATGACGCTTCGGGGCGCCGCCAACGATAACCTCTCGCGCCCAAGTTTCGTCGCCAGGGCCCCCAAGCAGAGGAGCGGGGCGAAGCTCTGCCGGAATCGGTCCCGAATCCTCCAGCCCTTGCAGCAGGGCACCCTTGTGACTTCGACATCCGCTCCCGTGGGGATGAGGACCTGGTCTCCGGAGTTCCACTCACCAGCGGGCTTTACGGCAGATGGGAACACCCCACGCCCGCATCTACCGCATTTGCCAAGGATTCACACGCAGCAACCGACCAGCGCCGCGTCTCTTTTGCCCACCGACTTTGTCAGAACCGCGCTGGAACACCAAGCATATCCGTCCCCAATTCCACAGTTAGATTCTGCTTTGGGGCGTACGCACGGACTAGATGGTACGGACCGCGTGCTGCGCCGCGTCTATGCGCCTGGATGGGCTACGACAGGAGCGTGCGGAGTGCTGGCGGCGACGATGACCGACGCGTATGCTGCCGCAGATGCTATCCTGGCAGACCATTTCGGTGACGGGTCAGGCACTGTGGTGGTGCCTGTTCAGCATGGGACGCACACGGAGGACGTTCGTGCGTTTGAGGGCGTGGATCTGGAGCGCGTGCCGAGGGAGGTCGAACGCTCCGTGAAAGACAAACGTGTTGGAAAAGGGTATTGCAGGATGACTGGTTGAAGGAGGTCAATGCTGAGGAGATACTGCCGCGGTAAAGAAAAGGACCGAGTTCCGTCGATGGGTTGGGAGTAGCGCAAGATGTTTTGATGAGTACCGGAGCGTGGTGGTGTACGCGAGGGTGGAAGTTCGTTCAGTAGGGAAAGTGGGACACGAAGGCGACGAAACACGGATGTTTTCCATGGCTTAGACCGCCGCACGGGAAGTTGAGAGAATGAAACGGACGAGAAAACGAGCTTTCAATTCGACGATGAATCTCAAGGACACGTCGATCCTCGTATACATACAAAAGCTTAGTTATTAGACTGAATTCGGCGGGGTCAACGCGAGAATGGAGCGACACGACGGGATTAACACAACGAGCTGGCGCGGATGAAGAAAAGACAAGAACTATCCACTGCATATGTAGACTCAGGTCGTACCAGACGCGACAACAGTTATTCGAAGTGGTTTGAGACCTGCGGAGCTTGACGCGCTTGACGGGGTGACCTTTGAGAAGTCTTGTTCGTTAGTTACCTAACTTGCGAGTGGCGAGACGTGGGCCGAATTGAGAAGGAGTAGCGGAACAACATGGAGGGGAAGACAAGGCAGGGAGGACAGATATGGAGGGAGTGGGAAGGTAATGAAAGGGTGGAACGAGGGACCGCGTGAGGGTGCAGCGACAGGCCTGTGGTGTCAAGCATATCAAGAGTACTAGTGGGTTGGAGGTCAGCCCACTTGCATGTATAAAGGGCTATCCGGCTATCGGCTGTCGTCTTCTAAACACCGGGGCTCAACATTACTTGGGCCACTGGCACTTAATCCATACAGCAGTGGTTCATTCTCTATTCTCTGTTGTCTATTCTACCACCGTGCAGGACTACGAAACTTCCATTTCGTATGGCTTGAGATAGAAGCATGAAATGCTACAAGTACCAGAAGGTCCGATCTCACAGAATTCCAAGCAGAATTCAGTTCGCCATTTGACTACGGTAACTGAGCTAGTGGGTATTATGGGAGATACGTCCGGAGACCATGCTGATCCCGGGATATGAGGTGTTACGACGCAACGCTTGGGATAAGGGGATTGGAAAGGGCACGAGGACAAACAGCAAATTTGCTTACCCGGAATCGTGAAACTAGCACCAGTGCTACAGCTACAGGAAGGGGTCA
The DNA here is from genome assembly GCA_022496215.1 of Russula brevipes. Classification (NCBI taxonomy): domain Eukaryota; kingdom Fungi; phylum Basidiomycota; class Agaricomycetes; order Russulales; family Russulaceae; genus Russula; species Russula brevipes. The sequence goes on along the minus strand of WTXF01000103.1, from coordinate 11,812 downwards.
TACATACCGCAATCAAATCACTGACTACACGCCAAAGCCAGTTTCTCGATCTGTAGTCCCCATTCCCGAATCCAATCAACTATCTTTGGGTTTGTTCTTGGAACAAAGTAAACCGATATGGGATGGGGCAGTCGCGGCTATGTGTCGTGGGGGGTGAGTGGGTGTCTTCGGAGCGCCGTACGAGTCTGTAGACGGTATCGAAAAGGCCTTCAAAGTTAGAGGAAGCGGAGGCCGTATCGCAACGCAAATTGAGGACATCGGATGATGTAGATGGGAATCATGGGATGCGACGATGGGCGTTGTAAATCAAATTCGGATAGAAGACAAGCTTCCCGCTTGTTGGCTCCCGACGTCAACCTTTCCTCACTCGCCTCCTCCACTGGGCATTGAAACATAACGAAGCCCAACATTGGAGTACCTTCTACCTTCTTGTACAAGAACATGGGACAGAGACTGGGATAAATGTGTGCGTTCTGGTTGTTTCTGTACCTTTCTCATTTTCTGTGCACGCCCGGGATTCATCTTCGCTGAAATAAGCGCGCCAAGTATCAGCTGGCCTTTTCGCAGGAACACAGGAACATTACAAGCGCATCGTGGTGGCCTTCGCTGGCATCCAATTGCACCTTGCAATGGCTGCGCGTCATCCATGCCCTTCATCGGCGTCAAAAGGGCGAGAAAATTGGCATTAGAATGTATTAGTACCGCCGATGTAGGGGGCAGCGCAGTACCCAACTCAATTGAGAACCAAGGAGTCGGCCATTGCGGCATGGACCGAACGCTGGCACGAGGCGGCGCGCACCTCCCCTGCCCTACAGCGCTGCCTTCACCAGACACCAGACCACCCAAATGAGGAGACCGCACCACACGTTCCTTATCCGGCGGCAATCGACTAAGTTCTCTCGCATAATTCTCTGACAATGTGACATCGCTGGACATGGAGTTTTTCTCCAACACACCAGAACAAATCGCCTGCCCTAGGGCGCCGCGTGCCACACTTAACTGCATTTAGCCGCCTCCGAAATCTCCTTCAAGTGTTCGACCCTCCGGACGTGTTATCACGCTGCTTCGATTCTTGGGAGGAGCGGGTGTCTGCCCAAAGCCTCAAATGGTTTGGAAACCGGGATGCTAGGACATTGGAGACCAGGACGGAGTAGTTACGTCAAACGACCCATACAACTACCCCCTATGCAGTATTGCTACCCATAGCTAGCTCTGGTCGCTCATCTTGACCGTACATGTACGTACTTCTTGGACGAGAAAAGTGGTTCCGCAAGCTGATCGGCATCGGCCGTCATCGCGTCATCACCGGCGTTTCCGTCAAGGCATCGCGTTCTCTCCAATTTCGCAAACGGGTTGCTGCTCTGCTTTTCTCGTGAAGCGTGTGAAGGTTCGTAGGCTTCTTGTCTTTACAGTTGATTCTCGATAGCTAATCTCCCTGTAGGCGCGCAACGTCTCTACCTCATAGACCTTTCAAGCCTTGAGGCCGAACTTGGCGTTGCTGTTCTTGACGACGCTCATCAGAGGCCATCCAACCTGACGACCGACCCCTCGTACCACTGGACGACGACGTCGGTGATATTGAACTTCGCGAGGATCTGGAGGATGTCTGGCGTCGCGTCGCAAACGTCCCTAGGCTTGGCGGTGTTGGGACGAACAGCGATCCATACGACGACGGGGCCGAGAGTTGGCTCCTTGCCGTCCTCGACGGTCGAGAAGCGAGCCGTCGTTAGCGCCGAGTACTGGAGACCGCTGACCTTCATCGACGCGATGATCTGAGGCGCGACGTCGTCCCACACCTCGTTGAGCTTCGTGCCGAAGACGCCATGGGCAGTTTTGGTCGGGATCTTGAAGAAACGGGTGCCAGGCGCAGGGATGGGGAAGGGATTCGTCTCGAGGTCCGAACGCCACATGAGCCGGAGATCCCCGACGCCGTGGTAGTAGAAGTGCATCTCGTATTTCGAGACCATATCGGGGGCTACGACGGTGAGGGCGTCCGAGTTGCTGCTTAGCTCCGACCAGAGGGTCTCGGTATCGCTGAGGGCGGGAGACGTGGGCGAGGTAGGAGAAGCGGGCAGCTTAGTACCGTCTTGTGCAGTAGGCTCAGCCTGGTAGACGCGAGTGAGACAGTCTGCCATGAAGCAGGTGACGGCTGAAACGCAAGAAGATGTGAGTACGTGGAAAATGAAAGGCGCAGAAAAGAAGATAGAGGACTTACAGCCTAGGTACTCGGGGTTGGCCTTCGTCTTCTTGACGAGATCCTGGATACCAGGAGCAACACCTACAAGATGGACGGGCAATAATGAGTGAGAGATGGACGTGTGTAACGACGAATGAGCTCACCTTCACCCAGGAACCCGAGGCGAATGAGCTCCTCCTCGCTCAGGTCGGCGATCTCTGCGGGAAACACTCAACACTCGTAACGAAGTGAAACGACGGACGCCACTCACTCTTGTTCGCATATGCTAGATCCATGGCGGGAGAAACCTGGTTCACGAATCACGATAGGTGGTAGTAAGAAAGCGCAAGTGAGTAACTCGTCGATGGGGATGGATGAGTTGGGGAGAGATGGGAAAGCGCGAAGAGGGAGATCCTTTTGAGGGCAGTGTGAGATCGTGCAATCCTGACTCACTCGCTCGAGGCCCCTCGTCACTTTGGGGCCGCTGTCTGTCCGGTGATATCGTAATTGCGCTTACTCCATTTCGATTGATTCCACCGCCTCGCGACCCGTCCATTCCATCCCGGTGATATCGATTGCACGTTTTGGGGTTATTGCATCTGCCAAAAAATTTGGTCTATACCAAGCTATATAGCTTACATAGCTCGCATAGTGTCATAGACTTCCCCCATGTATACACGCTCCTATAGCCAAGCACTACTTCTACCACCCCGGCCAGCTCGGAGTCAACTATGGAGGAGCGGTATTCAGATGTGACGGTGCGAACACCACCTTCGCCAAGTCCTGCAATAGTCTGCTTACATCTTCGCAGGCCACTGTCGTTCAAGCCGATGTCGCTTGCGACAAAGTCATTTCTGATGTCTGTCGCCAGTCACACAGAGAGCAAGGCAGGCTGGGCATCGACTTTCGCGAACGTGCATACTCGGTGTCCGACCCCTCGTCCCACGAAACTGGTTTCCCCTGCTCAGCCTGGCATCGCGCTGGAAGGGATATCTGGACAGATGTTCATCAACACGATGCGAGTGAATACGCTCCCGTGAGTATTTTTTTTTTCTCACCGCAACCTGTTCACGATTCGATTAATCCATGTCAGCTGTTTCTTACTGAACAACACGCGTCAGCAGTCTTGAAGCAAACGGACCCGGCGAGGCTCGACGAACGCCTCTCAGTGGCGGTAGCATTATCCTCGCCGCGTCTGGTCTGTTTTACCTTTCTGCTCCCCTAGGGAACTGACTGTGCAAACACTTACTGTCGCAGTCTCTGGGCTCCGTCTCCCCAGACAGACGAGCAAGACAGCGCGCCCACGCCCCCACAACTATCCGCAAAATTGCCCACTTACACTTTCCAGCATAGACTCGCGTAGACAGCCGCGTTGCATCTCCAGCGCACCGACATCCAGGTCAACGGTTTTGTCTGGGACTTATGCATAAAGCCGTCGTCGGCTACCCCTCCCAGCGCGGCCCCGACGACAAGATCGGGCAGCTGAGCCTTTTGGATCGCTATGGTGGTGTCTCAGAAGGTTCGCCTCATCTCTTCGATCTTATTCTTTCTCTATTCTTTTTTTTTGAAGTTTGGCCGCTCCTGATCCTCTTGAATGCAGAGGTTGCAAACCCCGTGCTATTTCTGGCCTCCGGTCTGTGGGTCCTGTTCGAATCTGAAGAAGTTACCCAACCCCAATGTAGACAACTCGAGTTATATGAATGGCGAATTCTTGATGTCCCCATGACATGATCCGCAGCCTGGCTGCCGCGCTCGGCGTTATGATGCGTTTAACGGGCTCGTCCCACCCATCTGGGGCTGCCCAGTCCCGAAGCGGTCTGGGCACGACGTGGACGTGTTCAGGTGGGCCGATGAGGTGATCGATTCGGACGCTGACCATGACGACGGATGTGGCAGCGTTGACCCGGCACCGCAAGAGGCAGCCGTGTCCTTCCTGGTTTGAGGAGGAAGCAGGCGCCGAACTCTCCTCCGGCGCAGTCCTGAATCCCCCAGCTCTCACAGTAGGGCATCCTTGCGATGCTGACATCTACTCCCGCAGGTATACAGACTCGGTCTCTAGATTTCTTCTGCTCCCAACGGGCTTTACAGCAGATGAAAGGCACCGCATGCTCGCGCCCACCGCATTTCACGAGTATTCACATGCAGAGCCGACTGGCGCCACGTTTCTCTTGCCCACCAACCTAGTTGTAACCATGCTAGGACAGTAAGCAGATCCGACCCTTCAGTACTTCGATTCTGCTCTAGTATGTACGGACTCCGGGCACGTCCTGGCCGGTACAGGCCGCATGTTGCGCCGCTTCGATGCGTCTGGGTGGGCCGCGACAGGTGCGTGCGGCATACAGGCGGCGACGATGACCGACGCGTGCCCTGCTGCGGATGCTCTCCTGATGGTCCATCTCGGTGACGGGTCCGACCCTAAGGTGCTTGTTCAGCATCGGGCGTAATCGGAGGACGTACTTGCTTTTGAGGGCGTGGATCTGGCGAAAGTGCTGGGGTCACGCGCACACTGGAGGGCAGGCGCGTGTTGCAAGATCAGTGGTGGAAGAAGAAGGTCGGCGGTTATTGTGTGCTGAACACTAGGACTTGGGTCACTGGACCGACACAGCAGCTGTTCATTCTGTATTCTACCATAGTCAGGACTAGATCAGTGAGGATTGCAAACCTCCAATTCGCATGCTCTGAGATAGAGGTATGAGAGCTATCAAAATGTCCAATCTCAGAGACTTGGCCATTTACTATAGTAACTGAAGATATCATAGACCTAGCGAGTAACGTGGGAGATACACCCGGAGCCCGCGCTGGTCCTGCGATGAGGGTTTACGAAGGAACGTATATGATAAGGGCGTTGGGGAGGGCAAGAGGAAAAACGGCAAATTTGCTGGGAATCCTGAAACTAGCACCAGTAGTGCTATAGGAAAGGGTCGTATGACACTCGAATCATTGACTACACACCGAAGCCATTTTCTCAATCTATGGTCGCCATTCCGGAATTTAATCGAGTACTTGGATTTGTTCCTGGGATATAGCAAAATGAACGTTGGGACCCGGGCAGTTGCGGTTATGTGTCGTGGGGGAGTGGGTGACTTCGGAGCTGCGCTAGTCCGGTCTAGGCACGGAAGAGAGCTCCGAAGTTGGGGCAAGCGGAGGCCGTATTAGTACAAATTAAACATTGGGTGTTGTGAATGCTTGCCCAGGTGAGCCATCCGAATTCCATGTATGGCGAGGGCATCGAGGGTGTTGACCATTTCTGTTCTGTTCCTCAGAGGCCTCAGCGCCTCTCAGCGGCTCAGCGCTCAGCCAACGACGCGTCGCTTATGAAGCGCGTCGCTCGTCACGTGTTATGTCGACCACCATCCTCCACTAGGTTCTGTCAGTGTTCTGTCTCGGAGCTATACCTGTGGCTTACTGTACTTCTGTTTTTTCAAACCTCCAGGTTGGCGTTGTTGCTGCTGTCATCCCGGATCCGGACCACCCTGAGTTTTCGGTGCACTGGTTGCAAGGGGGTGGCGGGACAAAAATTAAGGACTCCATGTATAACTTTTTTTTTTCGGGGATATGAAACCCCCCACCCTCCCCCACCTTCCATATATAGTATGTTGTTCCCACACATGTTTATTTTTCGCCCTCTTTGGGCATTCCCAATTTCCCATGCTCACCACACTCACGTGTGCAATCACTGCAATGCTCAGACCGTGGATGCCTCACGCACATGCAGCCCTAGTGAGGGTGCCGAGGGTGCCGCCCCAGTCAGAGGCGACAGGTGTGCAGCCCCCAGGTGAGGGCAACGGGCGTGCAGCAAGGGGCAGCAAAGTGTCAACCCTGAAGACTAAAGTGTGATATTTGTTAACTTGGCACAATGCATCATCGTTCTGTCTTGTACTTGTATATACATCTATATAAATATAATACCCAGGATATAGCGATACGAAACAAATGCGAGGCGTGCATGCGTGTACAGCGTTCGGTTAGGACAATTCCTCCCTACTTGCTTCAGGGGCATCACATCATGACTTGGCTCTGATCCCCCCCATGCCTTCACCCGCAGCACTGGTGCGCATAACCTCGCGCTTCGCATCGCTCGCCCACGAGAAGAAATTGCACTTGTACTGGTGGTCGACCTTCTCGCGCAGCCCCTCGTTGCGACCCTTGTCGTCCCGGGCCCGACCAGCCGCGCGCAGAGATAAAACGTCTTGCCCTTGTTTGGTCCGGGCTTGTTCACGCGGAACATCTTCGCCGGCTCGCGGTGGACGCTGCAGCGTGGTGGCGGTATGGGCACAAAGAGCATGGACCAGGACGCTGCGCCTGCCTTGCCGCCGCCTTCGCTCTCCTTGCCTGGGCTGTACGGTGGGCCGTTGCTGCTGCTGCTGCGGCTGTCCACCGGCAGGCGTATTTCCGACGTGAAAGTCGGCAGCAGGGACGGCATCTCTTCGCTATCTTCGCAGAGGTCGATTATCTCCGGCGAATACGGCCCAGCTTGGTCAGGTGGTGCTCTTGGTTGCGCCGCAGGGGGGTGTGGATTGTCCCGCCTTGAGCTTCTGTTTCGACGTTCCCGCAGTGGAAACGTCCGCACGGGGGGGCGGGGGCATTTGCGGGGCTCGCGGGACTCCTGTGATGGTTTGACAACCATGGAAGGGTCAAGATTAACAGAGACCGCAAACCTCGGAATGTCTGCATCTTCTGGGGGGAACCCGTCGATGCCCTCCACTCCCTCATGATATTCGATGCCGAATTCTTCCACAATGAGTTTCGATCCGCCGATCCGGTTTGGCACACAAACACGGGCAAGTCTCTGTAGTGCAGAGGGATCTGCGCCATTAGATTAGTTAATTAGTACTGGCGTCCTCGGAGAGCGAGCAAAGAGACGCACCTTGCTCTGCGATGTGAAACCCCCGCGTGCCATTCGGGTGGTCATAGCGGCATCGGAAGAACTCGCCCAAGATGGAGTTGTATTTATTGTACATGGGCAGACCCCCCTCAACATGATCGGCCCAATTCCATCGAATGACGGTGCCGAGCGTTATTCTTTGGACCTGTTCCAATCCCACTGAACAGCAGGCTCAGGCAGGCAAAGGGGTGGGAAAAGGGTGCTCACGGCTTCTTGATGCCCTTGGGCTCGATGTGCCAACCTGTGTAATATTGGATGAAACGCTCCTCAGGATCTTCACACCAGTCACCCAAAGATGAGGTCCGGATGGGCCATGAAGTCCGTTATGCGCTCGAGCATGCTCCTGGCTTGAGGACGAATGTTGAGAAGGTGACCTTGGAGAGATCCATGTCGACTCTGGAGGTTGGCCACAGGGGGCTGAGGTGTCGCAGTAGCAGTCGCAGTCGGATGGAAGAGTGGGGGCACGAAGTCAAGTCAAGAAACGAGGTGTCTTGTTGTTGTTGGCCTGCGCCTGTGCCTGTGTGAGGGACTGCGCGGCGGCGCGGCGGCAAGTAGCATGTGGGGGCTGGGGTCCTCGAGGGTGTCGGCCGTCTTTCGCCCTCCACTGTCCAAAATGTGAATTTGGCTGCCTTTTTTGGCATGTCAAACTTTTTTTTTCTGGACCCCGGACCCCCCCCTCCCCCCACATAAGGTCCGGGATCGCGTTCCGCCACCCCCTTGACTGGTTGCACGTGGCCTGCCTCATTTACCACCCGTGGTTCAATAACTCGGAGCTCACCGTGCTCGGCGACAGGAGCCTGCATCCGATGGCGGATGACCTGATGCACGCGCTCACACAGACGCAGCAGCAATCAGTCTCGCAGGAAGTGTGTTCACCAGTCGCATCGAGGAGGCCGTTTTCGACGTCAAGATCAAATTGATCAATCCTATCCACGCTTCTTGACCTTAACCACATCATGCTGCCAACAGCGGCGATTTTACTTCCGACCTTTCTCCCCCACCCGGGGGAACATCTTCGCAACACATTCCCTGCAACCCTTGACTCTTTATGTTCCATGCTAGGCTTATGCATTGGTGTAACACCTGGTGGGTGCTGAGATGTTAAGTTTGATAAGAGAGAGACAAGTTCACCAAGAACTTCACACAACACAGAACTAGCCCAATCGGGGTCGTGTTGCAAAGTTTCGTAGGTAAAATGTAGTCTACTGTACAGGAGGGCAAAAGTGTGCCCTTTTATCTACAGTGCCAGGTAGTCTATCAGTACGAGTCCATAGATGTTTAATGCTATTATTCTTTATCCCTCTCTAGGATGCGTTATTGTTCTTGTGGTCCCTCGGACCACTTCTATTATCAAGTGCCTTCATTCTTATTCTTAAGGTGAGACGGGGTGCGAGCCCCAGTCTCGCATTGCGTGTTCAGTCACAATATTCAACAACGCATCGTATTCCAAGCGCGTTTCGGCCTTGTTCTTCAGGGCCGCTGTCTCCAAGGGTGCCTTGGCTTCTTGTTCAGTTGGCTATCATCGAACGGGGTGGATTGGATCAGGGTTTTATTGAACGCGCGCGTGTGCAAGACAGGGTACTCGTGTGGGTGTTCGAGTATCGGTACGCGCGTCGCTTGTGGTCACGTGTTTCGCTTTCATAAGCCATGCTACTCTTAACCAGCGGCCTTACATCCTCCCCTTCAGAGAAGTCAACGGGGGATTGCGTTTTCGTAATTCCACACGAGTTCTTGCGTGATGTTATAAGTTCTCATGTGATGTTATAATGGCTATCATGGTACATTCGTCGTACGGTTAGGGAGCGCGCTAATCAAAAGCGCGAGTACAGTAAATTCAAGAATCAAGAGGTTAGTCCAATACTAGCGAGTGGACCCCAAGACATCGCCATCCTCCTCTAAGTCATACAGGTGACTGTGACGTCCACTTCTTCAGTGGCGTCGTGGGGCCATCCTCTATTTGAGCAATCAGTGATGAGCCCGCCTCGGTGGCATGTCGTTTCGGCGTGGCATTCTGCTCACGACGTTACTCATCGTTGAAGTAATCGGATGCGATGTCCGCGTCCGCGGTGACGTCAGAGCGAGAGGGTGCCGTCTGGGGTGGAAGGAAGGCCTGTATTGGCGGCATCTGCTAGCGTATATCCTGCTAGCACTCGATGCGCGTGGGGATGGTTTGCGGGGCAGCCCTCATGATTGGGATGCCAGCTGATTCATTCGTGGTGCTTTCTGATTGCTGGACTTCATCGTCTGGCAGGTCGGGCACGTCTTGCAGTATTGCTCAATGTCTTGGCCGATACATCAGGAAAACGGCAAAATGCTGAATGCTTCTTAATGCCTCTTAATGCCTCTTATCCGCTTATTAAGAAGGGCACCCTGCTTAATAAGAGCAATAAAGAAGCATTAAGAAGCATTAAGAAGCATTCAGCATTTTGCTGTTTTCCTGATGTACGGGTCATCGTCAGTGAGTGATTGCGAAGTCCACTTCTTCAGTGGTGTCGGGATGGTTGCTCTGCGCTTGTTCAGCGGGTGACGGACCTGCCTCAGCGGTATCTCCCGGGTTTCGTCTGCTCTGTTGCCGTGCCTCAACGCCCTCGGTTACCGGACATGTAGGCACGAGCGTTACCCAGGTTTCGTCTGTTCTACGGAGTACGCGGTGCACGCGGTGAGGGCGGCGTATACCTGCTTCGTCTCGCATAGCACGAGGTTCTTCAGATCTGTCCCAAGGGAGGTCTTCCCCTGTAGGTCTAATCGAGCTTTGGTGTTGACATAATGAGATGCGTCGTGGGATTCATCCCGGACGTCGTTCTTGAAATATCTCGAATGCGCGGCTGTGAAAGTCGTTGCGCAATTCCGGTGGGGTGTATCGAAACCTCTTTTATGACCTTCGCGGTGTGAGTCCCTTTCGTTGGGTTTTGCAAAACTGTTTTTCATGGCGATGTCCATGGTCGGGTCGGAATCCTAGACCAGGGTGCCATCCCTCCCCCTCAAAACGAAGCCGGGGGTGGGAAGAATAGTGTGGGTCATGCGCGCGCAGGCCAAGGCGGTGGTCCGTGGCGGGTGGCCGTCTGCCAATCTTTGGATAGTGAGTACGTGTAGTCCGTGGGTCCCACAGGCAGTATCACGAGGAGTTTGAAATAGGGTAGACGTGAAAGCGGCTGGGGTGGGCGGGGCATCGCCGAGAGTCAGGACAACACCGAGTGTAGCAAAAGGAGGTCCCTTCTCTTGAGGGAAGACAGGAGCGACAGGAAACCTACGAAGGGTTGTAATGGGTTAGACGCGCGAGCGGCTGGGGTGGGCGGGGCAAGTGCGTCTCCGGGAATGGAAATCCTCGAGGGTGTCTGCCGTGCGGGACAGGGGGTCGGCAGGGGTCGGAATGAAAGAGATGGTGCCTCTGGATGTGGCATGGATGGCCAGAGAGTGGGCACCGAGTGGAAAGGGAATGGGAGGGTGGGCAGGGAGCAGGGATGATCGAGCGCCGTTGTCCGTCAGAGATGCCGGGCGGAAATCCTGGGGTGCATGGGAAGACGTGAGCGCGGCCGGGGGTGGCGGGCGTGGCACACCGTCAGGGGTTTGAGCGCCAGGTAGGGTGGAGACAGCATGTCCAAGGGTCGCACGGAGGGCCAGGTGGTGGCCATCGTGCAATAGGTTGATGGTGGTGGGGTAGATCCAGGTTGCAGGGCGGTCAAGATTTGCGGGGTGTGAGGATGCGTCTGCCATGGTGGGGGTACAGGGTAGGCCAAGCGGTAAGTCGTAAGTCTGCAGTGAGTGGCCAGTAAAAGTGTCGTAGCTCTGTGTGCTCCATGTGAGTACGCATTGTTCAAACTGATCGGGCAATTGCCGGTTGAAGGGCGTAAGTTTGAGGTTCCGCCCTTGTGAGGCAGTCCTCGTGCTTGTTCCACTCCAATGAATTGAGCATGATTCATTCATGGCCCGCAGGGCATTGTCGGTCTGAATCAGTCGTTGATCGTTATCCCATTCATTGTCGCTGATCCAGTCAATGTGCTGTTCCTGGCTATCACAAGAGGACACTTCCCGATGCTGGGGAGGTGTCTCGTTGATCATGTCAATCTGGGGGTTTCTGTGGTCCCTTTCCCATAATGGAGGAGGTTCTGGTGGGATCCTTCTTGCTTCGTTCGCATGCTGAGCTGGCCATTGTTTGTAGGCATCGATAGGCTGCTCACGCGTTCTGTGGTGCTGGGTCACGAGTTTCGTGTTTCCTGTGCCCTGAACACGTGGCTCCTTTGCCTCCTGGCAGCTATCCTTCGTATCTCGATACAATTCTGAGTCCCCATCCTTCGACGGAGGGGAGTTTGGCCTCGCATCAGCCTCGCGCTCTTGCATTGCCCAGAGGTATTCGGGCTCATCTTCGTCCAACGCGTTGTACTGTCGTCGGGTTCATCGTACTCATTGGTGTACAAGCCTTCCATCTGGGGCTCATCGTCGTCTTCATAATATGGTGCGTCGTCGGGATCATAATCCTGATCGCTTTCGTCATACTGAAGGTTATCAGAATCAAAGTCCTGGTCATCATCCTCGTATTGAGCGTCGCCAGGATCGTAGTCCTGACCGCCTTCGTCGTCGTTGTACTGAGGTTCATCAATATCAAAATTCTGATCATCCTCGTCCGAACGTGTTGCGCGATCGGATTCCTCAGAACGTGGGTTCTCATCATACTCGTTGTCGTACGCATCCCCCGCATGAGGGTCATCGGACTCAGGGCCTGTTTCCGGGTCTTCCATATTCGTGGCCTCGAT